>CM039481.1:27068125-27452459 GCA_022433065.1 Begonia loranthoides
TGAAGAAGCTAGATGAAAGAGAAGAGAAAATAAAGGGAGCTGAACTCCACTAGACGAAGGAGTTGTAGATAAAGGGAGGGACTTACTAGGAAATCATCACATAGGAGAGGGGGAAGAGGAATGATGGTTGGGCTACCCACAGCTGAAGGAGACAATCTCACTGTCTGGGGTGTTTTTCTTCGCTGGAGATCGAGTCTTAATGGACTACACAACAAGTAGTCAATTTTTCAATCCCTAAAATTTTGTTGTCCTACAATCTTTCGGACAAGTGCGGACGCATGGTATCATCCACATGTTGTCCGCAAGGCTAAATCTCACAAGCCAAATTTTGGCTTCAAATGAGAAATGTCGTCCCCAGCTGGTCCGTACCCTCCGAAATCGACGTTCGGGCGCCATTTGGACAGATTCAAATTCGACGACGTTTCCTGCATCTGCCTCGTCTGCATAGTCATCCTAGTCATCCTAAAGTGTCTAGAATTTGGACAAAGTCAATTCGGATGAATTTTGGACTCGTCCGAAGGTCCCCAGACTTGGACAAATTTGATGCGGACGCCATCATCCTCGTCCGCACTGTCTGTATGGCATCTAACACTGAAAATGTCAAGTCAGGACACTGAATTGCATCCCAACTCATACCAAGGTTCAGGCAACGCACCTGATGTTTTTGTGGATGATACTTCACGTTTGAAACATCGTCCGCAGTCGCCCGAACATACTAAGATCCCCTTTTTCTTCACATTTTCAACTAGAATTTTATCTCGTAATATTTTTCCCCATGAATATACGTCATAATTCAATACATAATAGTATGCCATGTAATGTATATTATTACCAAAAGTTCGATACATAGCGTACTCAGAAAAATTAGGATCGGGGTATTACAATCCACCCATGATGAGGGATGTCCTTTAGTTAGAGCGATGTCTGCTAGTATAAGGGATATCCAATGTCTATAAGGGACGTTTGTTCAGACCCTCATATGAGTCTAGGAAGAATCAGACAAATTGTTGACCGTTAGATCAGCAATGAGGGATGTCTGTCGTCTACAAGGGATGTCCATCCATTATCCAAAATTGACGCCCCTTAGCAATAAGGGATGTCTGACGCTACTTAGGGACGGGGTAAAATGCGAGGAACGTGAGTTTTTAATTAGAAATAGACTCGTTAGATGATCGTCGGATGAGAGGGTGAACGAGGTTAGGACCATAAGATGTGCATAAATGACGTTTGTTATTCGAGGACGTCTGACACTATGCGAGGGATGTATTTCGAGGGTCAAGGGACGTCCGTCAGCTCTTTAGAGTGTAGAGTTCCTAGTGGCGATGTCGTCTCAATAGAAAGAGATCCGTGAACCGCGATCTTGTGCCCTAGCCGAGGATATGTAGCGATGAAAACCATTCTATCAATGCGATCATCATAACTTCAGTTCATGAGACTTACAAGTCTACGTCACCGGAGCTCCAGTCCCCATTGTCGATTAAGGTAAAATGCTATAGGTTTTGTTGGCTTCTAGGACAATTTGGTATGCTACAGCTTTGTTGGTAATGCCATGAGCTAGGGATTTTATTTTTGGTTCTATTACAGTCATTAATGGATTTTCTGATTGATTGCTGTCTGGGTTTCTGTTTTCAATTCCAAATTTGATTGTTATGGTTTTTGATGGAAAATATCGATAACTTGTCCTATTCTATTGTGGTCCACTGAAGGAATCGTTGTGGGTTTCATTTGTTGTTTATTTGGGCGTGACTAATACTCTTGGTTAATTCATTGAAGTTGAAGATTGTAGTTGGTTTATGGTTCTGTTTTGGGTTTTGCTTTGGATAGTGAATTATGCTGATTTTCCCCTATTGTGCTCACTGTTGAACTATTGGGTTTGTTTTGTATACTCTCAGGTTGTCAATTTTGGACCCGAGTGTTGTTGCTTCAGTCTTTGTTGTGATTATTTCTCTCACGGTTTGATGTCCATTTTCTTGAGGATATGTGCTCTGTTGTATGTGTCTTGTTATGTATTTCCAGTTACTGCATGATAGAAACTATTGAGGGTAGTACTCTATTGATTAGGATTTGTTCTCTATTCATTTATTGCTTGGTTATATGTAGTTGAATGAAGTTATAGGGTTCTGAAGTGAGTTTAAGATGAGTATGAAAATGGATTTTAGGCTTAATCCAATGCATATGTTGTAATCCTAGATTTGGTTTCCAGTTTAGGACTCGTGGTTGTCCCTAGAAACCATCTTGGATTCTAGTCTTGTTTAAAAGACTTGTCTGTTATACCTTGTTGTGGTTGGGATGTTGACATCGGCCATGTTATAGAATTTTGAAAATTTTTTTTTTTTAAAGCTCGGCCTTTAGTTTGAGGCCAGAAGAACCAATCGGGCATCAAAGTTTTTTTGTAACATCCCGTAACTTTTTTTTTATACAAATTTTCTTTTCTTTAAATCATTTATATAATGGAAAACTAGAGTAATAAACATACAGCAGAAGTCTTAGAGTAAACATACAGTGGAAGTCTTTTACATTTAAATACAACAAACCAATAATTTAAAAACATTAACTTAAAACACAAGTAAAACATTTGTTTGAAGTCATAAATCACTTAAAAGCTTTTAAAACATTTAAATATATTTATTTTATTTCTGTGAGCCATAACACAAGGTTAATGTCACCAACAGCACAAATACCCAACTTGGTAATACTCCAGCAGCTACGACCTTTATCAACTTTATCCAATCATCTGCTCCATACCTACATCAACAGGATCTAACTATGAGCCTAAAGCTCAGTAAGCGGTATAAACATAAAACATGTAATACGCATATAATTTTTGTAACATCATATACATTTTTTAGTTTTGCTTATTTGTTACTGTTCATGTCTTTTACTGATATTTATTTTGTTTCTGTGTTGCGCATATCCAACTGGACCACAAAAACCATTATTTATTGTTTCTATCTTTTACTATTATTCCATCTGTTTATGTGTCGGGCGTATCAAACCGAATCACACAAACATCTAATTACTGTTACTGTCTTTTACTATTATTTAATCTATTTATGTGTCAGGCGTATCCAATCGAACCACACAAACATTCGTTTACATATCTTTGATTTCTATGCTAGGCATATCCAACCCGACCACAATTATTTACTTATCTTTGGTTTCTGTGTCGGGCGTAACCAACCGTTCAACAAAAACAACTATTTACATTTATTTCATTTTCGTGTAATTTAGAATTTCAAGTCTTAACATTATTGTGCACATACAATCCTATCTAACGTGTCTCTCAATCGTCTCCTAACTAAGGAACTAAACTTAAATGTACTAAACATACAATTCATAACATGCAATTAAACAAACAATAAACACCCCTAATTCTCGTTATGTAGGTCCTTTTAGACAAAACACATGCAATACAACTTACCTGAAGTCCTTAGCTTTAATGGGTTAACTCTTTAAATTTCTTCTCAAAATCTAATTATTAACAACATGAGGTTATCAATAAAGATTACCCAATAAACAACCCAAACTACTAGCAATTCATTGCCTATTATATCTCCTTAATTCAACTTAACAATTTACTCCAACAAGGTATAGCTTAACAATGTGTCCAACAATGACAACTCTCAATCCAATAATTATCTTCTCCAAAAATTCCACATAATAAAAACCATTAATCATTTATGCCACAATCCAATAATTCATCACGGTCATGATCAATAATAATATGATTGAAATAATCCACTTAACAACAAATCAAAATCAGCTATTCTAAGTAACAGTGATGAAAACCATATCATCAGCCAATTCTATATATATATATAACATGCAGAAACCAAGGAAATTGTAAACAATAACTCATGCTCACTGTACAATATCCAAGAATAACTAATGCATACCTTCTACGCTCTCCTTAAAACATCTTCTCCTTCACCAAGAGAACCTCACGATTTCCTCACTTTTCTAAAACACAGAAGCGTTCACACCAAGCTTAGCAACCCTCACGATTTCTCACCTCCAGAGACTTTATTTCACAAAATCTCACTGCTTTCATTCTTGGTCACTCACTAAATACCCATCACAATTTCTCTTCTCTGTAAACCTTCTCTCTAAACAACAGAACTTCAAAGCAACCCACATAAAATGTAACCCACATCAAATAGTCACTCGCTTACTCTCAATCTCTTCTCTCAGGCTCTCATAGTTTCCCTAAAAAATTTAGCAGAGTAACCCCTTAGTTTTCTCTTCTCTGCCAAACACTCATCCCACCCTCTCTATTTATAGACCACCTAATGTGACTCTTCAGCGTCCATCCGCATGAAGACAAAAGGCCAAAAGATGTAGCCTCATAATGTCCAGCAACTCAATGTCTAGACGTCAATTCCTTTCATCTTCAGACGACGGTTATCATCTTTAGGTTATCATCATAAATTGGCAGTTGATCAATTTTCATTAGTAGTCGATCGACAACCATTCACTTGATCGACCACAGTTTTCTTTGTTCCGAATGATGGACGATCATGCCAGTTGCTCGAATTACACCCATGCGACCACCACAAATGACCACCACATTTCCTTCAGCTTCAAATGGTGGTCGACGATGCTAGTTGATCGTACTCGTCGATCGACCGCCCCGAACGACCTCCTGTTTTCATCAAAGTATTGCCATTTAATTCTCCATATATGTGTGTGTGTGTGTGTGTGTGTGTGTGTGTGTGTGTGTGTGTGTGTGTGTGTGTAAGTGTGTGTGTGTGTGCGTGTGTGTATTCCCCATATATATATATTACCCTTAATACGCTTACCAAGAAATAAAAGTTTAACTAGTTAACGAAGAAGAACTAATGAAAACAAGATCTTCAGTCTGATTCCCGCTTAAGTTTAATTAATCTTCCCTTTACCTGGAGTGGTGGGAGTCATGGAGTGAGTGACTATCTCAGTAGGAAATTTATATGAAATACTATGCATGTGTAAAACTTGTTTTACCTTTTCTTGAAAACCATGAGTTTCGGGTAATTATGCACATTTTAATAAAACATTTTAAATCCTTTTCATCTCAAGAAAATCAGGCCCAAAGGCTTCCGACGAGATTTAATAAAACATGGTTGTATACATAGACAACTCTAGGTTTAAATTACTCTCGTCGCATTTTATATTGAAATCGTAATCCATAAAAAAAGAAGGTCACTCAAGGACTCCTCCGAACAAATACACAAAAAGGTGGCCATCAATGCTAGCAACACCTCATGAGCATAGAGGAAGAAAAATGATGGCGGTCCATAGACTATGCCCGTCACCCAGGTTGCCTGCAAGCACACTCCGTGACAACGCACCCATAATATATATATATATATACCCTAATTAGGTTTAGAGACTTGCAACCAAAGGAAGCTTCATCACCATCCTAAAACTCATATTTCATACAGCGTGCAAACAAAACATCTCCACGCAGTAGGAGATGTAATGGCGATATCCCCTTGATACTTTTATACCAAGACCGTCCAAAGTGTCAGGAGGATTTATCCCAGACAGGTTATAATCATCATATAAAAACATGAAATCCAATGCACATACATGAACGTGTAAAACTTTTGTACATATATAGTACAAAAAGCTGACGCGCTGTCGAAAAAATCCCTGTCAAGTTTTCAATATGTGGTATTCCACAAAATATGGTTTTTATATTGAAAGCTATGCTATGCGATGGAAGCAAATAAGTGTAAAGCACTTACCTAGATGGCAATCCTTCTTCGTATGTGAAGGAATAGCTTCCTCATATGTGAAGTGCTTCTTCCCCTTTATAGTACAATGATTTAAGGCGAATAAATTTTATGCGAAACGCTAATAATTCAAAAAATTTAAGAGAACGGGAGATAGAGAGAGTAGGCTATGCGAACTACAAATTAAAAGGAGAAAACAAGGAACAAATAGAGCAAAAACTAAATGAAGCATAGAAAAAAACAAAATTGTGGAAAAAAAATCCAATGTAGTTGAATGACAATACTACAGAAAAAATAAAGAAAATTAAAACTTTCCAAACTTTGCCCAATCAGCGCAGAAAAGAGTAGGGTGTTTCAATCTGTTGAAGATGAGAGAAGAGAGAAGGGTGGTTTCGTATCAATACAAAGTGGTCTGATTCGATTTAGGCCTGTACTTCTGTGAGGGTCTTCCTGCTTATGCATATTAGGATAAACAGATGCATTAAATTTCGCTGCCAATTGAAATGAAGTGAATGCAATGAATTTTAAAAGCATGAGTTTGGATGTCTAGAATCTTAAACTGTTTGTTGATCATATTTTTGTATAGGTGTCCAAAACTTTCCGTTCTCCAACAAATTTTTGATAAATTCTTTACAAACATAGAGCAATATTTTTATCACTACCAGTAAATATTTCTTTTTCTAGTATCATAGATTTCTAGCAAATACAAACTCAATACAAGCGATGAGCCTACATTAAGTCATTGCAGTGAAAATATACATCTCTATTTTATACAACCAACTATAGAAGATTTGAAGATTCCTTCGAAATTGCGGCAGTCTCATCGATTATTTCGATACTTAATCCTTCAAACCACAAATTGTTGAACCCTAGATCACTAGAGATTAAAAATTGTAATTCAACACACTGGCTGACAAAGTAAACAAAAAACAAATCATGAGTACAATCTAAATTCGAATCAAAATAGAGACTGAAATAGCAAGTACTTAAAAAAACAAAATTAACTTCGAAGATAACAGTGCCAAAGTAATTTTGCACATGAAAAGACAACTTCCAATGCACAGAGATTCACAATATAAATCCAGCGAAACCACATAATAGAAATAAACTGCAAAGATCAAATTTGATCGATGATGAAGAAGGAAAGTGAGAATACCTTCGCTCACTTCGCTTGGAAGTGATGAAGAGAAACAATTAAACGGAAATCCCAACAGTTCTACGCAGTGCCGCCTGTCCTATTAAAACTGAGAAGAAGCGCGAATCGCACCTGAAAATTATCTGGCTTATGATTTGATGGGAATCAATTCAATCTAATTTTGTAAACAACCTGCACTGATGATTTCATATCAACACATTCGATTTAGGCTTGCAAATGGCAATTAGTCAACTCACTGCCCATATGAACAAAAGGTTTTGATGCCCAACTCGGTCTAAAGACCCAACCTATACAAAATAGAAATGACGGTAATCCAAAGAATTAGCACGTCACCTGAGTTGTCGGCAAGCAATCTTCACGATGTCCTAACTCATATAATCGCATTAACGGATGGGGTTGGTCACAATAGATCGCTTCTCAACTTAAATACATCTATGTTCCATAGTGACAAGGGTTGTCGACGAGCAAGCTTGAGCCGTCACACCATCCATCAATTTGGAACGGTATAAGGATAGTCCAAATCTTTGCGACTAATAACCCTACCAGCTCCGTGTGACAAAACCTTGGCAAAGTTCTGGGGCTCGAAACCCAAGGAGGCATCATCACCCTGCCATCTCCATTTTCGACTTTTAGGGCTCAAAACCTGAGGACATGTCACAAATGCCCCATCCCCCTTTTCACACGTACAAGCAATCAAACTTCACGCAGCAGAAGGTTTTCATGGGATAGCCTCGTGATACTTTAGCACTAGAGTGCCTAAAGCATCAAAAGGATTCATCCTACAATATATGCACAACAATTTCAAAATATGTACGGACTTTAAACGTGAGAAAATATACATATATATAAAAACCGACATGCTATCGAACAATCCCCGTCATTTTCTTTTTACTGTTGTACCCCACAAAATAATAATTTTAAAAATGGGATGGATGCAATATAATGCAAAAGTATAGAAATCTTTACCTTTTCGGCGATCTTTCCTTTTACTCAGAGCAAACATCTCCTTGAGATGGTATCACACTCGCCGAAATTGTCCAAGCTTGATAATGTTTTAAACACGTGATTCAAAAATTAATTCCAAAAAATAAGTGGGAGGGTCCTATTCTGGGAATAAGAACCCAACCAATGTGTAATGACTCATCTAAGAATCCCAACAAATTCTTCATACTTTATCCCTTAGTAAAATCCAAAGAGTACCAACTATATCTATCATTCCCAACAATTAAACCATGAACTAAACCAAATACACCCAACTGCCATTCCTCTTCACGGTTTATTAAATGTAGGTTAAACGCAGCACATTCAAACACAAATCCATATATAAATTATATAGAGCCCAAACAACAACAAATTTATCAAAACAATATCAAACCCAAAGATACATCACTCTAAATCGAAAGCAATTATAGAGTAGAGAAAGTCATCAAGAAATCAAACAGAAGTAACAACTCATTTTCCACAGTTTTTCTTCATTAATAATCCAGTAATAAACATAGGTAGAATGCATCGTCCAAATTCAGAAAACAAAGACAGAACTGGGTGCTTGGCTTTACTCATCGGATAAATGGAGGAGAGTGTTCCTTAGACGAAACTTCACAAATGCCAGAAGCTCGGCCAAAGGAATCACTTGCAGTTGTCGTCGGCCGAGTTGTTTGTTTCTCTTTTACTCTCGAAGGAAGGTTTCTTAGCAACTCAAGAAGATTCTCTTTGAACCCTCGACAAAACGCATCTATTTATACTCGATTTCCAGTGTTCAGGGCTATCGGACGTCTCTTGCCCACTTCGGATGTCCCTCGGCCTATTTCGAATGTCCTATATCAATTTCGAACATCCCCTATCCACCAAAGACGACAAGTTGTCCTTATGACGGACGTCCCTTCTCAAAATAGACGTCCCTCACAGAAATCCAACAACCCTAGATTGATCCTTCCTCCCTCATCCGAGGGCTAACACTTCATCCGACGGCTGACACTTCATTCGACGGCTGACACTTCATCCGAGTTTTACTTACAAGTAATATGTGCCTGGCACATGACATCAATCGTTAGCATAAAACGGACGTCCCTTGCACTCAATCCGATGGTTGACAATCTGCCTGAGTATCATCCAACGGCTAAAATCCCATCCGCTTAACTATCGCATGCCTTGCACATTACTTCACTTATTCTTTAGTGTCGGACGTCTCCTGATCCAACAGACGTCTCTTTGTCCTGATCTAACGGTCCACAGATCATTTGCTATCCATAGCCTCCCATTCAATGGCTAGGAATTTGTCCGATCTTCCAACGGACATCTCTTCATCCTGATCTAACAGTCCACGATTCATCTGATTTCCATAGCCTTCATCTGATGGGTAGGACTTCGTCTAATCTTCCAACGGACATCTCTTCATCCTGATCAGACGGTCCACGATTCAACTGATTTCCATATCCTACATTCGACGGCCAAGACTTCGTCTGATCATCCATATGCTTAAGCACCGTCCACCCATTGCCTAACGACATCGTTTTCTCTTCACAGTCTTGACGTGTCTCCTTCTTCTTCCTTTTATTTGTTTAATCTAAATATTCACCCTTTTCTTTACACTTTATCTTTTCCCACGCCCACTTCTCTTTTTAATTTATTTTCTTATTTCTCCTTTTCTTTAAATGGGCCGCAGGACTCCCTCTCTCTTCTCCACCATTTTTATTTTCATGTTCTAAGTCTTACTTTTGATTTCCCAACATTCGTGTTTTCTATTCCATTTAATCTTTTATTCCTATATTTAAATCCTTCTTTATATATATGCACACATATCCTTCATCAAATAAACCATACACATCTCCTTCATCAAATAAACCAAATCAGTTTCCGAATTAAATTATGATTTGTCCCAACAGTAGCCGAAAAAGTATTCTTTAACATGATTTTCTTTCAAATTTCACCTTCTAAATTTACTTACTGTTTTGTATTTATCACATTGTTTTCCTGATTTTCAACACTTGCCCGAAAAATCATACGTTACTGCTACATGACAATCGGGTCACACTTTCCACATTTTGACTGATTCTAACATGAAAAATTTACCTGTGGAAGTTCTTATTAAAACTTTCAAGGGTTTTACATCTTCATTTCCACAGCTACTAGCAAATCTTACATTGTTCTCAACCAATAACCAATTAAAAAAAAGGGTTGAGTGGAATTAAAACTACAATTAACTCAGGTAGTAAAGCAACTGCCAAAACTTGAAAATAGATATACAATCATTCATAAGCCTCCAAGCTAAAAAGAAATGAAGAATATGATAATTGAAGTAAACTGGACTAGAACATAGTTCCGAGTAACTAATTTGTCATTTATTTGATAACAGATTATCCACAACTTAATTACCGCAGATTTGAGTGTCAAATCTATTTATAGTACTTCAACCATATCATAGAGGAAAATATTTATACAATGAAACATGTAGGTGGAACATAAATGTCACTCACAATTATTGAGCCACATCCTCAAAAAATCTAGCATTGAAAGGAGTAGAAGACTGGGAATGTGCAGAGCTAGCAAGGGCTCCTGAACCTTGGTGCAATTTGATCACAAGTCATCGAACTTTTTTACTCATTTTTTTCCAATCGCACTGCACTTATGGGAGGAAAACCAGCCGTACCAGCAGGCCCAAATTTCCTAGCAACTGATCCAATTGCCTCATCTACCAAGCATTATGAGACCACCCTTTGCTTCACCGACCCCACAAATTCTTTAGCTTGATCGCAAGCAAGGATTAATTGTTCCCATTTCCGCTTAAAATTATGCAAAGCCCCATTCGTGGCAGCTGTTTTAAGACCAGCGAAAGTTTCATTAGCCTCCAGGACATTAGCTGCTCCAGTAACAAAATCCTGATACACAATGTTTAAAGAATCTACGATGCTATCCATTGTGATTTTTAACAAGCGGTAGGAATCTAAGATTGAAAATTATAAGATAAACTTTAGACATGAAACTTAACGATGCACTGGTTTTTCAATTTGCCTAGTGATTTTTTTCCCATAAAATCATTGTCAATGTATTGAACCACGAAATGAAAGACTACGTTGAACCAAGGAAAATAGTAGATTTGAAGATTTCTTTGAAATTTGCGAGGGCGTCTCATCTATTATTTCGATACTTAGTCAAAACCACAAATTGTTGAACCCTAAATCATCGGAGATTCAAAATTGTAAGGAAGCACACAGGCTGACAAAGTAAACAAAAAACAAATCACGAGTACAACGTAAATTCCAATTGAAACATAGAGAGAAATAACAAGTACTTCAAAAAAATGACTTCGAAGATAATAGCGCCGAATTAAATTTCCATACAGAAAGAGGACTTCCAACACATAAATTCACAATATAAATTCAATTAAACCATATAAAAGAAATGAAATGAAGAGATCAAATTAGATAGATGAGGAAGAAGAAAAGTGAGAATACCTTCGCTCACTTTGCTTGGCAGTGACAAAGAGAAATGATTAAACGGAAAGCCCAACAATTCTACGCAGTGTCGCCCCGCCCATTAAAACTTAGAAGAAGCTAGAATTGCACCTGATAATGATCCAGCTACAGATCGATGGGAATCGGGTCGATCTAATTTTGTAAACAAATTGGACTAATGATTTCATATCAACACATTCGATTTGGTCCTGCAAATGTCGACTCACATCCCATCTACATAGAAAATTTTGATGCCCAACTCGGTCCGGCTTCGAACTACCGGCCGAGCTTTAAAAAAATAATAATTTTCTATGAAAGATTTATATTACTTAATTTAGTATATTTTAAAGAAATTAAATAAATTTTAGTTTCTTCAATAAACATAAGATTTTTATGTAACAATTATCTTAATTAACACAAGCATATGTTTTTCAAGAAAGAATTCAGAAGTATTTGGTTATTTCTAATATAGAATTTTTGTTGCATATATATTGGGAAGGTAATTGATAATTGAACTTGCTAAAGACCAAAGTGATTCACTTAAATTTTACCCTCGTAATAGAAACCAAGGAGTTGTCCTACGTCGAGTTTTTTAGGTTTATTTTGTGGTAAGTTTTCCTAGTCTTTTGTAAACTCATATTTTATGTTACTAAATCTTTAATAAATAGATTTTTTCTCTTGTACAAGTATATTTTTATTGGAAATATTGACTAAAACAGAAGTAGATGCTTAATTACAAATAATCATATCTATAATATTGTAGAAATTTGCTGCATTAATAGCAAATAAAAAATCAATACAAGGCATGAGCCAAGACATTCTAGTGAAAAGAGAGATCTCATCTATTATTTCGATACTTAATCCTTCAAAACCACAAATTGTTGAATCCTAAATCACCAGAGATTTGAAATTGTAAGGTAGCACACTGCTGACAAAGTAAACAAAAAACAAATCACGAGTACAATCTAAATTCGAATCAAAACAGAGAGTGAAATAGCAAGTACTTAAAAAAAATTGACTTCAAAGATAATAGCGCCTAAGTAAATTTCCACACAAAAAGAGGACTTTCAATACATAGATTCACAATATAAATTCAATGAAACCATATAACAGAAATGAAATACAGAGATCAAATTCGATCGATGAGGAAGAAGGAAAGGGAGAATACCTTCGCTCACTTTGTGTCATGACCCGGAGGCGGGCCTAATAGAACCGTCGGGTCAGGCGACCCGATTCTCGAAGAGAACCTGGTTACCCAGCCCAAGGCGTAAATAAGCGAAAGACATAATGGGAAAATATCAATTCCAACCCAAATCACATCTGTTGGGGTCCACAGAAGGATCAATTAGAGGCATGATAGTATAAATAAAGAAACGTGCAGTGTCAGAATTAAATAAAACAACACCAAAACTAAAAACCACAAACATACTTGATATGAAGGGATTTAACCGACAAACACCGACCCATCCATGGGGATATCAATCACCCACCAAGGAACACCAGCATCACCTTGCTGCCACACGTACAAAACCAGTGCACTAAACCTACACCCTAACCTAGTGAAAAATAGATTCTAAGGGTTGAACGAAAAACTCAGTAGGAAAATCAATACTAAATGTAATGCATTCTAAAAACCATTTTCCTCATCTTTTTGAAAATCATTTCATACTTCTCATTTGTCATACACAGATTTTTAAAACATTGAAAAACATCTTTATCATTTTATCAAACCGACCCTTAGCCCTCGATGTGGCTGCATCAAAACCCACTGTATACATAGATAGCTATATCAGAATATACGCTAACATCGTTTTTCAAACAACACGTCATCAGTGAAAAAGGATGGTTACACAAGGACACATCTGCTACATATCACAGAAAGGCGGCCTACAATGGCCACGCCACATGAGCATGGAGGAAACAATGACGGTGGTTCAAAGACTTGGCTCGGCACCCGAGTTGTCGGTGAGCAAGCTCTACGATGAGACAACCCAGATGATAAACAGATGAGGTTGCCGACAACTGATTGCTTCTCTACTATCTATCTCTAGGTTTCATATTGATGAGGTTACCAATGAGACAAGCTACGAGCCGTCACGCAACTCATCAAATGGAACGGTACTAGGATAAGCAATATCACAATGACAAACAACCCACTAACCCGTGTGACTAAACCCTTATCAGGTTTAGGGGCTCGAAACCCAAGGAATGGCTTCACTATCCCATGTCCATTTCAACTTTCAGGGTTTGAAACCTATGAACATGTCAGCAATGCCCCACATCTATTTCGCACGTACAAACAACTAATATTCATGTAGTAGAAGGTTTCATGGGATAGCCTCATGATATTTTAGCACTAGAGAGCATAGAGCATCAAGAGGATTCATCATTGTAATACCCCGGATATTTTTCCCGTTTATCGATGTATCGAATTAGATGGTTAATATATATATATATATATATATATATATATATATATATATATGCAAATTATATCATATTTCGTAATGGTACACGTGTTGAATTATGTTTGAAAAGTATAGGGTTAATATTGAAAATGGATCTAAGTTTGGAATTTAAGAAAAGTGTGTACAACAAGTTTTTGGCCGCCTCTGTCTTGTCCAAAATCTAGCGCAGACGACGCGGACGAGATAGAAATGAATCTGTACAAATTTGGTGAGTTTTCAAACGCAACTCATATCGTCCGAAATCTGGCGCGGACGACGCGGACGTTGTCGATTTGAATCTGTACCAATTTTTGTGCGTTTTCGAACGCGTTAGTCTCGTCCGAAAAAGATTCGAACACCTGATATCATCCGAAAAGTCAGAAATCTGCGAAGATCTATTTATATCTCACCCTCTCTTTCTTCCGATTTCATGTTCTACACGATGAAACTCTCTCTCCAGGCCTCCCCTATAGCTGGAGAAGCTTTCCACATGGCATTTCTTCATTTGGGCCATCCTCCATTGGTGTGTGTGATTATCCTCTCGATGATTGCCTCATCAGTGCAGAGCTGCAGCATCTAGGTGGGTTCTCTCCCTCCTCTCCATCGTCTATATTAGGTAAGCCTTCTTCCCTGCGTTCCTCTCTAGAGAACGTGAGTGAGCCTTTTTAAGTGAGAGTGTGGGAGTGGCAAATTGAAGTGTTACTCTGTTGGAATGCTTTGTTGATCATCCGTGGATTTCAGTAAAGGAACGGTCAGGAGATTTAAGGAGTCAAGACACCTCTTAGCTGATTTGTTGGTTATGAGCTGATTATTGAGGTAAGAATTAGAATTTGGTTGGCCAATGGATGGTCCTACATTACCAGTTCTTGCTTGCTTGTTACTAATATTATTGTTGGAATGTGAAGCATGTTAAATAAATCAAATAGAGATATCATCTACTAGATTATGAATGCATACTTGATGCTGATTTCAATATTCTTTCAATTATAGTGAAGCATGAATGATGGTCAAATATTTTATCAAATGCTGCTAAGTTGCAAGGAACTGAGTAACCTGTCAATATTGGACCCTTTTCTTAGTAGAAATTATGGCATCATTAAGTTACATCGGAGAAGTGTTAGAAATCAAGTTGATATTGTTGTGAAGTGGATTGCTTAATTGACAAGTCATGTTAATCTGAGAAAGTATTGTTATGCTTTTAATTGAATTCTTGAATTCAGATGATCTTAGAGATTTTTGATGTAGTTAAACCAAGCATAGAAATTTCATTGGAATAGTTGATAATAAATGAGATTTAGTTGGATCTAGATATGGATTGCCTTGCTCGTATCACTTAATAATCAACTTAAAATCTTATTGGTTACTTTAAATGCTCAATTAGAACCTGGATAGTTAAATAAATAAATTTTGTGCCTTAAGATGAACTTCCATGTGAAATTGTGATTAAACTGGTTGTATTTTATTGTATATCATTTCTCTGTTTTATTTTGTGGCACTCATGCATCATCCTAGGGCTTATGAATTGTTTACATTTTAGGTGTCATCATAATATATGTAAATAGGCGTCTGGGGGTACTAGTGATTGGTGACACTTCCATACGGTAGTATTCCTCCCACAAGGGGAGTGTTAGGTTTAGAGTGAGCTACGTGGAAGCTGGGTTCACCTTTACCCCGTTGTGAAACCCCCAACGTCTTTAACAAAAGTGAGGATACCGGCATGTGGAACACCCCCGATGGATATATCTCCCCACCGGAGTGAAATGGTTCAACCATATGACCCTGAGAGTATTCCACCCTGATTTCTAGAAGAGATACGGCTCTCTTCTCTAATGCATTGTGTGGTCACGCATCATTCGCATTGCATTTAAATTCTTATTCTTGCTAGGCGTTAGGCTCATTGTTTTCCCCGTAATGTAGGCATACGTACGAGAAATAGGTGAACAGGTCAAAGGCAGTTGACGAAGTATTTGCGCGGTGGATCTTGTGGCTGGTTGGGCTAAAGAGCTTAAAGAAAAAATTATTTGTAAAAAGGGATTTGCAAATTACTTAATATTCTTTGTCGTATTGTCTTAATTCCGCTGCTTTTCATAAAATGATTTTATTACTTCAGCTGCAATTTGATAAATATTTTAAGTAAAGAGTTTTAACGAGTAAAGAGTTTTAACGATCGAGTTTTATAAAGAAAAGTCTCACTCTAGTTTTATAAAAGAAAAAGTTTTAAATTTCATGCGATTTTAAAGTAAATAAAAATCGGGTCGTTACAATCCTCCCCTAATATATTAGCATACCAAAACACAATATCGAACTATATGCCTTGTACGATAAAGTAAATGTGAGAAAACATACATATACATGAAAACAGACTGCTGTCAAAACAATCCCATTCAGATTTGTAAGTGTGGTATCCTACAAAATATCAGTTTTGAATGCATGATACATTACAGTTCAGAAAGTATAAAGAATTCTACCTCGATGACGACCACAACACGGTTACCGACAAAACAAGTCCATGCGCTGTCGAAAGGAAGGTTGCACCATTGACATCTCCAAAACCTAGAACAAGGTCGATGTCAATATCCCAACCACATTCAAGAGATAACAGACAAATCTAAAATAATACTAGAATCCAAGACGGTTTCTAATGACAACTACGAGTACCAAATCGAAAACCAAATCTAGGATTACAACAAATGCAATGGATTAACCCTAACGTCCATTTTCATACTCATCTAAAACGCACTTTAGAATCCTCTAACTTCATTCACCTACATATACCCGAGCAATAAATGAATAGAGAACAAAGGGATATTTGATAATTAAAATAAATAAAAAAGATTCAAACAAAATAAAAAACTTCTTCCACGTAATATAGAATGATGGAGGTGGATATTAGCGAACAATATAACGATTTAAAGTGAATAAATTTTATAAATCTTTGATGGATGTCGTAGCCTGACTAAATTTCTCCATGCAGATGTTCAATATCGACAAAGTCACAGCTTTAAACGATAATAATTCGATAAATTAAAAAGAGCTTGAGATAGTGTCATGACCCGGAGCTAAGCTAGACAGAACTGCCGAGTCAGGCGATCCAATTCTCAGAGAGAAACCAGTTACCCAGCTCAAGGTTTGAATTTTTGTGCAGAAGTCTTAACGGGAATAAGCCCAAACCCAAATCACATGGGTTGGGATCCACAGAGTAATTAACTAGAGACATGATAATGTAAATAAAGGAAAGTACTGTATAAAAATTAAATCAAACAATACCAAAACTAAAAATCCCAACATACTAGGAACAAATGGATTGAACTTATGAACTTCCACCCATCCAAAGGAAGATTGAAGCACCACCAGGGAACTCTATCAACGCCCACTATGACTTGTGCAAATCCAGTGCCCCGAACCTACACCCTAATCCAGGGAAAAATATAGTCTAAAGGGTGAGTGACTAACTCAGTTAGGAAATCTATACTAAATACAGTGCATGCGAAAATCATTTTCATCATCTTTTGAAGATCATTTTATGCTTCTCAATTATCGTACATGGATTTTAACATTTAAAAACTCTTTATCATTTTATAAAATTGGCCTATGGCCCTCGATGTGGCTTTATTCAAAAATTCGTTGTATACATAGACATTTATCATCGCAAAATATGCCAACATCATATTCCGTATGAAAACTTTTTCAGTGAAAATGGATGGTCACACAGGGACCTATCCGTCACTCATTATAGAAAGGTGGCTATCGATTAATAGTAACACCTTGTCAGCCAAGAGAGAATACCAATGATGGCGACCTGAAGATCTAGCACATCACCCGAGTTGTTAGCGAGCAAGCTTCGAGTCGACACAACTTGTATAATCACTTGATATGCTGAAGGGCAGTAACCATCACCGATACGATCCGTATAATCGTAGTAACGAATGAAGTTGTTGACGATAGACCGCTTCTCACTAGGTACCACAATGTTCCAAATTGACGAGAGTTGCCGACGAGTAGAGGTACGAGCCATCCAGCCACACACCAACGAGTAGATTGGCTAATCTTTGCGACTGAGAACACTGTCAACTCCGTGTGACAAATATCCTTGTCAGGTTTATGGGCTTTCGACCAAATGAAACATCATCACCCTCCTATCCTATTTCCAACTTCTAGGTCTCTCAACTTGAGGACACATCACCAATACCCCATCCTCTTTTCTTTCACTTCAAGAGCTTGAAACTTGAAGACATGTCAATAATGCCCCAAAGCCATTTCGCTCGTAAACGACCAAACTTCACGCAACAGAAGATTGCACATGGATAGCCTCATAATGTTTCAGTGCTAGAGTGCATAAACCATCAAGAGGATTCATCTCCTAATGTACATATCAAATATTCTCGTAGTAGAAGATTTCGGGGATAACCTCGTGATGCTTTAGGGCTAGAGTGCCTAAAGCATCAAGAGAATGGATCCTCCAAACAAGTGCACAGAAGTCACACAATTCAATATGTAGAACATTTCAAGAATAAACCATGTACAAAATGTAAATGTGAGAACTGACGTGTTGTCGAATAGTCCCCATCGGGTGTTCAGTTGTGGTAGTCCACAAAATAGCAATTTTTCAAAAACAATGATGCAATGTAATGCAAAAAGTATTAATATCCTAATCTCGATGACGACCATGATACGCTTACTGACAATCCAGCTCCACGCGCTATTGTAAGCGAAAAGTCGAACCACCTAACATCCTCAGAACCTACAACAATGTTGGTGTCAACATCCCAACAGACATGCAAGGGATAACAAATAAGTCTAAAACAATAATAGAATAAAAAACAGTTTCAAGGATCAACCACTAATCACAACCCAAAAACCAAATATAGGAATCCCAATAGAATTTATAAAGCAGTAACTGGAAACACAAAACAAAACACAAACAACAGAGCATCAAGACAATAAATGGATAGAGAGAAACTTCCCAATAACATAGCACCATTCTCAACAAATTATCCAATAGAACGGAAGAAGTGGACAAAAGCCCAACCAACAAGGTGAAAATCTCTTGTATTGTCTATCAAGCAAAAATCACAATGAAGGTATAAACTCAATCCACATAACATTCTCAACCTATTTGGAACCTATTATCGAAGACAACAAAGCAATAACTAAATATTTCCAAACATTATTCTGAAGAACAATGACAGTCGAAGTCAATTCAGTACCCAACAAAAACGGGATCAAGCAAAACAAGAAACAAATCCATCATCTAGGATAGCAAAACTGGAAGCAACTATTGGCATTTTCCATCCAAACAACAACCCAATTTAACCCCAATGCTCGGGAGTTTCGTTCAAGCAGAATTCAACAAATAAAATCCCTAAAAACTCGAGATTGGCCGAGAGATATCCAAGGAGCAGAATCAATAGCAAGACAATTTGTCCTCAACAGCCGTTTATCAACAAAGCGAATTATAAATCTACATCTAACACAATGAGGGATATAACCTCGATCAGCAGGACGAAATCTCAACAGAACCGAGAATGGAAAACAAACTAAATCACAAAGCAAAATCTTATACGACAACCTATTTAGCCAGAACAGAGCAAAAATAGGGACAAGCCCTCACATTTTCACAAAAACAGAACAAGGCCAGAATGGCCGGGAGGCCAAGAAAATGCACGAGAAAAAAATTACCTCAATCGGAGGTGGAAGTACGTAGTTCCCCGGTGGGTTCACTATTGCCCGAGGATCGAAATCCCGAGTTCTCTGCCTCGGCCAAAGCACCCCTCGCGGATTCGACCGACGCTCGGAACTCTTCACCCGCGAAAAGACCCTGGACGGAATCGCTCACTTAGTAAACGAAGACAACAATAGAATCAAAACAAACCTAGCTCTCACTATTCATTGAATCGGAGAAATGAGAAAACATTCGCCCTTGCTCGCCTCGGAACACTCGAGCCCCCGTTGTCTAAATTGACGGTAGTCGTCTCGCGAAGCTCTCTCTCGCACGAATCCTCTCTCTCCCGCTCGGTCTCTCGCTCACAGTCGAAGAAGGGGAGAAGAAGCTGAAGCTTCTACCTTACACTTCTTTCCTTGTTATAAAGTTTTATTTATGAAATAATATAATATTATTTTTATATATATATATAGATATATATATATATATATATATACAAATTCCGTTTTAAAACTCAATTCATTCCAACGACAACTGAAAATAATTTCTTAGCCGAAATAATTTTAAATTAAAATTTCCAAAAGTAAATCTCCGCTTAGGAAAACTCAATTGAACCGTTTGACAGAGAATGTACACGTTGCTGCTACGCGACAAAACAATCAACTCTCTCATTTGACCAAAAATTCATGAAAAATTTACAAGCAGTATTTTAAAATCATTTAAAAATCTCAAATTTTACATCTTAACCACCATAAAAGAAATTTCGTCCCAAAATTTAAAACAAACCCAAAAGCTCAAATTCTCGAAAACTCTCTACTCAATGTGATACCTAAAGTATATGAACTAAGATAATCTCTCCAAAAAAATGCGTTTACCTACGCCTATGGTTCCCTCAAGCTTAGAATAGGATGAAATTTCAAGAATGTGTTCGAATCAGACAACGAGAGGTACCATCGAGGTACAAGGAAATTTCACGATGAGCTAACAAACCAACAAAGGCAAGGAGGGTCACCCAAATAGAAACAAAGGGATAACCCAATCAATTGATCGAAAGACAAAATGATCATCAAAGAATGGACCCACACGTTCTGATAGAAAACAAACAAGGGAGTTTAACTGGTCACAACGGCTCACAAACAACGAAATGATATGGAGTCTCCGCAACACCCATGATGTGAAGACATCGGTTGGACCCAAGTTTAGAGTGTCCATCAAAAATGCTCTCTACACCTGAGCAATACTCTAAATCAATATCACAACAACACAACACTCTTTGGCATCTTGCTGTCCAAGCACCAAGTCCAACATGAGAGAAAATTTCGAGATTTGCAACAAGCAAAAGATTCCTATCGAAAGAAGGAATAAGACTTTACATCAAAACTAAAGCGATTAGGTAACCTAACATCAAAGAAAAACCAAATATCATGGATTCATGGGTAACCACTATGCTGTAACGACTTGATTTTTCTTATATTTAAAAATCACGAGAAATTTAAAACTTTTCTTTTATAAATACAGCAGAAAACTTCTTGTTTTTAAAATTATTTGAAAACGATTATTCAAATCCCTTTCTTAAAATATTTTATAAAATAAATACAGCGAAAAGCTAAATAAATTAAACATAATAATTTAAATACAAATTTTTTCTTTCACCATTCAATACATCACAAAATCATTCACAAACTCTTTCTATTTCCTCTTTACCAATAGCCTAGCCAGCCACAAGATCCACCCGTGCAAATCCTTCATCAACTGTCTTTGACTTGTTCTCTTGTTTCTCGTACATACCTACATCAACAAGACTTAAACTAATGAGTCTAACACTCTGTAAGTGATAGGATGAAATGCAATGCAAATGTTATGTATGATCATGCGATGCATTATAGAAAAGAACTGTATCTCTTCTGGAAAACCGAGAGTTGGATATGTCCTATGGTCATGGGGCTTAACCGTCACTCCGACGAGGAGATACATCCATTAGGGGTATCATCACACGCCATCACCACACTCTTTTGTTGAAGACATTGGAGATTTCAATACAAAAGAAGTGGATACATCCTATGGTCCATGTGGCTTAAACGTCACTCTGCTCCCTTTGTTGGAGGAGATACATCCATTAGAGATGTCACCACCGATGGACTATCACCAATTTTCCCGAACCCCATATGTCTATTTAGATATATTATGCATGTCATGCAATATACTAACAAGTTTATAAGTCCTTAGTATGATGCATGAATGTCATACAATATACAGTTCATATCATATCTCTACATAACCTCGAAACGTGCTCAATATATGTTTAACGTAAAGAACCTAAATCTAATAAACACGGCATCATACAACAAGCAACATACATCCTCGAACAACAACATGATTAACATCCTAATTTTCTAATAAAACAGTAAACAGTCAGCATACAAATCCTAACTCTTGCGATGTAGGGTCCAAAGACTAAAACACATGATATCACTTACTTATTGTCCTTAGCAAGCTTTATCACTTAATGTTGTCTTTCTCCATACCTATTCCAATTTAAACACATAGGTACCAATAACTACCTTTCAACAATAGAGTCCCTAACCTCTAATTACAAGTAGTGAGTGATCCAATACATATCATAACATAATAATAATCCATATTATTAAACCAAGCTATCATCACTAATCCCGCCAATAAACTCAAACCAGATGTCTATCAACATAATTTTTCTTAAGCAATAGGATCAATCAAACAAATTAAATCTTATCAGCCCGAGTCATTTCCTAAATCCATACTCAACCGAGCATAAATCCACGCCTTAACCATCCATTAAACTCAGCATGCGTAATTTAATCTAACTCCCTCTCTCTAAACCAGAATAACAGAACATACATTCATTAATCTCAGTAGTATATCCAACCCAAATGAAACATTCCAACATAATATAACTCTTCCATTCAGTTATCCATAATAGACCGAGAATATTTATCAAAACATTCTTCAACAATATCCATCAAGAGAGAACCATTTCAAAAACATAGCAGAACCTAAACTGAGCAATAGCACTCACAGTGTCCATTCCATCTTTTATCTTCTACATTTAACCATAATCAGCACTTAAATACATAACGCTAAGGAGGAAGCTATACCTCACAGAAGACCCGAGAGCAAGCAGCGACCCTTCAGCCAACACCCCTTCACCCTTTCTTTGATATTCTCCTTCAGCCTTCAATGTGGACTCCAACCAGAAGATCAGCCGAGGAGGTAGCTCCCAACCTTATCCCTCCTTGTCTTTTACAAGACATTCACGACCACTACAACATACCCCCACGCACAACTGGTCCATCCAAAACCAAATCAAGGAAATAACAACATTCGGCAATGTAGACCGAGACTCAAAACACCAGAAAACCTTACCTCAATCGGAGAAGACGCCGGGTTTCCACTGTTGTCTGAAATCCAACCCAGTCATCGCCAACAATCACCTTGGCTTGGCGCTGCAACACCACACGCAGAAGCTTTACTCCAATTCATCAAGCGACTCGATTGTTCTGAGCCCTAGCTCTGAAACTCGCCAGGGCATCGATGACGACTCCATGGACAGCAGAGCACAACCCACTAGACTCAAGCTTTGCGAAGAAACCTTAGTCAAATTCCAGCTCCCCGCTGGAGCTTCGTCTCCATCGCGGTCCCAGGTCGCCTCTCTTCTCTCCCTAACTTCACAAAATGGTTGGGCCATTTTCTTCTTCTTCACTTGCCTTTCTATTTCAATTTCAAGCCAGACCTTGGACCAGATCGGTGGTTCTCCTTGGACTAGATCAGTGGTTCAACCATCTCCATTTTATTTTCCTTTCAATTTCTCTTTATTTTTAATCTCATTCCCCACATTTTTATTTCATTTATCTTATTTCCTCCCTTTAAATATTTCTTCCTTCTATTAATTCAATTCTTATAACTTCATCCCATCATAAAATCTCATAATTTCTCATTTACTTTCCATTTAATCCTTTAACATATACTTAATTATATGTACCACTTATTATTTATTCGAATTATCCTCAAATATTAACATTAGCTTCTTAGGCTTACAATAACCCGAAATTGAAATTATTTCAAAATCTTCAATAATTCAAACTATTATTATTCATAGTCCAAGTTAAATTCCGGGTATTACATATGCTCTGACGCATCAAAACACTAACAAAACCAAGTGTCTGACACATCAAAGCAGCTCGCCTGATGCAACACCAGTCAAGAACTGTAAGATATGGTCCACACAACAACTGGAGCTTAGACAAAAGCGCACCATGAACCAAACATCCAACATAGACCCGACACATGTCAAGTCCCACACGGACAACAATGAGTCAAACAAGCAAAAAGCCCTTAATATGGACCTGACAACCAACAGGCTCAAGAATCCATAAATTCTAGCATTGCTCTAGACTTCTACTGCTACCCAGTACCCAATTTTTGAGAATCAATGCAAGATTTCAGACGAAACACCACCAGTTAGGAATCTAGAACTGGCATCCACGGAAACAAACAAACCTTGGTCAAACCCAAATGGTAAGACCAGAACAGAAAATGGCCAAATCCCGAACAGGAAATTCATAACAGAACACTAGTGCATCAACGAACATCAGCTTCAGAACAACATCGCAAACTTTGAAGGCAATCGGACACTAGTCAAACCGAAGGGTAAGACTGGAAACGTAAGGTGCCAAATTCCAGAACAAGAACGTAAAGTTGACAACAAGAGATGCCTAGTGAACAACGGCATATAGCATCAGAACAAAGGTCCAAAACTACAAGGACAAGTGACAAGGCCAACAAAAAAACTAGGAAAGTCTACTTCTCCAAGGAAAATATATCCGATCCACACGGAGAAAGGACATGCTCTGACAAGAAACAAACAGAGCCCAGCAGACAACACCACTTGTAACAACACAAGGGTTTCAACAAAACAAGCAAAACAAAGTGCCATTCACGAGGTCACCAACACGTGAACCACCCTCGCAAGAAACAACTTCCACAATTGAGATCTCAGATTTTTCAAATCTGACACAGACCTTCCGAACAACATGGCAAAGTCAACGTAGAGGTCGGAAGTAAGCCACAGGAAAACCAGATTTCCTGGTCAAGGGACACGCCGCTAGTCCATTGGGAAGTGCAACCCATGTTCCCAGTCAACTAACAACATGGAACCCAGCCTAGCGATAACACCGTTCAACCAACCAGCAAAAATTGCCACCTAGCTTCAACTTCAATGACCACACGCACAACTCCCAAGAAGGAAGCGATTGACACGACGTGGAACTTAAAGAAAGAAAATGGCGTTCCACACTCGACAAAGCACAAGACCTTACCAAATGAGAGCAATAGCTCTTATTCCAAGAAAGGTCTTAGAAGAATCCAACACACTTCGCCTTACCGAAGGAATAATTCTGAGTACAGAACACGAACTTTGACTTAACAACTTGAGACCCACGAATGCCAAAAGGATCTCAACATGAAGAACAACATAGACAAAGAACACGGTATAATCGAACCGAGCAATCTTCCCAAATAGATCAACAAGGAGCAGGATGAAACCACTATGATCCCTAACATACCAAGGCGCAGAAATTCCAAGATATGCCAAACAAGCCAAGGAAAACAATTTCAAGACAGGCGATTCAGAATACGTTTGACCAGGAACATCTTGTTCCATCCATCAGACTTCTTGCACCAGACAACCACGACACTCACAAAGGACGAGCGTGTGACTTAACACACTATCCTAATCGAAGAATGGTTTAGAACGCGAAAACTGACAAAGACCAAAACGATTCAAAACTTTCTGCACCGAAAAAGCTCATTGCATGGGAAACGACAGCGTCGAGTATCCGATGGGTCTCACCAACCACTGCCACAACTGACACTAGATGTAGAACAGTGAAAACGACAAAAGGTAATCATCAAAATCGATCGATCTTCCAACAAAACGACCGACACAAGGATCGAGACTCTAAGACCCTCCAACATGTCCAATGCGTAGAAACCCTAAGCCAAAATGAGACTAGAAGACGATTCCAAAGGGAACACTTGGATTCTGACTAACTCGAAGCATTTCTGTCCTATCAGTCAGACTTCAACTTGCAGAACGAATATGACAGTCATAGGAAGCGAACACATAACCATCATGACAATACAACTCATTTCTAAGCAGATACAAAACGAACCTTAGTCAAAGAAGCCTCCACTGCATTCTCCAGAAAACCAATCGAATGACTACAATTCCCAAACCAAATATTTCTAACAACCTACGCAGAGGTTTACATTAACGCGAGAATGCACATGGAATAGGCCTATCTAGAGACTTGAACAAAGAATCTCTGAACCACGAGAACTGATACAGCACGAAATCAATTTTTTGGAACACAAACCAAAATTTTCAACCAGACTAACGAGTTCCAAACAAACCAACGCAAACTCAGAAACCCACAAGGAATCGAGATTCGAATAGCACTTCAAGGGCAAAGATCTAAACTCAGACCCACACAAGCCCACATGAAGAGACAAGCCAAAAGGATCGCAAACCTAGACTTTTGATCGGAATTCCAAACCTCACAAGCCCATGCATGAGAAAGAACACACGTGAGTCAACAACTCATAATTCAAACGAATTTCTCTTATCGATCCACAGAGCATACCCAACACTCACATAGATAGGGGAAAGACGGAGTCATCATCCAGCAGACAACACCTAAATGCCTTCCTGGTAGCATCTTGACTCATTTAAAATCTTAACTAGGTGTTGGACAATTCCATGCACAATAGACAACAATTGAAATATTGCACTATCAATTCCTTAAGTGATCACTCCTAGAAATGCGAAACCATGCTCTGATACCATAGAATCCTGTCATTACCAGGAGGTAGGCTGGACAGAACTGCCAAATCAAGCTACCCGATTCTCGGAGAGAATCCAGTTACCCAGCCCAAGGCGTGAATATTTATATGAAAGTCTTAACGGGAATAATACTAAGCCCAAACCCAAATCACATGGAGATTCACAGATTGATCAACTAGAGACATGATAATATAAATAAAGAAAAGTATTGCATAGGAATTAAATCAAACAACACCAAAACTAAAAATCCCAACATACTAGGAACAGAGGAATTGAACTGAAGAACCTCCATCCATCTACAGGAAGATCAAAGCACCACCGGGGAACTCTATCACCGCCCACTACAACTTGTGAAAATCTAGTGCACCGAACCTACACCCTAACCTGAGGAAAAATATAGTTTAAAGGGTGAGTGACTAACTCAGTAGGAAAATCTATACTAAATGCAATGCATGCTAAAACCATTTTTCTCATCTTTTGAAAATCATTTTATGCTTCTCAATTACCATTAGCGGTGGGCAGGAACCGATGAGAACCGAAACCGGACCCGGAACCGAGGTCGGTTCCGGGTTCGGTTCTGGTTCTCGGTTCCATAAAACAATTTTAATCGGGTTTGGTTCTGGTCATCGGTTCTGGGTATGGGTTCGCGGTTCTTAAGCCAATACCTGATAAGAACCGACACTCTCCTCTCTTCCTTCACACCCCCCCCCCCCAAAAAAAACCGCGTAGCACTCTGGAAGTGAACTTCTCGGCTAGAGAAGTTCCAGATCTGGAGCTGCTCGGCCAGATCTGGAACTTCTCGGCCAGATCTGGAACTTCTTGCCTGCTGCCTCGCCATCACCGCCATGCGCCGGACAACGCACACCCGAACCACCGTCGCCTCGATCGTCCGTCACTCGCCATCGTCTCCTTCTCGATCACGCTCCCTTGGTTTCTCTCGGCCTCTCACCCGCACTCTCCCCCTTCTCTTCTTTCCTCATTTCTTCTCTCATGCTTCAATTAACAGGTTCTCAGAACCGAGAACCGCCGGGTCCGGACCCGGAACCGACCTCGGGTTCGGGTTCGGTTCTAGACCCGAACGGTTCCGGGTTCGGTACCGACCTCTCGGAACCGAGAACCGACCACTCGGTTCCAGACGGTCCAGAACCGGACCCGAACCCGAAATGCCCACCCCTAATTACCATACATGGATTTTAACATTTAAAATCTCTTTATCATTTTATAAAACTACACTATGGCCCTCGATGTGACTTTATTCAAAAACTTGTTGTATACATAAACCGCTATAATCGAAAAAATATGCCAACATCATCAGTGATGTATACATAAACTACACTATCCCTTTCTATGATGTTTTCCATATGAAAACATCATCAGTGAAAATGAATGGTCACACAATGACTCATCTGTCACTTATCATATAAAGGTGGCTATCTATCAATAGCAGCACCTTGTGAGGCAAGAGAGAATGCCAATGATGGCGACCTGAAGATCTAGCATGTCACTCGAGTTGTCAGCGAGCAACCTCCAGGCTGACACAACTTGTATAATCATTCGGATATGTCGACGCGCCATAACCATCGCTGATACGATCCGTATAATTGCAGTAATAGATGAGCTCGATCACGATAGATCGCTTCGCACTTGGTACCTCAATATTCCAAATTAAAGAGGGTTGCCGACGAGCAGAGCCACGAGCCCTCCAGCCACGAGCCCTCCAGCCACCCACCAAATGAAACGGTACTAGGATTGACTAATCTTCGTGGCTAACAACCCTGCCAACTCTGTGTGACAAATACCCTGGCCAGGTTTCTGGGCTTTCAACCCAATGAAGCATCATCACCCTCCTATCCTATTTCCACCTTTCAGGGCTCTCGATCTGAGGGCACATCATCAATGCCCAATCTTTTTTTCTTTCACTTCTAGGGCTTGAAACCTAAGGACATATAATAAATGCCTCAATCGGTATTTCGCTCGTAAATGACCAAACTTCACGCAGTAGAAGATTGCACGGGGATAGTCTCGTGATGCTTAGTGCTAAAGTGCCTAAAGCATCAAGACGATTCATCCTCCAAACACGTGCAAAAAAGGCACACAATTCAATATGTACAAGATATCAAGAATAAACCACGTATAAAATGTAAACTTGAGAAAACATAGCCTACATAAAAACTGACTTGCTATCAAACAGTTACCGTCTGGTTTTAAGGTGTTGTAGTCCACAAAATAGCATTTTTTTAAAACAATGATGCAATGCAGTGCAGAAAGTATAAATATCCCTACCTTGATGATGACCATGACACCCTTACCAATAATCCAGATTCCCGCATTGTCATAAGCGAAAAGTCAAACCACCTAACACCCCCAGAATCTACAACAAAGTTGGTGTCAACATCCCAACAAACATACAAGGGATAACAGAAGTGTAAAAAAACACTAGAATTCAAAACAGTTTCTAGGGTCAAGCCCGAATCACAATCCAAAAACCAAATCTAGGCATCCCAACAGAACCTATAAATCAGAAAATGGAAATACAAAACAAGACACAAACAACGGAGCACATATCCTCAGAAATTTCAACAAGACAGTAAATAGACAAAGAGTAACTTCCCAATAACATAGCACTCTTCTCAACATATTATCCAGCAGGAAGGAAGAAGCGGACAAAAGCCCAACCAAAAAGGTGAAAATCTCTTGCATTGTCCGTCAAGCAAAAATCATAATAAAGGTATACATTCATCCCACATAACAATATTCTCAACCTATTTGGAACCTATTATCGAAGACAGCAAAGCAACATCTTAATATTTCCAAACATTATTCTGAAGAACAACGACAGCCGAAGTCAATTCAGAACACAACAAAAATGGGATCAAGCAAAAGAGGAAACAAATCCATCATCTAGGACAACAAAACAGGAAGCAACTATTGGCATTTTCCATCCAAACAACAACCCAATTTAACCCCAATGCTCGGCAGTTTAATCAAAGCAGAATTCAACAAATAAAACCCCTATAAACTCCAAATTGGCTGAGATACCCAAGGAACAGAATCATCAGCAAGGCAATTTGTCTTGAACAGTCGTCTATCAACATAGCGAATTATAAATCTACAACTAACACAATGAAAGATATAACCTCGATCAGCAGGATGAAATCTCAACAGAACCGAGAACGGCAAACAAACTAAATCACAAAGCGAAATCTTATACGACAACCTATTCAGCTAGAACCAAGCAAAAACATTGATAAGCCCTCATATTTTTGTCAAAACAGAACAAGGACAGAATGCCCGAGAGGCCAAGAAAATGCACCAGAAAAAAATTACCTCAATCGGAGGTGGAAGAACGTAGTTCCCCGATGGGTTCACTGTTGCCCGAGGATAGAAATCCTGAGTTCTCTGCCTCGGCCAAACCACCCCTTGGGGAATCGACTGACGCCCAGAACTCTTCACCACCGAAAAGGCCCTTGACGAAATCACTCACTCAGTAAATGAACACTTCAATAGTATGTTATGGATTCTTGAAGAAGATGACAAAGATGGAAGTGGGTTTATTTATAATAGAGAGAAGAGCCAGATTTCTCTGGCGTTACAGAGAAGATTACAGAAAAGATTACACAATTCACACAAAATACTTGGTCTGCTATGCTTTTGTATATACTGCCTTCTCTTCATTCTTCCAGGTCAGCATCAAAACAGGGCGGTTCATCTCTCTGTCCAGCGCCTGACTTCCTTTCTCAAAACGGTGCGTTTCATCTAGTCTCCCTAGCACCTACGATCTGTCGTCTCCTCTTGGCAACTCTTCTTCTACGTTTTGTCGTCTCCTCCTGGCATCTCTTCTTCTCTGTCTCTTCCAGGTAGGCACATAACAATCCTCCCCCCTTAAGAAACCTTGACCCCAAGGTTTGAAATGGGGAAATTGCTCTAGGAGCTTAGCGGAATCTATCCAGGAAGCGTCGGATTCCGGTAAGTCCTCCCGTAATATGAGCCACTAAGTGATCGGTTCATTCCCTCTTTTAACTACTATGGTTTGCAGGAGCGACTTCGGTTGGCGATCTGAGCCTGTTGTCCACTCGGGAGGTAGCGTGGAGCTTGTGACAGCCGAAGGGCCTAGCTGCTTCTTGAGGAAAGACACATGAAAAACGGGATGGATTCGAGCAGAAGGGGGTAGCTCCAATTTATAGGCAACTTGACCTATTTTCTGCAAGATGGAGAAGGGGCCGAAGTATTTTGGAGCAAGCTTGTGAGAAGCTCTACGGCCGACTGTTAGTTGACGGAATGGCCGAAGCTTGAGGAAAACTCTATCACCAATTGCAAAAGACCGCTCTGTTCTGTGCTGGTCCTCATACAGCTTCATACGAGACTGAGCTTGGGTGATGGCTTCTTTAAGGAGCCGATCCATGTGATGTCTTTCCATGAGCAGTTGGACAACTGCTGCAGCATTGGATTGTTGATAAGGCCCCAAGGCTAAGTGTGGAGGAGAGAATCCATAGAGAGCTTCAAAAGGAGATTTGGCAATGGCAGAGTGGAAAGTGGTATTGTACCACCATTCAGCGAGAGGAAGCCATCTCCGCCATTGGCCTGGGCGGGCAAAACACATACATGGCAGATACATCTCTAGGCACTAGTTTAAACGCTCTGTCTGGCCATCCGATTCAGGATGATAGGTCGTGGACATTGCCAATTCTGTACCCAGAGAGTCAAATAAGGAATGCCAGAACGTGGAAGTGAAAACCTTGTCGCGGTCTGAGACAATTTGCTGGGGTAAGCCATGTAATCTGTAAATATTGTCCAGGAAAAGTGAGGCCACTGTAGGTGCCGAGAAAGGATGAGCAAGGGCCAGGAAATGACTATATTTTGTGAAGTGATCCACCACCACCATAATACAGTCAACACGGTCCGATTTTGGTAAACCTTCCACAAAATCCATGGCGATGTGAGTCCATGGGTGGTCTGGAATAGGAAGCGGTTGTAACAGCCCTGGGTAAGGTGTGTGCTCATGTTTGCATCGTTGGCAAATATCACAAAGGAGGATCTGCTCCTTGATAGCTTTGATCATGCCTGGCCAGAAAAAATGGCGCTTTGCGCGTTGTAACGTAGCCTGGATGCCGAGTGGCCCCCGGCCTGGGAATCATGCAGACTTTGGATCACCTTGCGGTGTATATCCCCTCCTGATCCCAACACCAGTCTACCTTTGAAGCGCAGAATGCCACTATCCAAGGCATAATAGGAAACCCCAGATGGCGAGACCAAAAGGTGGGCGATTAAGTCACTTGCCCAAGAATCACCTATATAGCTGGCTTCTACTTCCTGGATCCACGTTGGTTGAAGAGAAGTGATAGATAAGCAAGAAGGGTCAGCGGTGTGTAGGAGAGATAGTGCATCCGCTGTCAGATTGGATTTCCCCTGTTTATATTGGATTGAATACCTGAGCCCAAAGAGCTTGGTAAGCCATTTCTGTTGTAGAGGGGTGGTGATCCGTTGATCCAATAAATATTTCAGCGACTGATGGTCAGTGCGGATAATGAATTCTGAGCCCTCTAAATAATGCCGCCAGTGAATAATGGCAGTCACCAGGGCGAGCAATTCTTTTTCGTAGATAAAGTATCCCAAGTGTCGGCTATTAAACGCTTTACTGAGATAAGCAATTGGCCGGTTTTGTTGTAATAAGACCACCCCCAGGCCCCCGTAACAAGCGTCAGTTTCCACTGTAAAGGGATGGGAGAAATCCGGCAAAGCGAAAAAAGGAGCTTGGGACATTATCAGCTTAAGCAATTGAAAAGCTTCTTCAGCCTGAGTGGTCCAAAGGAAGTTGTGGCCTTTAAGGAGCTCTGTAAGGGGTTCGGCGATAGTACCATAGCCGCTAATAAATTTCCGATAATAGCCTGTAAGCCCCAAGAAACCCCGCAACTGTTTGAATGAGGTAGGAATGGGCCAATTTGTCATGGCTGTAATTTTCTCCGGGTCAGCAGAGACGCCGCTGGCCGAAACTACATGGCCCAGGTAGGTGACCGACGGCTGGGCAAAAGCACACTTACTGAACTTGGCAAAAAGAGTGTTGGTCTTTAATGTATGGAAGACTGTTGATAAATGCTGGATATGAGGCTGGAGGTCCTTGCTGTAGACTAAAATATCGTCAAAGAAAACCAGGACAAACCGCCGCAAATAAGGTCTGAAAATATCATTCATGAGGGATTAGAAGGTGGTTGGACCATTTGTCAGACCGAATGGCATAACTCTAAACTCATATAGCCCTTGGTGCGTTTTAAACGCTGTCTTGTAGCAATCATCAAGCTTGACACGAATTTGGTGATAACTGGCACATAAATCCAGTTTGGAAAAGAAAACCGAGCCCTGTAATTCATCCAGCAATTCGTCAACCATAGGAATAGGGAACTTATCCTTAACTGTAAGGGAGTTGAGTTGGCGGTAGTCGACACAAAACCGCCACTGCCCATCTTTTTTTTTATTAACAGCACCGGAGAAGCAAAGGAACTATTGCTGGGAGAGATGATACCTTCCTGAAGCATTTCTTGAACTAATCGTTCTATTTCTGATTTGTGCAGGTATGGGCAACGGTAGGGAGCCAGTCTGAAAGGCTTAGCTCCATCGAGTAATGGAATGCCATGGTCCTGAGTTCTTGGTGGAGGAAGTCCCCGTGGCTTCTCAAATATACATTGATATTGTGAAAGCAAGTGCTGGATCTCTATTGGCACCTTGGCAGTAGCCTCTGGAAGATTGGCAATGAGTGTTTGCAGGGCTAGTAAGCCGTAAGTATGCTGTTGTATCCATTGAGAAAAAACACTAAGGGATACCAAGTCTAACAATTTCTCGGGTTGTGTAGTTAGCAACTTATGGGCGGCGTCGGCAACTGTGATGGACAAAAACCCTTGGGGCAAGTTGAATGTCACCGGGCTAACGAAGTTTATCCAATCAATACCAAGGATCATGTCACTGCCACTTAAGGGTAGACTGCAAAAAGAGAATTGAAAATTGTTTTGTTGCATAAACCACGAGACATCTTCCGTGATTTTTCTGCTCTGCAATTTAGCCCCATTGGCGACTGTGACCGGCAGCGAGTTGGGGAGGTCCATTGGAAGGTGTAACTGCTTGGCCAAGGTTTTATCTAAGAAACTATGCGTACTCCCACTGTCAACCAAAATGGATATGGAACACTCCTGATAAACCCGGCTATTCGAAACGTATTGTGAGAGAGTTGGCCCGTCAAGGCATTCAATGAAACTTCCATGCAATCGGGGCTGTCTGAGATAATAACGCCTTCGGAAGCTACGACCTCATCGCCTTGCAGCTCTCCCGAGTCTACTACAATATATTGAATTGAATGATTCTTGCATACATGTCCAGGAAAATATTTCTCATCACATTTAAAACATAATTCCAACAATCTTTTAGTGTGCAGGTCCGCGTTGGAAATTTTTTGAAATTGTTGAGTTGCAGTAGAGCTGTCCGCTATTTTCTCTGGATTGGTTAGCATTTTGTCCTGCCATTTGGGTGCGGTCTTGAAAAAATTCGGCCTCTGTGATCTTTGGAGGGCCAAGATGGCTGCTTCCTGGAGCATGGCTATTTCAAAGGCATGAGACAATGTCATCGGTTTGTTAATTTTCACCACTGCCTTGATTTCCTCTTTTAATCTGCTAGTGAACACTGATATAAAAAATGGGTCTTGCATGGTTGGCAGGTTAGGCTGAGCTAGGGATTTGAGGTGCTCAAAGCGCTGAACGTACTCCTTGACGAAGCCCGTCTAAAGCAGTTTGGTGAACAATTCAACCGACTCGCCCTCGGTCACATCGAAAAATCGTCGGCATAATTATGTCGTAAAGAGTTCCCATACAGCATTTGGAAAACTCGAGATAAACCCATTAAACCATATATCCGCCTTGTCTGTCATATGCATCTCAGCGATGCTGAGGCGCCAATTTTCGGTTGTTTGATGTAAAGAGAAATACTTATGTGCTTTACGAATCCATTCACGGGGTCCCTCTCCTAAAAGAGTTGGAAGATCCAGACGAGGAAGGCGAGGTTGATTTTGGAAGTCATTTCTGCCCAAGTCCTGCAGGCGAGGGTTAACTCGCACCGGTTGGGTCGCCGTCGAAGGACCTGCCTCTGAAACTACTTGTTTCTGCTTGTTATCTGTTTTATCAGCCATTAGCTGGTTCAAAGCATTGATGATCGTATCAAACTTGACGGCATTTTCTGATTGCAGTTTCTCAAATTTATTGTCAGAATCGTCCATCCTGGAAGTCAGTTTAGAAAGGGTCAAGGTTAGGGCTTTCAGTTCTCCGTCTAACCTTTTAAGTGTTTCCTCATTTGATTTTGTTCTGGTTTCTGTCATAGATGCTGAATCGGGTGGCTCTGATACCAAATGTTATGGATTCTTGAAGAAGATGACAAAGATGGAAGTGGGTTTATTTATAACAGAGAGAAGAGCCAGATTTCTCCGGCGTTACAGAGAAGATTACAAAAAAGATTACACAATTCACACAAAATACTTGGTCTGCTATGCTTTTATATATACTGCCTTCTCTTCATTCTTCCAGGTCAGCATCAAAACGGGGCGGTTCATCTCTCTGTCCTACGCCTGACTTCCTTTCTCAAAACGGTGCGTTTCATCTAGTCTCCCCAGCACCTACGATCTGTCGTCTCCTCTTGGCAACTCTTCTTCTACGTTTTGTCGTCTCCTCCTGGCATCTCTTCTTCTCTGTCTCTTCCAGGTAGGCACATAACATAGTATCAAAACAAACCTAGCTCTCACTACTCACTGAATCAGAGAAATGGGAAAAACGTTTGGCCATACTCATCTCGGAACACCCGAGCCCCCATCGCCGAAATCGACGATTGTCGTCTAGCGAAACTTTATCTTGCTCGAATCCTCTCTCTCTTGCTTGGTCTCTCGCTCACAGTCAAAGGGGAGAAGAAGTTGAAGCTTCTCCCTTACACTTCTCTCCCTATTATTAAGTTTTATTATAAAATAATATAATATATATATTATAAATCAAAATACAAATTCAGTTTTAAAACCTGATTCGTGTAAACACTATCTTAAAATAATTTAAAATAAAAATTTCAAAAAATAAATTCCTACTTGGAAAACTCAATTAAACCGTTTGATAGAAAACATACATATCATCACTGCTACGCGACAAAACAGTTCAACTCTCTTGCATTTGACCGAAAATTCAAAAAAAATTTATATGTGGCATTTTTAAATCATTTAAAAATCTTAGATTTTACAAAGAGAGTAGGCTATCTGAACCGTAAATTAAAAGGAGAAAACAAAGGAAAATATAGCAAAAACTAAAGGAACACTAGACAAAAAAAAATGTAGAAACAAAATCTGATGCAGTTGAATGACAATTCTACAGAACAAATCAAGAAAAGTAAACAATAAATTGAAAATTAAAACTTACCAAACTTCATTCAATCAACGCAAAACAAATCAATTGAACATGAGAGAAGAGAGAAGGGTGGTTTCGTATCAATACAAAGTCAGCATGTAACGACCTAGTTTTTATTTTCTTTTGAAAATGCGTCGAATTTAAAATTTTTCTTTTCCTTTAAAAAATGAGCAGATGACTTTTCTTTCGTAAAACTCTTTTTCAAATAGCAGTGGAAGTAAATACAATTCTTTTATTTTACAATTAAATACTTTATAAAACTCTTTACAAAACCTTTTTCTTTCTTAAATCCATTAGTCTAGTCAACCACAAGATCCGAGCGTGTAAAATCTTCATCAACCGCTCCTTATTCTATTCTCACATGTACCTACATCACAAGACATAAACGCACAATAAGTGATATGAAATAAAGCATGATAGGCGGCTTCTGAAACCCATTTTTGTTATGTTTTCTTTTCTTTTTCTTTCAATTTTTTTTATTTTGTGATACAATGGATAATTATTTAGCTCAAGTGAATGTTGGCCGCTTTGGGTTATTAGTCCTCAATGACAAGTTCATAGGCAAGTGTCCCATACCACTACCTCATGAGCCTCATCAACTAGATATGTATGAGCATCCATTAAACCATTTTCTAAAACCATACATATGTCTGACTATGATAGCAAAGAATCCACCAAATTTGTTTTTTACTCACAATTTCATATACATTAAACTCATATATTTAGCTAGGCCATTGAAGGTATTTTCCATAGGGAAAATAATTCATGTTCAGAATCTAAAACCCCAGAGAGACAGGCTCGCAATCCTGACAAGGGAAGGAGTAATCTCGAGTTTGCTGGTTAGAATCCAAACTACCTGGCAAACATGCTCGCAATCCTAACAATGGAAGGGTTTATCTCGAGTCTGCCGGTAGTATCTGAATTACCTCTCCAACCCCCAATTTTCATTACATTCATTTAATTCTCAACAATAGCATGATCATTATCTTAACATTCTAGTAAAACAGAAAATAGTTAGCAAATAAATCTTAACTTTTGTGTTGCTGGCCTTTCGGCAAAACACAGACAATATCTCTTACCTGGTAGCTTTAAAGCATTTCAGCACTCCAATTTAACCTGCACAATACCTTCAAAAGAACAATTAAACACTAACAATCAACATTCTCTATGCCATTACTTCTTATTCATTACCTTTCTCTTCCCTTCACTGTAATATCCCAATTTTTATATTAAAATTTAAAAATGATAAATTGAAAAATAATTGGGAGTATTCGAAGTAGTGGAATAATTATCGGGGTCTTGCCAAAGACATAATTGTTAGATTATAAATAATTGGATCAAATTGGAATAATTAAGAAGAGAAAAGAAATAATAAATTTGTTGAGATTAAAATTTAGATGGGTAATTAATTGGAGATAAATAAGAAGGATTAATTGAATTAATTAAATTAAGAGGAAATGGATTAAATAAAAAAGAAAAGAAGAAATTAATTTAAATGAAAGGAAATATTGAAATAAAATGAAAGGAATAAACCGGAACCGACTCAGTTGTGTTTAAACGAAATTTGGCCTTCGGCCATTTGAGAGAAAAAGAACGAGAGAGACAGAGTGAGGGGGAGAGACTGGGACGCAGGGTGGAGGAGCGACACGAGAGAAGGCGAGGAACGCTCGGGCTCGGGGTGTTGTCCGGCGAACGATGGTGCGTTGGACGGTGACATTGAGCGGCGATGAGTGGCGAGCTAGAGCTCGGTGGAGCGCCCGTGTTGGGGGAAATGAAAAACTCTTGAGAGCGGCGAACCGTTAGTGAAGGTAAATCGATGGTCTCTATTTAGTGTTTCTTCTCCCATTGGTATTCTGTTGATTCGACAATTTCGAATTGGTGATTGGCAAAGACGAATCGGCATTGGCAGCTACGAATTCGGAGGTGAGCGTGATAACATGGACGAATTGGCATGATGGCTGGGGTGAAACGGACCGGAGCTGGCTTCCTCCAGCTGCTCCTCATCTAGTAAGCTGTCCACGTGGAGTTTGGTAAGTGGACCACTCTTCCTTGATATGTACAATTATCCGCCAGCTTTGGAAATCATCTTTTTGGCTATAAATGAATGCAGTGAAGTGTTCTGTGTTCTGTTTTCCCTTGGGTGTGTTTTGGTGAGGGTAATCTCGGGTCTGTTGGTTTCAGCTTGGTTCTGCAGAGATTGCCTTGTAGCCAGATGAAGACAGAAAAGTTGAGAGCGCAGCAGTGAAAAGGGGAACTCTCTTGAAGCATGGAAGCATAGAGGAGAAAATTGAGGAACTGTGTGTGTTGCTTGGCTTCCTCTCGGGTCCTCTTTGGATTCTTCAGGTGAGGGCTTTCTTTATTCCTTGGTATACCTTCTGTGATGATCGATTGGAATGAATAAAAATGTGGAGTGTCCTATTGCGTTGATGTTCTGCGTTGGATTAATGATAGATGTTGTTGCTGAGGTTCTGTTTTCGATTAATGATAGATGTTGTTGTTGAGATATATGAATCGAGTGGTTGGTCCAGCTCTGAATATTGAATAAATGCTCTTTGGTTATTATGGATTTCATATGAGATATGTTCTATAGCTTGGAAAATAATGTCATGTTTGATTATAGCCTTGGAAATAATTGAGCATATGTTATAATTATACTCTGCTAGTTGGTTTGTAGCTTGGAAAATATGCTTATAAAAGTCAAGTTCATGAAAGTCAGATTTTGTATGCTAAGTTATTGGTTTCGAAGGATAAAGATATATGCTTATAAAGGTTACATTCGATATTTCGATAAGTGATAAAGAATTTTATAAGGGTGATGAGTTGTTCTGTATTTCTTTTGATATTGTTGATCATAAATGAATAATGTCCTGTATTTCGTTGTTAACTGTGAGACTTGGATGAGTAAGAATATATGTGGTGGACATTGTAAATTATAATTCCGTGTTAAGGTAGGAGTTAAATGGTTCTCTACTCTGCTGTGGGAAATACGGTTTTGTGATAAAATGCTATTTGGTTTTGTAAAGGAAATTCTCTGTATTATCCTGTCACATTGATGGAATGACCAACTATCGTGGGTTATTACTATTTCGTTAAGATAGTGGGTTTTGTTAAGGAAATGAGTCGTAGAAGTAAGGTTAATGATATGTGATTTTAATGATGAATTATTTAATAATTTTGAAGGTATTAAAGAAAGAAGGATGACGTTAAATTCTGAAATGCGCTAAGGATACCAGGTAAGTTGATACTTACTGTGCTTTGGTCTTCTAACCCTACTTCACAAGAGTTAGGATTGCATATTGTATGTTCTTTTAATGATATGTTTATTAGACATTTTTATTATCATATATGACTGTATGTATTCACAACATATTGCATGATATGTAAATAGGTGTGTGGGGGTTCGGGTGATCGGTGACGTTTCCATATAGTAGTATAATCCCACATAGGGAGCAGTGAGGTGAGAGTTAGCTACGTGGAATCTAGAGTTCACCTTTACCCCGTTCTGAAACCCCCAACGTCTTTAACAAAAGTGAGGATATCGGCATGTGAAACACCCCCGATGGATATATCTCCCCATCGGAGTGAAATGGTTTAGCCACATGACCCTATGGAGTATTCCACCCTGACTTCCAGAAAAGATATGGTTCTCTTCTGTAATGTATTGTATGATCATGCATATCATTTGCATTGCATTTCTTTTATCACTTACTGAGCGTTAGCCTCATTAGTTAGGTCTTGTGATGTAACTACGTACGAGAGACAGGTGAACAGGTCAAAGACAGTTGATGAAAGATTTGCAGGGGTGGATCTTGTGGCTGGCCGGACTAAAGAGTAATTGGTTTTGTAATTAATAAAGTAAATAGTTTGAGTTCAATAAATGTTCTATTTAATGTTTTTACAATATTTTGAGAAAAATAATCTTTATAATGAATGTTGTTCTGAAGCTAAAATGTTTAAGATTTTAAGTAATGTGTTTAACATTCGATTTTAAAAGAAAAGTCATACTCTGATTTTATAAAAGAAAAAATTTTAAATTTCACGCAATTTTTAAAGCAAATAAAAATCGGGTCGTTACATTCACTGTTTATTAATTCCATAAACAACAGATGGCAAAACCTATATACATTCCATCATCAGACCAACATTTCCTCAACAATTTATAACTACATCAACACGAACCAATAACAGTAACTGAACTTCAATAAAAGTAAGATTTTTGTCTATGAATTATCTTAATCAACACAAGCATATGTTTTTCAAGAAAGAATTCAAAAGTATTTGGTTATTTCTAATTTGGAATTTTTGTTGCATATATATTGGGAGGTTATTGATAATTCAACTTGCTAAAGACCTATGTGCTTCACTTAAATTTTTCCCTTATAATAGAAACCAAGGAGGTGTCCCACCTCGAGTTTTTTAGGTTTTTAGTTGTGGTAAGTTTTCCAAGTTTTTGTAAACTCATATTTTATGTTACTAAATCTTTAATAGATAGATTTTCCCTTCCACTATAAAAAGAAGTATATGTATATTTTTATTCGAAATATTGACCAAAAAAGAAGTAGATGCTTAATTACAAATAATCATATCTATAATATTGTTGAAATTTGCTATATTGTAGAAATTTGTTGCATTGTTCTTGTTGTAGTATTAGATAAAATAAAATGATTGATAGTAATTTCATTTGTTTTCATGGTTGAATTATCCAGTTTAAAATGTTATCTAAATTTTAATTTATATTTTCAATATAAATAGTAAGTAATAAAAAAAGAATTTTATGCAATATAAAATAATAAGTAATGAAACTTATTTTTAAAATGTTTAAAAATATCATGTAAGTTGTTAGGATAATATAATATTTTTAAAATGTTTAATTATCTAATGATATAATAACAAGTGATTTACTTCTCTGGACTAATTATTACTTCAAACTTCATTAGTAAGGAAAGAGAAAACTTGTTATGCTTACCTAAGGGGAACCTAGATATGTCTATGAGACCAAAATTTGATATGATTTTTTACTATAAAATAATGGATGCATAACAATGCTTTCTAGAATAAGTTAAAAGAAATAATATTAAGAGAGATTAATCTCGAGAATTAATATTTTCGGCAAAGAAGAGAAAAATAAAGCGATCTCACTAAACTGATTAGCGAGATAACTTGAGTGACTTTGACTCTTCAACAATCAAAATCGATAAAATAGTATATTTCATCGACACAAAGAACACTTTGAAATCTTGGTTGAAACAGAAAATAATTGATAATTCGATATTGCATGCAACAAATCGAAAAAAAATCCCTTGTTTTTTCTTCTCTCTAGTTGTATCCCTTTTTTCATGTTACTCATGTTTCCTCAACAGATAAACTTGTCGTCGCTCTTTACTTAACCGCTTCCACGAAAACGCTTCTATGACTTAAGAGTCAAGATTGGCATCTCCTCCGGAGCTCCATCTTAAGGGGGCATATTAGAGAAAGAACTAGCATTGATTTGCTTTATATTGTAATTAGTTTTAATCTCCTAATTCTATGAATTACTTTTCTATTCTATGTCTACCTTTTGTATATATATTCATTCTTAATCAATGAAAAGGGCAAACCATTGTTTACCAATATCCTCCTCTATTCTTAACACCTACGTTTATAGAATCAAAATCCGATTTGATCTTCCACTATAAAATAATGGATGCACAATAATCATTTCTAAAATAAGCTAGAAGAAACAATAGCAAAAATGATTAATCTCGACGATCAATATTTTTGACAAACAAGAGAAAAATATAGCCTCACCAAATTGACTAGCGAGACAACCCGAGTAACTTTGGCTCTTCAATAATCGAAAGTGGGAGAATTGTAGATCTCATCGACAAGAAGAATACTATAAAATTTTGGCTGAAACAGAGAAAAATCGATTATTCAATTTTAAATGAAAAAAGAGAAAAAAACCTGAAAAAAAATCTTTTTTCTCTCTTTAACCATATCTCACTATCCAATTCTCACAACTACTTATCTCTCCTTAATCTTTTTTTTTTAACAATTATTTATTTTATTTTATTTTACCTCGAGGGCCATCTAAAATAGTGGCGAAACCCAACAAAAGTTGATCCATCATATAAAGCAAAATCATATATTATTCTCCTTACGGCAATTGGTAGTGTGCAATAACCACAATTTATTGTTTATGTTTTTAGTTACACTTTTTAAATTCTTACTTTTATGAAATCATATTTTTTTAAAAAATAAATATGAGTTTTGTTTTTACCACAACTTATCTGATTCGCCGAAATATTTTATGCCCTCATTTTCTAGCTCAATCTACACATTCAAACCTATCCAATTAGCATGACACTCTTTTTTTTTTTTTTATCTTTAAATATGTTGTTCATCTTTAATTCATAATGTGAAGTAACTACAATTTATTATTTATTTTTTAATTACACTTTTTAGTCGTGTATTTTTAAAAAATTAGCACTTTTTAAAAACTTCTTAACATGTATATTTAAAAAACAAATAATCTTTGTTTTGTATTTAACACAACTTTTCTATCTGGGCTACCAAACAAATCAATACCATTTTAGTCTTTACAACATTTGTTTAGGTCCTAATAAAAAATTTTAGATTTTAAAGAAGATATAAAACAACCATATGATCATAATATTTAGATTCTCATACAGTTATTTTAGAACAAGAGCTGCATTTCTCATAGTAAAATATCTTTGCACATACTCGTTAGCAAGTGATGTTATGACCTTGAAGTAACCATATTAATAAACTTAGTCTACTTTTGCTTTTATATAATAATCTAGTAACAAAAGTTTTGGTCATAACTTAAAACTCAGAGAATAGAGGAGGGACTTAGATCTTAGATAAACTCGGATTTCAATAATCTGATTTTTCATATACATTCATATAGAAAAGCAAGGATTACTCTGCATAAGATGTTCTTAAGCCCATTGTATTTTCCCTTTTTTAGTTACTCTAAGAATAGTGTTTTCTACAACCTGCTGTTACTCCTGATTAGAGTAAAAAATCCCTATATATTTGGTAAGTTAACTTATCATAGAGGCACTAATAAATCCAAGAAACACAATCAGCTTAAAAAATGAGGAAAAACCATGACAAACCAAGTTCACAAGATGGATTAAAATTTACACTTTCCTTTTAAGAAGAATATTACAGTCTTCTACAATGCAACAAAATAAAGTAAATATATAAATATATGTATAATACCCCGACTTTTCATATTTGAATTTAATAAGGATAATTAGAAAATAATTGAGGGTATTTGAATTAATTGGATAATCATAAGGGTATTACCAAAATCGTATTCAATTGATTATAATTCAACGAAATTTATTGGATTATAATTATGACTAAATAAAATGAAATTAATTAAAATTAAAACGTAAGATAATTAGTGGGGATGATTAAAGGAACCTTAAGTATTAAGTGAGGAATTAGTTAAATAGAGAAATAAGGGAATTGAAATAGAAGTAAAATGTTAAATAGAGTGGATGATAAGTGAACCGGTTCGGTCTAGATGAAAAGGGGACAATTGTCCCACTTGTGTTCCTGGAAATCAAGAGAAAGAGGGGGAGAGCGGGTCTAGCCCGCAATATTTTGCGGAGGAGAAGAGGGAGATTGAGAGGGTGAGCGAGAGAGGGGCGACGGGAGAGCTCGCAGGCCAACTTCTCTGTGACGGTGAGGCGTGGTCTGACGTACAGCAAGGGTTGGCGTGACGGATGATGCAAACTGCGGGCTGGGGTGCGACTGTGAAGGCGAACAAAGTCGCGCCGAGTACAGGTTCACGGTGACGAAGCAAGCTCTGACGTGCGCGACGTCCAGGAGAACGACTGCGGGCTGAACGGAATGGCGACAACATTGGCGGCGATGATGAGGCTGCGTGCAATTGATGAAGACAGGGGCTAGGGCTTCGGTTCGATGGGGATTTGATGTTGGTTCGGTTTACGGTTCGATCCAAACCAGTCTGCTAGTTCTCTCTCTGGTGAAGCTACATGGCGTGGCTCGATGGTGAAGCATAGACGACAAACCTGTGGCATGCTTGAGGTGGACTCCTCGAGCGTTTTGGTGCAGGGCAGCTCGGTTAGCTACTGTTCTCGGCCTTTCTGCAGAAGAGAAAAAGGTAGTGAAGGAGAAAACGGAAAGTGGAAGTATGGGAGGAGAAGGGTCTTCCTCTCTGGTGTTCTTGAGGTAAGAACTTCCTCCCTGTTTGGATTTATGCTCTATGCTTGTCGTTGGGGTATGGATTTTATGGATTAAAGTATATTATAAGTAGAAGATAAATGATGAGTTTCCTTGTATTGGTTTACTGCTTTGAAGATTAGTGGAGGTTATGTTCCGCCAATGGACGTTTGTTTCCCTGTTTTGGTTATTGCCTCTGAACTTTGGAGAAACGAGATAAGTAGTGATGGGTATGCTCTGTTAATGGACAATTTATGTCGGATGACGTTTCCTGTTGATTGCCATGCTAATTGTTTGAATCTGTTAAGGTTGAATCTGTTTAATATTTTATATCACATTTTGAAGAGTTGTTGTTAGAGATAGGCTGGCATTTTTGAATTATGCTCTACCGCATAATATTCCATATGATTCACAGCATCTTGGTCCATTGTTCTGGAAAATTATGATCGATAGGTTACAAATTATTGGATAATAACTGGATATAAGCTCCCTGTCGTTTGGTTGCACCTTGGGTTCTTAATTGAATATATGAGTCCTGTATGTTGGATTTAAAGGTTGGCTGTGGGGTTATTTCGGGATGAGTATTGTTAAGGATTGTTTGTAGTGATTGTTTAGGATTCTGTTAAGTTAGTAAATTGTTTATGTAGTGAATGTTCATTAAGTATTTGGCTCCACTCTTGGTTGTTAAGTTATGATGGATGAGGATTGTTAAATATTATGGTTTTATTGAATCTTGAAAAATTGTTACTAGAAGAGTTTGTATTAATGAGTAAAGATGATTTATTGTGTAGGTATTGCGAAAGTTAAATTGGAGTGCAGCAATGCTACGGACGTAGGTAAGTTGATACTTACTGTGTCTTGGTCTTCGGACCCTACATCGCAAGAATTAAGGTTGTATACTGCGTGTTTACTGTTTTCATAGAATATAGGTTGTTTACTGATTTACTACAAATTGAGCATGTTCCGTATATCGTGCTATTATTGTTGGATGTTTATTAGATTTAGGTTCTTTTAATGATATGTTTCGTAGACGAGCATGTTTAGAGATTATTTGAAAGATGTGATAGATTGTATGCATTCACGAGTATTATGGTTTTTAAAAGATACGAAAATGGTTTTCAAGCATGGTTTTGAAAAGGAAAATGAAAAATGGTGGAATGGATGCTCATATATACTAAGTGAACGGCGTTCTCAAGGGCTGATCACCCGAGCGAACAACCATCACTTAGCTGTAGGAATATCCATTGTGTCACCAAATAAACATAAATAGGCGTGTGGGGGTTTAGGAGATTTGGTGATTGTCCATCGGTGGGGACACTATATGATGTATCTCCTTATCGGGGTGACGGTCAACCCATGAATTCTAGTGTTTCTCATTTCTCTTGTACGGAAATCCCCAACGTCTTCAACAAAAAGATAATGGTGACGGTCATGGTAGTGAGGCCATATGATGTATCCCCATGTAGGGGTGACGCATAGCTTCATGACTATATAATGTATCTATTTCCTCGGTATATGGAACGGATAGGTTCCCTTCAAGAAAATGAAATTAAAAGAGAAAAGGAAAGGGAAAGATCAAGTAAAGTTAAGATAAAAAAGAATGAAAAAGAAAGGAAATGAAACGCAAAACGAAACAGGAAAGAAAAGGAAAAAAAAACGAAAATGGAAAACGAAAAAGGATTTCAAAAATGCATAGCATGCTTATTTTATTTTATATCACTTACTGAGCACTAGGCTCATTAGTTAAGTCTTTGTGATGTAGGTATGTACGAGAAACAAGAGAACAAGTCAAAGACAATTGATGAAGGATTTACACGGGTGGATCTTGTGGTTGGCTCGGCTAAAGAAGTAAATGAGAATTTATGTGTAAAAGGGATGTAAATTAACTAAAATTCTTTAATGTTTGTTTTAAATTCCACTGCGTTTCATAAAATGATTTTATTATTTCCGCTGCAAATGATAAATGTTTTAAGTGAATAGTTTTAACGATCGGGTTTTATAAAGGAAAAATATTTTGATGTTTTTATAAAAAGAAAAGTTTTAAATTTATGCATTTTTAAACAAAATAAAAATCGGGTTGTTACAATATGAACACTTATGCTATATCAGATTAGATAGCGCCAAAAAATTATCAACGAAAACTACAACAGATCAAGGAGCCACATACCTCATATCCCATAATATCACTTATTCTTTTGCATGGATGGATTGATGGCGGCGACTCAATGTTAATGTCTGATAAGAGAAGGTGCAAGAAAAGGGTTGAAAACTTATATTGTAAAGAAAACTAGAGCCATACATTTCAAAAACGCACTTTCCCTTGTCTTGAAATCAGTCCACATTGAACTTTTCTAACTGTATATTGTACTAATTTAGCCATTAGAAGGAAATATTTCAAACCTTAAACCATATTTTGTTCCTAACAACAAAAAAAGTAAGAAATATTTGCAAGCAACGTTACTCTTGAGACAACACAATGTCTATAAATATGTTATTAAATCCATCCAAGTCGTAGCCAAAGAGAATTAAGGCAAAAAAGAAAAAAAAAAGATTGAAATAGTGAAGCTTATAATTGGGTTGATAATTCTTTGCTTGAGATGTTTCCAACCTACCTACGGCAAGCGTAAAGAAATAAACTTTTATAAATTATAGCGGAAGCGTAAATAAATTATTTCAAAGAAGAGACTAAACGATGGAGTTCAATACAATAAAACTTAATGTAATTACAACCGTTTCTCATTTTACCCTTAGCCTGGCCACCCCGATCTCGTTCGTGCAAATCATCAATCCCTCCTTCATTATGTGTTTATCATCTATTTATTATCTGTTCGTCGTTATACCTACACCACAAGTAATACGTGAACCTAATGGCTTAGTAAAGAAAAAGGTTAATACAATTATGCTTATTACTCTCTTTAATTCTTTTGGAATGGGGGCCACCCAACCCAATCATTTTATTAGCCATTTACTATTTTATTACTTTTCTTTACATCGTTTGTTCGTTACTCGTACTTCGAGCTGGAGATTGGAGGAATCCGTGGCGGTAGGATAGGTCTTTGTCGGCTTCAACCACCTAGAGTAGATAGTCTCGCAGTCCCGACAAGGGAAAAGTAATGTTCTCTTTTAAATCTTGTCTACCTGGCTGATCCGTACTGACCTTACCATCCCTCAACTCCCTTTTCTTCTTTTCTTTGTTTCTGTGCCGGGTTAAGCTACCAGACCACAGAGGCCTTTATTATCTTACCATTTTAATATTTTTCATCATTTATCCTCACTCATGCATGTGTGCGTACCACCCCGTGACACTCCCTATTAGTTTCTATTAACATGATGCATGATACTCAACAATGTAACTTTGACAGAAATTGAAGTGCGCATTTAAAATAATTGAAAGCACGTATAAGGAAAGCAAAACATATAATAGAAGGAAATAACTGCACACCATAGAGAATAAGTATGATGGATTGAAACAAGGAAAAACATGCTCGAATTAATAGAACAATATCATTCGAAAAAGAATTGAAATATACTATCGATTAACATGTAAGTTATCCTAGTCCATTTATATGCTCCCTACATTTATATTACTAAGCAATTATTTAATCAGTTATTAACATGCTCCTACGATGATTTTATTCTATTTAACTAATCATACTTTGGTTTAACAGAAAATAACATGTTAAAGGCTTGAAATCGTAAGCGATACAAGAAAACAATAACAAAATATTCATTCATTTAGTCAATGAAACCCTTAACTCATTCACGTTTCATTCATTCTCTTTTTCATTCTTCTTTATCATTTTACTATTTAGTAAAGTGAAGCATCGATTATGAAATTGAAGTGCACATAGAAATAAAAGAAATCGAACACAAACTATAGTTGAAATTACACATATAATAAATAGACGGTAAAGAAGCATGCGATGTAATACGATTAACTAGGCATGCTCATTAAACTAAGCTAAACTAAACGTGGAAACATGTTTAAACAACAATCAATAGAAATATGCTTTAACAATGAACAACGGAAACGTGCCTCTAAATTGGGAATCCTTAGTCTAGTTAATTAAGCATGCTTTTATTCTACTTAGTCAATTACATACTCTTAAGTTAACTACTTATCTTAGTTTATTAACATGTCACTTAAACACAGAATAATTAACAAACTTAGTTAATTGCATACTTGAACTATTAATCAACTTACGTGTAATTAACATGAGTTAATTAATGACTCAATTAAACTAGTTACTTAAACATGCTCGGGTTTAGTTCATTACTCTAATTATTTAACATGCTCAGTCAATTACTTTAATTAAATATACTAGTTCATTATCATGCTCAAGGTTCATTTAGCATAACACATGTCTAGTTGGTTAATTAAACATTCTAGTTAAACTTTTACTGCAACTAGTTAGGGAATAAGCTCGCATGTTGACTATTCTAATCGATTATTTTAATTAAGTAAATTAACGTACTCTTACAACATTCTAATTACACGTATACTCGAGTTAATTAAACTTGCTAGTTAAGTACTTATTAAACATGCTAATAAATAAATGGCAATTGAAACGGTTTACAGGTTGGACTACTAAATGAGTTACATGCTTAATTGATTATTATTTAACATGTTCAACTAGTTATTAACATACTTGAACATACTTAGATAAGTTAACATACTCGTGTAACAATATTAATTAACATTCAGAACATACCAGACCTGGCTAAGTTAACATGATAATTGATTTAACATACTTAGCTAATTAACTAACTTGATTGATATGCTCAATTGATTACAGTTAACAATGTTAATTAGTAGCTGAACATGCTAGACTACAATTATTCTAGTCACATGCTCATATTTAATTATCGTGAAGTAGTTAGTTATGCTAAATCGATTAATGGATTAATGAAAATACTCAAGGGTTAGCTACTAATGAATCATTTCTCTAAACATGTTCGAACTACGCATTCTTGCTAACTATTCATTACCCCTTTTTCATTTATCCTATTATTATTAAACAAGGCATTTCCACCACTTAACAGACAATGGAATAGAGCACATCAACAAAGGGAAACGTCACAAAAATTACAGAACACAAATCACAAGCTCACAACCAAAGAGATCATTCAAAAATTACAACAGAGATACCTCTGGAGACTATCATCATTCAATAACTACTCAACACTAGCAGTAAACATTCTAAAGCATTCTAGAGTTAACAACTTGCAGTAAGCATTTTAAGGCAACAACATACTAACAACTAGCAGTGAACATACTAACAACTGGTAGTAAACATTATAAGAGCATTAACACTAAACTCACACACCATACTTGTGGTGTAGGGCCTCAATGGCCAAAACATCTCATTTTCCTTACCTCACATATTTATCGCAGTTGGCACTTAATAGTTATTCTTCTTCTCCTATCCCGCACCTTCATAATCAAAATATTTATCCATTAATAACTTCTCATCGAATTCTATGAACTTTAACACTTAAAATCCCCATATTCACAACTTAGAAACCAACCAACCGTGGAGCTTCCCTAATCTCATTAACCAAATAATGTTCACACCCTTTAAGTAATTGAAATAACAAAGGAATTACTTCCAACAAATCTTGTATCAAGGCAGTAGTTAATTCACATAACCGAATCTTACGTAACCGATTACCATTTCCAATAAAGCCAATAAACAAAACACCACATTCCCATCATGACCAACGAAACAACAACTCATTCATCAACACAAAATCTCTGTGGCCAAATCGAATATCACTAACAGAGAGTCTAAACAGCCCGACAATGCATATTTATCAAATCTGTAACTAAACAGAAGGTCATTTCCAAGCAGGAAAAACATCTCCATAAATTAGCAACTAAATAGAAGCTCATCTCCAAGCAAAAACATCTCCATAAATTACTTTATAAGGAAAACATAGAGGAACCGATACTTGAAGAGCAACCAAACGCTGGCCTTCTCCTTTATTCCCTTCACTGCTCTTGCCCACCATTCTAAGGAACATCAGAGAGCATTTAACCAAGTATTCAGAATTGGACTTCACCAACAAAACACTAGATCTCAACAATGGCTCGCAGGCAAAAACCCAAACATCCAGCAATGCAATATCACCTATTTCATTCCTCTACGTACACTTTCAAATAAAATTTACAAAAGCAGAGAGAGACCATCTTACCCAGCTCTATCCCTGCATCCAACGTCCCAGCTTAGCTTCACCAGTAGCCCCAACCTTGCAGAGAAGATCACACGGCATCAGAGAGCTCGCCATGCACCCGAGAGAAGCTCGGCTCTCAAATCCCTTCACTTCCTCCCATCCCTCTCCGTCTCTCTTATGAACCGAACCAGAGAGGACACTCTCTGCCATTACCCAGGGCAGAGAGTGACATTCTCCAGCTTGCCCGACAATTCACTCCAGCTTTTCAGAGTGTGTTCCCCACGCCCGACGCTGTCAATTTCACCTGGATGGCAAGGACCGGTTCAGCCAAACCGCTAGCAGTTCCAGCCTTCCACCCGATCTATTGCCCCTGCAATCCACCCGAGGCCGACGGGTTGCCTCTGTCCGTCGCTCGCCAACCCCTCCCGTCGATGCTCCTTGTCGTCGCCAGCCAGCCGTTGCCATTCCATCGGCGCCGACGTCACAGACTCGCGAGTGAAACCCAAGATCGCCCAACTTCGAGCCCAAATTTTGCACCTCACGACTCGTAGCTGCTCGTCGCCGCGATGGAACCATCCTCGTCGTCACCTGAGCTCGCCGTTTCGTCGCTCCGATCGCTCCTCTTCGTCGCGCCCGAGCGCTCCTCTCTCTCCCCCTCATTTTTCTCTCGCTGTTCAGGTCTCATAGCCAGAACAAATGGCCTAAGCCATTTGTTTTTAATTAACACACTGGACCGGTTCAGCTGAACCGGTTCAGTCAAACCTTCCATTTTAATTTCATCTCTCCATTACTTCTCTTTATTCAAATTTTATTTAATCCTCCCATAAATATCATAAATCCCCCATCATTCAAAGTAAATCTTAATACCCCTTACATTTAAATCCCTAATTTAAAACAAACTCAATTAACTCCACTTAAGTAATAATTTTCTCTTATAAATATTAACCCCAATTAATCAAATATATTAATTTAATTAATATATATTTTATTTTGATTATGTTAATTTTCATAATATATAATCTAACAAGTACGTTCTTGGTAATACCTTGATAATCATCTAATTAATCTAAAATTCTCAAATTATACTTCAATTATATTTATTAAAATCCGATAAAAAGTCGGGGTGTTACACAAGTTTTCTGTTCTCCGACAAATTTTTGGTATATTCTTTTGGGACCTAGAGCCATATTTTTAGCTCTAACAGTAAATATTTTCTCTGGTATCATAGCTTACTAGCAAATACAAAGTCAATACAAGCGATGAGCCTATATCAAGTCATTCCACTAAAAAGATTAGCCTCGTCTATTTTATACAACCAACTATAGGAGATTTGAAGATTCCTTCGAAATTGCGAGGGGTCTTTGCTATTATTTAGATATTTTATCCTTCAAAACCATAAATTGCCAAACCCTAAATTGCCGAAGATTAAAAATTGTAAGCCAGCACACTGACTGACAAAGTAAACAAAAAGAAAATCACGAGTACAATCTAAATTCGAATAAAAACATAGGGATAAATAGCAAGTACTTAAAAAAAACTAAATTGACTTTGAAAAATAACAGCGCCGAAGTAGTTTTTCACACGAAAAGAGGACTTCTAATATAAACAGATTCACAATATAAATTCAATGAAACCACATAATTCAAATGAAATAAAGAGATCAAATTCGATCGATAAGGAAGAAGGAAAGTGAGAAAACCTTTTATTACTTTTTATCACAACCCGAAAGCGGGCCTAACAAAACTACCGAGTCAGGTGACCTGATTCTAAAAAAGAACTTGTTTACCCAGCCTAAGGCGTAAATAAGCAAAAGACTTAACGAGAAAATGTCAAGCCCAACCCAAATCACATGGGTTGGGGTCCACAGAGGGATCAATTAGAGACATGGTAGTATAAATAAAGAAACTTACAGTGCAACATTTAAATCAAATAACACCAAAACTAAAATCCCCAAACGTACATGATACGAAGGGATTTAATCGATGAACATCCACCCATCCACGACGTGATCGATCACCCACCAAGGGACGCCAGCATCACCTTGTTGCCACACGTACAAAATCCAGTGCAGTGAACCTACACCCTAACTTGGTGAAAAATAGAATCAAAGGGGTGAGTGACAAACTCAGTAAAGAATGCAATGCATGCAAATAATCATTTTTTTTTTATCTTTTTGAAAACGATTTCATGTTTCTCATTTATTGTACTCAAATTTTTAAAACATTCAAAAATATCTTTATCATTTTATCAAATCGGCCCTTGGCCCTCAACGTGGTTGTATCAGTTGTTGAAGTGGCTATATCAAAACCCGATGTATACATAGATAACTATATAAGAAGATATACCAACATCGTTTTTCGAACAAAATGTCATTAGTGAAAAAGATGGTCACACAAGGACTAATCCACCACACATCACATAAAGGCAACCTAGAATGGCCATGCCTCATGAGCCTGGAGGAAACAATGACAGCTGTTTGAAGACCCGATTCGTGACCCGAGTTGCCGGCGAGCAAGCTCCATGACGACTCAACCTGGACAGTAAACAGATGACATTGTCGACAACTGATTGCTTCTCTACTAGCTACCTCTAGGTTCCATATTGATAAGCGTTGACGAAGAGCAGAGCTCCGAGAGATTACGCCACTAGTAAAATGGAACGGTACTAGGATAGGCAATATCACAGTGACAAACAACCCACCAACCTGTGTCACTAAACCCTGATTATGTTATGGGGCTCGAAACCCAAGGAAGGGATTCACCTTCGGGTTCGAAACCCGTGGACATATCACCAGTGCCCTATCTCCATTTCACACATACAAACAATCAACCTTCACGCAGCAGAAGGTTTCACGAGATAGCCTCGTGATACTTTAGTGCTAGAGTGCCTAAAGCATCAAGAGGATTCATCCTCCCGACATACATTAGCATACCAAAACACAATATCTAATAGTATACAATGCACGATAAAGTAAACGTGAGAAAACATACATATACATAAAAACAGACGCGCTGTCCAAACAATCCCCGTCAGGTTTTCAAGTGTGGTATCCAACAAAATATTAGTTTTGAAAATATGATGTAATGCAGTATAAAAAGTATAAAGATCCCTACCTTGATGACGACCATGACACGCTTATTGATAAAATAGCTCCATGCAATGTCGAAAGGAAATTCACACCACTGACATCTCAAAAACCTATAATAAGGTCGATATTAACATCACAACCACATACAAGGGATAACAGGCAAGTCTAAAACAAGAGTCGAATCCAAGATGGTTTCTAGGGACAACCACGAGTCTCAAACCAAAAACCAAATCTAGGACTACAACATATGCATTTGATTAAGCCTAACGTCCATTTTCATACTCATCTAAAACCCCCTATAGAACACTATAACTTCATTCACCTACATATATCCAAGCAATAAATGAATAGAGCTCAAAAAGATATTTGACAATTAAAATAAATTAAAAAGATTAAAATAAAACAAAAACTTCTTCTTTTTTTATATAGAATAATGGAGATGGATATTAGGGAACAGTATAACAATTTAAAGTGAATAAATTTGATAAATCTTTGATGGATGTTGTTGCCTGACTAAATTTCTCCAAGCAGATGCTCAATATCGACTAATTAACAACTTTAAATGCTAGTAATTTGATAAATTAAAGAGGGCAGGAGATAGAGAGAGTAGGTTATGTGAACTACAAATTAAAAGGAGAAAACAAGAAAAAATAGAGCAAAAACTTAACGAACCCTAGACAAAAACAAAATCGTTGAAACAAAATCCAATGTAGTTGAATGACAATATTGCATAAAAAATAAAGAAAAGTTAACAATAAATTGGAAATTAAAACTTACCAAACTTCACCCAATCGGCACAGAACAGAGTAATGCATTTCAATCCGTTGAACATGAAAGACGAGAGAAGGGTTGTTTCATACTAATAAAAAGTCGGCTTGTAACGATCCAGTTTTTATTATCTTTTGAAAACACGTAAAATTTAAAACTTTTCTTTTCTTTTATAAAATAAGTGGAAGACTTTTCTTTTATAAAACCTTTTCCAAATAGTAGCAGAAGTAAATACAATTATTTTCTTTTACAATTAAATACTTTATAAAACTCTTTACAAAATATTTTTCTTTCTTTAATCCATTAGTCTAGCCAGCCACAAGATCTGCACGTGTATGTCCTTCATCATTTGCTCCTTATTCTGTTCTCGCATGTACCTGCATCACATGACATAAATGCACAGTAAGTGATAGGAAATAAGCATGATAAGCGGCTTTTGAAATACATTTCTCTTGTCTTTTCTTTATCATTTAGTTTTGTATTTTCGTTTCGTAATATAATGGATAATCATTCAGCTCAGGTGAATGTTGGCTGCTTTGGGTGATCACTCCTTAATGACAAGTTCATAGGCTAGCATCCTATACCACTAACTCGTGAACCCCATCCACTTGATATGGATGAGCATCCATTAAACCATTTTCTAAAACCATGCATATGTCTGATTATGTCATAAAGGAATCCAATCAATGTCTTTTACTCACAATTTCATATACATTAAACTCATATTTATTTGGGACATTAAAAGTATTTTCCACATGGAGAATAGTTCCTAGTTGGAACTAAAACCCTATACAGACAAGCACAAAATCTCGACGAAGGAAAGGGTTATCTCAAGTCTACCGATTAGAATTTGAACTACCCAGCAAACTGGCTTGCAATCCCAATGAGGGAAGGGTTTATCTCGAGTCTGCCGGTAATATATGAACTTCCTCTCCAACCTCCAATTCCCATTATATTAATTTAATTCTCAACAATAGCATGATCATTATCTTAACATTCTAGTAAAACAGTAAATAGTCAGCAAACAAAACTTAACTCTTGCGTTTCACGTCTTTCGGCAAAACACAAACAATATCACTTACCTGGTAGCTTTAAAGCATTTTAGCACTCCAATTTAACCTACACAATACCCTCAAAAGAACAATTAAAACACTAACAATCAACACTCTCTATACCATTACTACTTATTCATTACCTTTCTCTTCCCTTCACTGTTTATTATTTCCATAAACAACAAACGACATATACTTATACACATTACTTCAATAGACCAACATTTCTTCAACAGTGAATAACTACATCAACACTAACCAATAATAGTAACCAAACTCCACGCAGAACATAATTCCCAACAATATACAGTGAGCAGAAAATCAATTAACAGAACATATCATCCGAGGCATTCAAAAATAAATAGAGAAACAACTTCTCATTAGCAGGCCCTAGGAACAAAGAACCAAAGACAACACCTCTTTCACTGTGTGTTTCCTTTTGGTCCTTTTTATTCTCAAGAGAGCACATCAAACTAACGGAGAACAACATTCAATTAATCAATCAACTACAAACGATAGTAACAATAATCACTTAATAGCAAGTACTTCAAAAAAACAAAACAAAATTGACTATGAAGATAACAATGCCAAAGTAAATTTTATATACGAAAAGAGGACTTCAAATACACAGATTCACATTATAAATTTTGTGAAACCATAGAATAGAAATGAAAATGCAAAGATGAAATTTGATCGATGAAGAAGAAGTAAAGTGAGAATACCTTCGCTCACTTCGCTTGGTAGTGACGTAGAGAAACAATTAAACGGAAAGCCCAACAATTCTACATTGTGCTGCCCCACTCGTTAAAACTGAGAAGAAGTGTGAATCGCACCTGAAAATGATCTAGCGTACAGTTCAATGGCAATCAGTTAGATCATATTTTGTAAACAAACTGGATTGATGATTGCATAACAACACATTCGATTTCGTCCGGCAAATGGCAATTGGGTCGGCTCACAGGCCATCTAAACAAAAGACTTTGATGGCCAACTTAGTCTGGCCTCAAACTAGGGGAAACCTATAACAAGACCGATGTAAATATCCCAACCACATCGAAGTGATAATAGACAAGTTTTAAACAAGACTAGAATTCAAGACGGTTTCCAGGTACAACCACGAGTCCCAAACTGGAAATCAAATCTAAGATTACAAAATATGCATTGGATTAAGCCTAATGTCCATTTTCATACTCATCTAAAACCTATTTTGTAACCCTCTTGCTTCACATACATATATCCGAGCAATAAATGAATAGAGAACAAATCCCAATCAACAGAGTACTACCTTCAACAGTTTCTATAAAGCAATAACTGGAATACAGAACAAGACACAAACAACGGAGCATATTTGTTCTAGAAAATAGACATCAAATCGTGAGAGAAATAATGACAACAGAGACTGATGTGGCAACACTCGGGTCCAAAATTAACAACCCGCGAGTATAGAAAACAAACCCAACAGTTCAACAGTGAGCACAACAGGGGACAATCACCATAATTCACTATCCAAAGGAAAACCCAAAATAGAACTATAAACCAACTACAATCTTTAACTTCCATGAATTAACCGAGAGTAAAAGTCACGCTCAAACAAACAACAAATGAAACCCACAAGGATTCCATCAGTGGACCGCAACAAAACAAGATAGGTTATCACCTAGGAGCTGAGTTGAACACAAGTCACATTGAGCTCTTTAACTCTGCTCAAATTTAAAAGGCTCATCTTGTTTAGCGTAAGAAGCTGTGTAATTCTACTTGACTATTAAAAAAAATATGATCAAGTACAAATTAAATATTGAACTTTTAGCTATATGTTCAACTTAAACCCTACACTTATTTTTTAGACGTAATAAATCTCAAATTTTTTAATTCAATTTGAACCTTAAACTTTTATTTTTAACAAAATAAATTTTTGGACAAAATAAATCAAAGGCATAAATAAAGCTAATTTTAGGACGTCCCTCCTCGTGGATTAGCCTTGGATGTCCCTTGTCAATGAAGGACGTCCAAGGATAATCTTTGCATGTCCATTGGATGTCTATTGGACATCCATGTGACATTATTGGATGTTTTTAAGCTGAAAACGAGATTGTGGCGTTTGCCTTGATGATGTTTTTTATACGTGATAGCGAGGATTACCCTCTTCATTTCTCATAGTCCTATGTTTTAGCTGTTCGAGAAATTAATATAAGATTTGACTTATCACTAACTAAATAGTTAAAAGTTTGTTCTGTTAATTTCCCATAAATAAACAAAGAGATATTTGACAATCAAAATAAATTAAAAAGATTAAAACAAAATAAAAACTTCTTCCCTTTTATAGAATGATGGAGATGGATATTAGGGAACAAGATAACGATTTAAAGTGAATAAATTTTATAAATCTTTGATGGATGTCGTTGCCTTACTAAATTTCTCCGAGCACATGCTCAATATCAACTAATTCACAACTTTAAACGCTACTAATTTGATAAATTTAAGAGAGCATGAGATAGAGAGAGTAGACTATGTGAACTGCAAATTAAAAGGAGAAAACAAGGAAAAAATCGAGCAAAAATTGAACGAACCCTAAATGACAGGCTCCAAGAAACAAATGGGGAACCTTTGTTAAATCTGTTCNGAAAATAAAGGAGCCCTTGGCTCGGGCTCAAGTGACGGGTTCTCGGGGCACATCACTAAACAAAAACAAATCGTAGAAACAAAATCCAATGTAGTTGAATGACAATATTGCAGAACAAATAAAGAAAATTAAACAATAAATTGAAAATTAAAACTTACCAAACTTTGCCCAATCGGCGCAAAATAGAGTAATGTGTTTCAATCTATTAAAAATGAGAGAAGAGAGAAAGGAGGTCTCATCTCAATACAAAGTGCGCTGATTTGATTTTGGCTTGTACTTCTATGAGGCTCATCCTGCTTATGCATATTAAGATCAACAGATGCATTGAATTTTGCTACTAATTGAAATGAACTGAATGCGATGTATTTTAAGAGCGTGAGTTTGGATGTTAAGAATCTTAAACTGTTTGTTGAACATATTTTCTAAACGTGTCCAAAACTTTTCATTCTCTGACGAATTTTGGATAAATTGTTTACGGAAATAGAGCAATTTTTTTTAGCTCTACTAGTAAGTATTTGTTTTCTAGTATCACATATTAGTAGCAAATACAAACTCAATACAAGCAATGAGCCCACATCAAATCATTCCAGTGAAAATATAGATCTTCTCTATGTTATACAACCAACTATAGAACATTTGAAAATTCCTTCAAAATTGCGGGGGTCTCATCGATTATTTTGATACTTAATCTTTTAAAACAACAAATTGTTGAACCCTAAATCGTTAGAGATTAAAAATTGTAAGGTAGCACATTGGATGACGAAGTAAACAAAAAAAAAATCATAAGTACAATCTAAATTCGAATAAAAAATGAGAGAGAAATAGCAAGTTCTTCAAAAAAATAAAATTGATTTCGATGATAACAGCACCAAAGTAATTTTGCACAAGAAAAGAGGACTTCTAATACACACATACTCATAATATAAATTTAGTGAAACCACATAATAGAAATGAAATGCGAAGATCAAATTTGATCAATGACAAAGTAGGAAAGTGAGAATACCTTTGCTCACTTTGTTTGGCTCTGACGAAGAGAAACGATTACACAAAAAGGCCAATTGTTCTACACAGTGTCGCTCCACCCGTTAAAATTGTGTAGAAGCATGAATCGCACCTGAAAAAGATCCGATTTAGGTTCGATGGGACTTGATTGGATCTAATTTTGTAAACAAACTGGACTGATGATTTCATGTCAACACATTTAATTTGGGCATGCAAATGGCAATTGGGTTGACTCACAGCCCATCTCAACAAAAGATTTTGATGCCCAACTTAGTCCAAAGACCCAACTTGTACGAAATATAAATAACGGCGATCCGAAAGACCCAACACATCACCTGAGTTGTCACTGAGCAAGCTTCGCTATGAACCAACTTGTATAATCGCAGTAATGGATGAGGTTGGTCACGATAGACCACTTCTCAACTAAAATACCTCAATATTCCTTAGTGATTAGGGTTGTCAACAAGCAAGCTCGAGCCATCACACCATTAGATATATGCTCTGCACGCTGGACGATTTTATCTGCTATTGCATTGGTTTCGTCACATATTCTCCATGATTGGATAATTAATTGGGTTGGGCTTTGCTTCACTGTATTGTTACGGTGTGGACTCGTTTATTGGAATAAGTTATGTTTCGTTTTAAATGCCAATGATTTTCTAGAATTTGTATGCAATTAAGGAAAAGAAAAGATAATGAAATAAGTTGTGACTATTACTAAGTAAATATTTTTAATTATGAAGGTATTGAAAAGAACAAGAAAGATAAAGATTAAGTATGAATATGCGTTAAAGCTTCGAGAAAAGAAATTGAGTAGAGTCTTTGGCTTGTGGAGGCCCTACACCATTAGCAGTGTCTTTCTTTTAATTGTCTGCTTACGTTTCAACTATGTTGCTCTATTTATCATGCCTATACTAATCGCACGTTATTAGTTTAGTTTCTAAGCACATTAAGATGTTAGCATATTGTTATTGTTTTCCTTAAATTGTCAAGCATGTCTATATTGTTATTTCTCTTAAACTGGCAAGCATGTCTAAATTGTTATTGTTCCCTTTAAATTAACAAGCATGCCTATATCTTTGTTGTCTCTTCTAATTACCAGGCATGTTTTAGAATGTATCGCCATGTATAGTGTGTTAGTAGCTTTTCTTATGTCTCGTACTTTTATATGTTGTTGTGAGTATTGCTTCATGTTTCATGTTTATATCGTTGTTATTATTGCTTCTCATTGACATGCATAATGATATTGTTTTTCATGGACATGCATCATGTTAATTGAAACAAGTAGGAAGTGCCACCTTTGGGGTGGCACTCACATGCATTATGTGAGGAAAATGAATGAATGAAATGAAATGAATGAAAAGAAAAGAAACGAAACGGGGAGTTGGGCGACAGACGGGTAGTTCGAATTTAATCAGGTAGTCTGGACTAAGCTCTTCCCTACTCGAGTCCGGGAATAGCTACCACAAGTAGTTAGAAGCCGAGAATAGACTATACCTCTAGCATTGGTTCCTCCAATCTCTCACTCAACGTATGAGTTATGAATGAAAGAAATGAAAGAATGAAATGTAAAGAAAATATTGGTTTAGGGCGGTACCCATTCCAAAAGAACTAAAAAGAGGATATAGCATACTACATACCTCATTTCTTACTAGACCTCAATCTCACAGTTCATAATTATGTTGGTACACGCACAAGAAAATGTTGAACAAGTGAAGGAGCAGCTGATGAAGGATTGGCATGGGCAGGATTTGTAACTGGTTAGGCTAAAAAAAGTAAAAGAGAAAGTAATTTGTAATTAACACGTAATTATTTATTTAGTATTCCTTAAATGAATTTCTTACACTTCCGCTATGTTTTGAGAAAAAATTTTAAAACTATGATTTTTCAATATTTAGAACGATTTTCATAATGAGTCTAAGGAAAGGGTTTTTAACCGTCTGGCATTTTAGAGAAGAACTTTGATTTAATTAAGAAGATTTGAATAAAGATTTTCGTTGTTTTAAAAAAAGTTTTAAATTTAACGCATTTTTAAAAGGTTATAAAATCTGGGTCACCACAGTCCCCCTCGGGTTTTCAAGTGTTGTATCTCACAAAATATTAGTTTTGAAAACATGATGCAATGCAATACAGAAAGTATAAAGATCCGTACCTCAATGACAACCACAACACGGTTACTGACAAAATAGCTTCATGCGCTATCGAAAAGAAGGTCGCACCACTGACATTTCCAAAACCTTTAATAACGTCGATGTCAACATCCCAACCACATTCAAGAGATAATAGACAAGTCTAAAACAAGAGTAGAATCCAAGATGGTTTCTAGGGACAACCATGAGTCCCAAACTGGAAACCAAATCTAGTATTACAACATATGCATTGGATTAAGCCTAACGACCATTTTCATATTCATCTAAAATCCACTTCAGAACCCTCTAACTTCATTCACCTACATATATCCCAGCAATAAATCGATAGAGAACTAATAGATATTTGACAATTAAAATAAATAAAAAAAGTTTAAAACAAAATAGAAACTTCTTCCCTTTTATATAGAATGATGGAAATGGATATTAGGGAACAATATAATTATTTAAAGTGAATAAATTTATAAATCATTGATGGATGTCGTAGCCTGACTAAATTTCTCCATGCAGATGCTTAATATACACTAATTCACAGCTTTAAACGCTAATAATTTGATAAATTAAAAATAGTAGGAGATAGAGAGAGTTGGCTATGTGAACTGCAAATTAAAAGGAGAAAACAAGGAAAAAACTGAGCAAAAACTTAACGAACCCTAGACAAAAAAATTGTAGAAAAAAATCCAATGCAGTTGAATGACAATACTGTAGAAAAAATCATTAAAATTAATTAATAAATTAAAAATTAAAACTTACCAAACTTTGCCAAATCAGTGCAGAACAGAGTAGTGCGTTTCAATCCATTGAGCATGAGAGAAGAGAGAAGGGTGGTTTCGTATCAATACAAAGTTGGCCTGTAATGACCCGATTTTTATTTTTTTTAGAAAACTTGTAAAATTTAAAACTTTTCTTTTCTTTTATAAAATCAGCGGAAGACTTTTCTTTTGTAAAACGGAAGTAAATACAATTCTTTTATTTTACAATTAAATACTCTATAAAACTCTTTACAAAACCTTTTTGTTTCTTTAATCAATTAGCCTAGCCAACCAAAAGATCCGCGTGTGTAAATTCTTCCTCAACTGCTCCTTATTCTTTTCTCGCATGTACTTGCATCAACAGAGACAAACGCACAATAAGTGATATGAAATAAAGCATGATTGGCAGCTATTTATGTTTTCTTTATCTTTCAGTTTTCTGTTTTCATTTCATGACACAATGGATAATCATTCAGTTCAGGTGAATTTGGACTGCTTTGGGTGATCAGTCCTCAATGACAGGTTCATAGGCTAGTGTCTCATACCACGAATTCATGAACCCCATCCACTTGACATTTATGTGCATCCATTAAACCTTTTTCTAAAACCATGCGTATGTCTAATAATGCAGAAAGGAATCCACCGAATCTGTCTTTTACACAATTTCATATACATTAAACTCATATATTTATCTAGGACATTGAAGGTATTTCCAACAGGGAGTATAGTTCCTAGTCAAAATCTAAAACCCCAGGTAGACAGGCTCGTAATCTCCAATGATGGAAGGGTTTATATCGAGTCTGTTTGTTAGAATCCAAACTACTCGACAAAAAGGCTCGCAATCCCGACGATGGAAGGGTTCATCTCGAGTCTTCTGGTAGTATCGAAACTACCTTACCAACAACCAATTCCCATTACATTCATTTAATTCTCAACAATATCATGATCATTATGTTAACATTCTAGTAAAATAGTAAACAGTCTGCAAACAAACCTTAACTCTTGTGTTGCTGGTCTTTTGGCAAAACATAGACAATATCACTTACCTGGTAGCTTTAAATAATTTTAACACTGCAATTTAACCTGAAAAATACCTTCAAAAGAATAGTTAAACACTAGCAATCAACACTTTCTATACCATTACTTCTTATTCATTACCTTTCTCTTTCCTTAACTGTTTATTATTTCTGTAATTTCCTGAATTTTCATTGTACTAAGTATAAGGCTTATGTTATAATTTTGGATGATAAGAGCTGAGTTGGACTATTTGGAAATATTGGTAAAGAGAAACATATTCGGAATAAGTGAATTATGATGCCCAAATTATACCCATATTTAGTTTAGAAATAATTAAGGTTATGAACGATTGTATGATGGTATTTGGAGTTAGATAGGATAGTCTAAATTAAAATTATAGTTAGTGGAATGAATAAGAGAAAAATATATTTGGACATGTTCGGATGAATATTGTAAGGGCCGAAAGTTTAAGAATAATAAGGTTATTATTTATTAGAAAATGTAATTGGATATAATTGGATATAGAAACATGGAGATAGGTTATATAAAGGTTTGTGTATATGTATATGGATGACATATTTATGTCAGTGTCACGTTAAGGAAATAATGTGTACATGCATGATCTAGAAAAGAATTACATATATCGTTCAATTTGGTGACTGCGGCCGATCGGGGCAGTCGATCTGTAATGAAGAGAAATCGATCGACCGCCATTAATATTGTTGTCTAAAATGAATAACTGACCTGATGATTCGTCGTCTAAATGCTTGAATGATTATGAGTGATTAAGGATATGTTTCGTGACCTTCTACCTACGTCTGGATGATAAGGGGTCACCTACCATGGCTTATAAATAGCTGTAGTGAAGAATAAGAATGGAGGAAGTGAAGAAGGTTGTTTGCAGTGTATTGTTGTGAGTGAGAGATAGTTTTGTAGGATTTGAGGAGTTACAGAGCGAAGTTTTGGAAAAACTAAAGTGAAGTTTGGATGCTCTCTTCCTACTCTCTCTATTATGTCACAAGTTTTGGAAGAAACATGTTGTCAGCCATGGATGAGATGATCTTCTAGGATGCGTGGATGGTCAATTGGAGTTTCAATGAACTGATTTAGATATGGGAAACGCAACAAGATGTATGGAATATCGCATGTGATTTGTCCCTAAGGACCTACATCGCAGGAGTAGGAAATTGCCATGTTTTGTATAGTGTAGTTTACAGTTTGTTCTCTAGAGATTGAAGTTCAATAGATAGAATAGTTTTACTACATGTTTTCTTGAATAAAATGCTATTATTTTTATTGTTGTTCTCTAGAGAATTGATTACGTGATAGAAGCATTGTTTTGCATGATTTGATCGACGATTTACAGTGATAGATATGCTTCAATAATTATTCTCTGTTAGTGTTGTTCTGTTATTAGCTTGCAAACTGTTGAAATAAAATGAGTTAAATTCTTAGCGGACAATAGGGTATATTACAAATGTTTTCTTTATTATTCTATTATACTGTGATTTATATAATTGTATGCTTTATAATTTATTAAGTTTATTAATTGATTGGTAATAAGAAAATTATAAAAAATTAACGGAGAGAATGAAATGAAGTATTTTCATATCTAGTTTTCCCAAATAGTTCAAGGTTTAAATTTTGATATTTCTTAAATAATAAACTAGACTCTAAATTAGATTATTTACACTTAATGAGTACATGGTGATTAAACAAATTGTTTAAAAACGTTATTCCTTATATGAATTTAAATAAATAAGAATCAATTAGATTTTATTAGATGGAAAATTTAGAAGTACTTGCATATAACATAGACATAAAGAAATAGAAGCACGATGAAATGTGTTTAGTATTTAAATTGAAGCATAGCAATTGTTGTTAGTTGTTTGTAGTATTGTTTGTGATATATGAACTATTGTATATGACATTCATGTAGACATGTTATAGGATGTATGTCATACCTTTCATGGGCTAATAATAATTATAATAATGGGTTTTCTATGTGGGTTTAGAGATTTGAGAGGTTGCTCACACGTAGAAAACAGCTCGTTTGAGTAAGTTCGGAGACTGAAGAGGTTGCTCTTACTCAACGAGTAGTGAGTTCGGAGACTAGTTGATTTATTGAAACATAGCGGAAGCGATTATAAAATCTTTTTTTAAAACATAACTGATTTGCAAACTTAAATTGTTTGTTTTGCTTTATGAATACCAAACAAGTGAATACAATTTGATTACAACCCATTTGTCTCTTACTTCTCATAGTCTGGTCAACCACAAGTTTCGCACGTGCAAATCCTTCATCCCTATTTCTAATCTGTGCACTATCATTGCTTGCGAGTACCTACACCACAAGTATACTGTAAGCCTAATGCCTTAGTATAGAAAGGGTTAACATTGAAAATAGAATTTAATTAACTAAACATGCTTGGAAACCTAAACATAATAATAAAGAATTTATGCTAAAACATGCTCAAGTCTATTATTGTAGTTTAGGATTTTAATTGGTTAACATTTTAAACATGCTTGACTTAGTTAAATTAACATGCTAATTACTTAAACATGGGTATCAACAAGGAAATGGCACAACAATTTACTAACAACCAAATGACATTCAAGGAAAACAACACTACTCGAACAACATAATAACGTTAAAGGAAACCAACACTACACTAGCAACAGAATAACATTCAAGGAATTATCATCTAAAAACCAACTAACAATGAGCATTTTAGGAAATTATCAACCAATACAGAGTAAGCTAATGATAGAAATCAACCAACCATAACTCAACTCACGCACACTACTTGTGGATAGGGTTTAGACGGCCAGACACACCTAATCCTTACCACTACGAAGACATAAAATCAGGGATAGCAAAACTCCAGCTCCTTCACGAATGGTAGTAGATCCAGCTCCTTTAGGTCACACCACAGCTCCATCACACACTCACACATCCTCACCCACATAAGAGAATCACACCACTTACCATAGAATACTCACTCATAGGAAGAGCTCTCTTGCAGGGAGAGGAGAGCTCACACACCAGAGGAGAAATGCTAGACAAAAAGGGAGAGCTTATACCTTGGAGACAGTGTACACATAGAGGAGGGTAGAGAGGTGCCTACGGTAGGAGGAGGTCGGCGCCTGTGCTAGGGAGGATTTCTTATCAAGAAATCGCGTGTAGTAAATGACTACACGACAAGGGTTTGGATATTAAATCCCAAAAATTACGCAAAATCGGGAAATTTCGGACGAGTACGGATGCATTGGTCTCGTCTGCATTTGTCCGCAAGTGTAAAATCCTTAAGGCTAACTCGCTTCCTCGTAACAAACCAAATTAGAAGAAAAGCCAAGAAAACCTACAACATTTTACCTTAATTGACTAAGGGAAATGACACTCTAGCTTAGCCCGGCCCTCCGACGACAATTTAGTCAACTCACAAGTCTCACGAACTAAAGTTATGACGGTCGCCTCAATAGAATGGTTTTCATTGCTACTTATTTTCGACTAGGGCACGAGATCGTGGTTCGCGGATCTCTTTCTATCGAGACAACGTCGCCCTGAGGAACCTGACTCACTAAAGAGCCGATGGACATCCCTCGGCCCTCGAAGGATGTCCCTCGCACTATGTTAGACATCTCTCATGAATAACGGACATCCCTCATGCGCATCCTATGGTCCTAACCTCATTCGCTCTCTCATCTAATGGTTATCTAACATGTTTGTTTCTAATTCAAAACCCACGTACCTCGCACTTGAACCCGTCCCTAAGGGGCATCCATTTTGGAAAACGAACGGACGTCCCTTGTAGACGACGGACGTCCTTCATTGCTGATCTAATGGTCAGCAATTTGTTCAATCCTTCCCAGACTCATTTTACGGTTCCAACGAATGTTCCTCATCATGTATGGACGTCCCTCGCCATTGGTCTAACGATTAGCAGCTAATCCAAACCCTACAGACCTCATTTAACTATCCCTTTCACTCCCTTCCGATCAATGCTTTTTTTCAAATTAATGTATATAAAATACACATTATATATTTTTTATTAAATAAAAATCCAATTAAATTTCCATTTTAAAAATCCGACCCGTTTCAAAACAGAAACCGAAATTAGTTTCTTTATTCAAAATAATTTGCAACACCATTTCCGAAAACAAACTTCCGCTTGGAAAAGAAAAATTTGAATGTAACGAACACGGGTCGCCAAGCGACAAAACGGGTCAACCTTTCCACATTGATCAAAAATTTGAAAAAAGCTTACACGCAGCATTTTTAAAATCTTAGATTTTACACTTTGGTTGCCAGTGACGAAGAACAATTAAACAGAAAGCCTAGAAATTCTTTGCAGTGCCTCCCATTAAAAATTTAGAAGAAGTGTGCATCATACTTGAAAATGATCTGGTTTACGATTCGATCTAATTTTGTGAACAAACAGGATGATGATTAAAGAGTTTATATTAATTAAGATATAATCAATACTTAAGGGCTAGTATTATCTTCTATGTCAATTCCCTCTGTTAATAACCATTTTCTCCTCTCATAAATATCCCTTAACATGCTTAATCAATTTCAAATTTTACTTCACTATAAAGGGGTACCCGTAGTTGGATTCTTGAATAACAGCAATTAAATTTTAACTTGGTAGAAATGAAAAATGTTACGGGAACAAATTAGTTCGATCAACCTTTAAAACCAACCATATTAGAGATTGAACGGATAATTGTATCAAATCAAACACTCAGGAGCCGAGCTGAACACAAGTCACATTGAGCTCTTTAACTATGCTCAAATTAAAAAGGGTCATCTTGTTTAACTCAATAAGTTGTGTCCTTCTAATTTAGTATTGAAAAAAAATAGGATCAAGTAGAAATTAAATCTGAACTTTTTGGTTTTTGTTCAACTTAAACCCTACACTTATTTTTAGACAAAATAAATCTCAAATTTTTGAATTCAATTTGAACTTTAAACTTTTATTTTTAACAAAATAAATTTTTGGACAAAATAAATCCAAGGCATAAATAAGGTTAATTTTTAGACGTCCATCCTTGTGGATCAGCCTTGGATGTCCATCGTCATTGAAGGAAGTCTAAGGATGATCCTTTAGACGTCTCCTGGACATCCATGTGACGTTATTGAACTTTTTTAAGTTGAAAACGTGACTGTGGCGTTTACCTCAACAATTTTTTACGGAAAATGTGACAGAGAGGTTTACCCTCTCCATTTCTCATAATCTGATGTTTTTAGTTGTTCATGAAATTACTTTAAGATTTGACTTATAACTGACTTAATTTCCAATAAATATACAAACAGATATTCAACAGTCAAAATAAATAAAAAAGATTAAAATAAAATAGAAACTTCTTCTCTTTTATAGAATGAGGGAGATGGATATTAGGGAACAGTATAACAATTTAAAGAGAATAATGTCTATAAATCTTTGGTTGATGTCGTTGCCTAACAAAATTTCTCCAATCTGATGCTCAATATCCATTACTTCACAACTTTAAACGGTAATAATTTGATAAATTTAAGAGAGCAGGAGATAGAGAGAGTAGGCTATGTGAACTGCAAATTAAAATGAGAAAGAACGAAAAAATTGAGCAAAAAATGAATGAACCCTGGAAAAAACAAAATCATAGAAACAAAATCCCATTCAGTTGAATAACAATACTGGAGAAAAAATCAATAAAATTAAGCAATAAATTGAAAATTAAAACATACAAAAATTTGTCCAATCGGCGTAGAACTGAGTAGTGTGTTTCAATCCGTTGAAGATGAGAGAAGAGAGAAGGGTGGTTTCGTATCAATACAAAGTGGGCCGATTCGATTTGGGCCTGTACTTCTGTGAGGCTCTCCCTGCTTTTGCATATTAAGATCAATGGATGCATTGTATTTTGCCGCTAATTGAAATGAAGTGAATGTGATGAATTTTAAGAGCTTGAGTTTGGATGTCCAGAATCTTAAACTTTTTGTTGATCATATTTTCTATATGTGTCCTAAACTTTTCGTTTTACGACAAATTTTGGATAAATTCTTTAGGGAAATAGAGCAATATTTTTAGCTCTACCAGTCAATACAAGTGATGAGCCTACATCAAGTCATTCTAGTGAAAATATAGATCTCCTCTATTTCATGCAACCAATTATAGATGATTTGAAGATCCTTTTGACACTGCGGGGGTCTCATCGATTATTTGATCCTTAATCCTTAACAACCACAAATTGATGACCCCTAAATCGCTGAAGATTCAAAACTGTAAGGCATCACACTGGCTGACTAAGTAATTAAAAAACAAATCATGAGTACAATCTTAATTCGAATAAAAAAAAAGAGAGAAATAGCAAGTACTTAAAAAAAAAAAATGACTTCAAAAATAACATCGCCGAAGTAATTTTCCACATGAAAAGAGGACTTCCATTACACACAGATTCACAATGTAAATTCAGTGAAACCACAGAATACAAATAAAATGCACATATCAAATTCGGTCGATGACGAAGAAGGAAAGTGAGAATACCTTCTCTCACTTCGCTTGGCAGTGACAAAGAGAAAGGATTAAACATAAAGCCCAACAGTTCTACGTAGTGCTACCCCTCCCATTAATACCGAGAAGAAGCATGAATCGCACTTGAAAATGATCCAACTTATGGTTAAATGGGAATTGGTTCGATCTAATTTGATAAACAATCTGAACTTATGATTTCATATCAACACTTTTGATTTGGGCCTACAAATGGCAATTGGGTTGACTCACAGCCCATTTGAACAAAAGATTTTGATGCCCATATCAGTCTGAAGACCCAACCTGTATGAAATATAAATAACAGCAATCCAAAGACTTGACACGTCACCCGAGTTGTCGTTAAGCAAGCACCACAATGACCAAACTCGTATATTCGCGGTAATGAATGAGTTTGCTCACGATAGATCGCTTCACAACTAAAATACCTTTATGTTACATAGTGACGAGGGTTGCCAACAAGCATGCTCCAGCCGTCACACAACCCGTCAATTTGGAAGGATACAAGGATATGCTAAATCATTGCTACTAGTAACCCTACTAACTTTGTTTGACAAAACCCTACCAAGGTTCTAGGGCTCCAAACCCAAGGAGGCGTCATCACCCTCTCATCTCCATTTCTGACTTTTAGTGCTCAAAACCTGAGGACATATCACCAATGCCCCATCCCCCTTTTATCACGTACAAGCAATCAACCTTCACGCAAAACAAAGTTTCTAAAGGATAGCTATAACGACCCGATTTTTCGTAAATCCGTTAAATTGCGTAAAATTTGAAATTTTCCTTTTTAAAACAAAACGTATGAGAGTGCGTCTAACCGGATCGCTATTGACTCTTTCTTTAAAACTCGTTATGAAAACCAATTGATAAAATGTGCAGAAGCGTTATAAAATAAATCATCGTAAAACATGGCGGATTTATCAAAACCTTGCGGAAGCGTAAATGAATGACTTAAGGAGGGACACAATATAATAAAACTTAATGTGATTACAACCGTTTCTCATTTTTTTTACTCTTTAGCCTGACCAACCCTGTTCTCGTTCGTGCAAATCCTTGACCTCTACTTTATTATTTGTTCATCGTTTCTCATATATGAGCCTATTATTATCTGTTCATCATTTGTACCTACACCACAAGTAATACGTGAGCCTAATGGCCCAGTAAGGAAAAGGGTTAATACAATTATGCTTATGACTCTCTTTAGTTCCTTTGGATTGGGGGCCACCCAACCTAATCCTTTCATTACGTTTGTTCGTTATTTCATTCGTTAGTTGTACATCGAGCTAGAGATTGGAGGTTGTCCTTTGAGATGACTTAGTTTGATTGACTTCTAACCTCCTAGGTGCACACTAGTTCCTTTCCCAACTTGGTGAGGGTGTATCCTAGCTGCTGGGCTAGATTTGAACTACCTATCTACCCCAACTCCCTTTTGTTTTCTTTTCCTTTCAGGCGTATCCTGCCCTCAAGGCGTATTCTCAGTGATAGGTGTGTCCCGCCTATCCTGAATATTCTTTTCTACTTCTTTATTTCTTAACATCTTTCCTCACTCATGCATGTATGAGTACCACCCCAAAGTGGCACTCCCTACAGGTTTCTATTATCATGATGCATGACTGTACATTCTCAACCTAACATGATGCATGATGCTTCTCAACATATCATTAATAATTGGAGTGCACATGGAAATAAAGTAACTGTAATTGAAAGCGCATATAAAAAAAGTAAGGCAAGAACTGCAATTGAAATTGCGCATCAAATGACTAACATTAATTGAAAGCATACAACAAAGCATAACAAGGAAATAATCACGATATCCAATTGAAAGCGATGAACAAAAAGAGACAATGAAGTAATCATGCAATGAATTATAATTAACTAAACAAGTTCGTTAAACTAAGCTAAACTAAATATGGAAACATGCTTTAGACAGTAATCGAACACATGAAACATGCTTAAAGAAATTGTGACCATTACAGGAAGTAGGTAACGAATCATGAGGGCAATACAGAATCAAGTGTCTGGACAATATATCATGAATTATAGCATGCTTGACTGTATAGAACATAACAATAAACGAAATGGAAATTTAAAACATATTGTTAATTAACATGTTGGTTATCCTAGTTAATTTACATGCTCGACTAATTAGATAACGTGCTCAAGGTTTAGTTATTGATTAAACAACTGGTTAATTAATGTGCTTCAATCATTTAACAACTGGTTAATTAATGTGCTTCAATCACTTAACATATGAATATTAACCTAGTTAATTAATTAAACATGCTTAAGAATGTACTTAACTACTTGAAACATGCTTGATTACAAACTAGTAAGTAAAGAATCACTATGCATACTCATCTAAACGAAACGAAACATAACAACAAATTGTTGGGAGCATGCTTAATAAACTGAATCAGACTAATAACGGAAACATACTTAGCAATTGGTTAACAAAACATGCTTGATAATAACTAATAGAGACATACTCACCAAACAATTCATGCAAATATATTTAGCAAGTGATTCATAGGAACATTATTAACGAATAATTAATGAAAACATGCTTAATGAACGACAAAATAGAAACATGCTTGATTCCTTAATTAAAACTACATTCACATGCTCATCTAAACAAAACCACAAACTAATTTAACTAAGCATGCTTATCTAAACAAACACTTATATGGAAATATAGTCAACCACTAGAAAACTATAATATGCTTGATAACCGAATACAATTGAATGTACTAACGAAGCGAACGAATTATATATGTTTAAGTAAGTGGACATGCTAATTGATTTATTATATGAATTTCATGCTTGAGTTAGATTCACAAAGAGACCAAGCTGAATCACAACTAGCGACAAAACAATAACAGCGAGGAATTAACATAGTAACTACACAGAAATTAAACATCTAATAACCCTTGCTCATTTTCAGACTTTATATGATCATCTATCATTCTTCATTCATCACATTAGAACCTAAATCATTCATCATCCTCAACTCTTCACAGTAATCCAGTAAGCATTCGCAACAATGAAAATAATTGGAAGTAAGGAAATATCACAAGGGAAATAAACACAAAAAATGAGAAAAACTAATAGTCAATAGGGCTCATCCACAGATTAACAGACAAAGGAAAACGCAAAGCTTATCAAAAAAATTCAATAGGAAGTCATCCAGGGGGAGCTATCATCTAACTAACAACTACTTCATACTAGCAGTGAGCATTTTAAGACAAATAACATCTAATAGTAAACCATTTACACTAAATACATGCACCCACTTGTGGTGAAGGGCTTCCAAATGGTCAAGACACCCCTATTTCCTTACTTTATCGATGAACTACAACAGGGAAAACAACTCCAACTCCTAGACCTGGACTTCACGCAGCTCCTACTCATGTTCACACACTCCCTCACAAGCTCATCACACTTAGCTCACACCTCACAAGAGACCACTCAGCAGCTCACCCACACACCACGAAGGCAGATCTCTCACTCTCGTAGGAACACTCCTCTCACGCAGCTCTCCCTCTTGTTGCATCCAAAAATGGGCTGAAGGGGAAGGGGAGGAAGGTTTATACCTAGAGAGGAGGGAACAATCGCACGTGTAGGGCAGGGTGGTTGGCTGGACATGGAGGGAAGATCGGCTCACATGGTCTGGGGTCGGATTCGTGTCGGGCTCGCGTCCTTCCATTGGTTATACGTCTATTTCTTATTGATTTTAAATCTCTGCTGTCGCAATTCTGAGATGATTCGGACGGGTGGAGATGTACTAGTATCGTCTGCATTCGTCTGCAAAGCCAAATTCCTTAGGCCAAATTGTGGCCTCATACGAGAAATGGCGTCCACATTCTTATCTGTACCATCCACAACCGAGGTTCGGACGCCAGATAGCGTCCACACGTGACGTCCGCGTGTCTTCGGAAAGTGTCCTGAAATCGGACAGAGGCAAATCGGATGAGGCCTCAACTCATCTGCTGTCGTTTGAAAGTCCCATGTATTGTATAGAGTCGATGCGGATGAAGCAGCTTTCATCCGCATCATCCGAGACGTCATCTGCAACACTACTCAGGACGCCAAAGCACGTCCTGAGTCTCATCCCAACCCTTCTCTGCATGTGCAACACATTTGCAGAGGACACATCTCGTCTGCAGTGTTGTCCAGACTCATCCGAAACGATGACTTAGGCAGGGACGACTTTGGGATATGGAACAGCGTCTGCGAGAGTCGTCCCCAGGCTAAGGGCGACGTGTAATGCTCTTGTGGACAACACTCCTCGTCTGCAAGGTCGTCCTCAAGCGTCCGAAAGTCGACTTCCAGACACTTTAGGACGAAAAACCTCATCCTCGACTCGTCCCAAACATCGGGGACACAACGTAATGCTCTTGTGGACGACATAACACATCCGCAGTGTCGTCCGTAGGCGACCGAAAACACAATGGACAGCCTTTCTCACATTTTTTCCACTTAACTCCTATCCCATAACATCTTCCTCATAAATACACATCACAATTAACATGTAAAAATACGAAATGTAATATCCCCATACTCCCAACACTTCGATTACATCACGTATATGGGGAAAACGTAGCGAAATTACTTCTCGACTTAATGCCCTAGAACATTCTTGATAATACCCCGATAATTATCCAACTTAAAATATTGGGGTGTTACAATAGCCTTGTTATGCTTTAGTGCTAGAGTGCCTAAAGTATCAAAAGGATTGATCCTTCAGTATATGCACAAAAATTTCAAAAAATGTACGGAATTTAAACATGAGAAAACATACATATACATAAAAATCGACGTGCTGTCGAATAGTCCCTGTAATTTTCTTTTTATTGTGGTACCCTACAAAATAATCATTTTGAAAACGTGATGGATGCAATATAATAGAAAAGGTATAGAAATCCCTACCTTTTTGGTGATCTTTCCTTTTACTCCGAGCAACAATCTCCTTGGGAATGGTATCACACTCTCTTAAATTGTCCAAGCTTGACAATGTTTCAAACACGGTGATACACAACCTAATTCCAAGAAATAAGCGGGAGGGTCCTATACCGGGAATAAGAACTCAACCAACGTGTAACGACTCATCTAAGAATCCCAACAAATTCCTCATACTTTATCCTTTAGTAAAATCCAAAAAGTACCAACTATATCTATCATTCCCAACAATTATACCGTGAACTAGACTAATTACACTCAAATGACCATTCCTCTTCACGGTTTATTAAACATAGGTTAAATGCAACACATTCAAACACAAGTCTAGAGACAAATTATACTGAGACGATACAAGAACATATTTATCACTTAAAACTGTGGCATAGAACATAACAACAATCATCAGAATTTTTCATCAAAAAAGTATCAAACCCAAACATGCACCACTGTAAATCGGCAACAATTACAGAGCAGAGAAACCCATCCAAAAATCAAACAGAATTAACAACTCATTTTCTATGGTTTTTCTTCATCAATAATCCAGTAAAAAAACAAAGGCAGAATGCATCATCCAAATTCATAAAACAAAGATAGAACTGGGTGCTTGGCTATACTCATCGGAGAAATGGAGAAGAGTGTTCCTCAGATGAAACTTCACAATCGCCAGAAGCTCAGCCAAAGGATTCGCTCGTAGCTGCCATTAGCCCAGTTGTTTGTTTTTCTCTTGCTCTTGAAGGAAGGTTTCTCAGAAGCTCAAGAAGATTCTCCCTGAACTCTTGGCCAAACACACCTATTTATACTCGATTTCAAGTGTTCAGGGCAATCAGACATCTCTTGCCAACTTTAGACGTCCCTCGGCATATTTTGGACGTCCTTTATCAATTTTCGACGTCCCCTATCCATAGAAGACGACAAGTTTTCCTTATGAGGGACGTCCCTTCTCAAAACGGACGTCCCTCATAGAAATCTAACGACCCTATTTTGATCCTTCCTCCCTCATCCATTGGCTGATACTTAATCTACATTTTACTTATAATTAACTTGTGCCCCGCACGTGACATCACTTGTTGGACTAAAACAGACGTCCCTCGCTTCAATGGACATCCCTCGCCATCAATCTGACGGTTTACAATATACATGAGTATCATCAAACTGCTAACATCCCATCTGCTTAACTATCGCGTGCCTTGCAGGTGACTTCACTTACTCTTCTATGTCGGACGTCTCCTGATCCAACGGATGTCTCTTTGTCCTGATTTGACGGTCCACAGATCATTTGCTATCCATAGCGTGATCTAGAACTTCATCCGATCTTCCAACGAATGTCTCTTCGTCCTCATCTGACGGTCCTCGATTCATTCGATTTCCATAGCCTTCACCCGATGGCTAGAACTTCATTTGATCTTGCAACGAACGTCTCTTTGTCCTGATCTGACAGTCCACAATTCATCCGATTTCCATATCCTACATCGAACGACCAAGACTTTGTCCGATCTTCCACGTGCTTCAGCAGCATCCACCCATCGCCTAGCGATGTCATTTTCTCTTCCTTTTATTTGTTTAATCTAAATATTCTCCCTTTTCTTCCCACTTTATCTTTTCCCACACCCACTTCTCTTTTTAATTTATTTTCACATTTCTCCTCTTCTTTAAATGTGCCGCAGGACTCCCTTTTTCTTCTCCACCATTCTTATCTTCATGTTATATATTCTAAGTCTTTCTTTTGATTCCCAACATGCGTGTATTCCATTCCATTTAATCTTTTTTTTTTCATATATTTAAATCCTTCTTTATTTATATATATATTTATATTTATACATATACATATACATACACATATCCTTCATCAAATAAATCATACACATATCCTTCATCAAATAAACCATATAAGTTTTCGAATTAAATTCCAATTTGTCCCAACGCTAGCCGGCAACGTATTCTTTAACTCGATTAACTTTCAAATTTCCCCTTCTAAATTTATTTACCGTTTGGTAAGTATCCAATTTTTTCCCTATTTTGACCACTTGACTGAGAAATCATAAGTGGCTGCTGCGTGACAATCGGGTCAAACTTTCCACAATTTGACCGATTCCAATGGAAAAAATTTACTCGTGAAATTTCTTATTAAACAATTTCCCACATTTTACATCTTCATTTCCACAGCTATTAGTAGAATCTTATATAGTTCTCAACCAATAACCAATTAAAAAAAGGTTGAGTTAAACTAAAACTGCAATCAGCTCAGGTGGTAAAGCAATGGCCAAAACTTCAAACTAGATATACAATCATTCATGAGCCTCCAAGCTAAAAAGAAAAGTAAATATGATTATTGAAGTAAACTAGACTAGAACATAGCTCCAAGAAACTAATTTCTTATCTATCTGATAACAGATTATCCATAACTTAATTCACCTCAGATTTGACTGTCAAAGCTATTTATAATACTTCAGCCATATCATAGAGGGAAATATTTATACAATGAAGCATACAGGTGGAAGATAAATGTCACTCACAATTATTGAGCTGCATCCTTAGAAAATCTAGCATCGAAAGGAGTAGAAGACTTGAAATGTGTAGAGCTAGCAAGGGCTCTCAAACCTTGTTCCAGTTTGATCATAAGTCATAGAACTGCTTTACTCATAGCTTCAAACTGCATTACGCTTATGGGAGGAATACCAGTCGTTCCAATAGACCCAGATTTCCCAACAACTGATCCAATTGCCTCATCTACCAAACATTCTAAGCCCACCCTTTGCTTCACCGACTCGACAAATTATTTAGCTTGATGGCAAGCAACCCTGAATTGTTCACATTTCTACTTAAAATTCTCCAAAGCCACATCTATGGTAGATGTTTTCAGACCTGCGTAAGTTTCTATGGCCTCTAGGACATTAGCTGCTCTAGTAACAAAATCCTGATATGCACTATTGAAAGAATCTACGATGCTATCCATTGTGCTTTTTAATAAGTGGTAGGAATATGATATTGGAAAATATAAGATAAACTTCATACATGAAACTTAACGATGCACTAGTTATTCAATTTGCCTAGTGATTTTTTCCCATAAAATTATTGTCAATGTATTGAACCACGAAATGAAAGACTACATTGAAAAAAGGAAAACCATAGATTTGAAGATTCCTTCGAAATTGCGGGGGGTCTCATCTATTATTTAGATACTTAATCCTTCAAATCCAAAATTGCTAAACCCTAAATCATCGGAGATTCACAATTGTAAGGCAGCACAATGGCTGACAAAGTAAACAATAAACAAACCACGAGTACAATCTGAATTCCAATTGAAACAGAGAAAGAAATAGCAATTAATATCAGAGTGCGACGCTAAACCGGATCACTACTGACCTTTTGTTAAACTCATTATGAAAACTAATTAATAAAATGCGGAAGCGTTATATAAAAATCATTTGGTTAAAGCATTGCGTAAGCATTTAAATCATTAAGTGAAAGGAACAAATAAATCGTTCGAGTGATGAAAACCAAACATTTAAATGCTGCGTTTGAGAAAGGAAAACTAAACAATTAAATATAAATTCAATTATAACCTTTTACTCTTTTCTACTCTCATTAGCCTGGCCAGCCCCAATCTCACGAGTGTAAATCCATCATCTCTGCTTTATGTTCAGTTTGTTATTTGTTCGTTATCTGTTCATCGTTTGTACCTACACCACAAGTAATACGTGAGCCTAATGGGTCAGTAAGGAAAAGAGTTAATGCAATTATGATATGCCTCTCTTTAGTTGTTGTTGGAATGGGGCCCACCCAAACCAATCCTTTCGTTAAGTACTTTACCAATTTATTACTTTACTTTACTTTCGTTCATTCGTTCATTACTCGTACATCGAGCAGGAGACTGAAGGACCCATATAGAATGGTATAGTTGATCGGATCTAACCTCCTGTGGACAACTAGGTCACGTTCCCAACAAGGTAGGGGCTATGCCTAGCTGCCAGACTAGATCCGACTACCCATCCGCCCCTAACTCCCCATTTCCTTCATTTTCTTTAACATTTTACCATACTTATGCATGTGTGAGTGCCACCTAGTGGGACTCCCTATTAGTTCTTATTAACATGATGCATGACCATACATTCTCAACCTAGTATGATGCATGATGTTTTATAACGTACATTAAGAATAATTGAAATGCGCATATAAAAGAAAGTAACCGAAAGCACTGTAATTGAAAGTAAATTGAACTTGAAAGCATATATAAAAGAATATAGAAATTCAAAGCACCCAAAGACTATAATTAAAGTACATAGCAGAGAACAATTATAAAAACAATGAACATTAAAGGAAATAAGTAATGAATCATGAAACAATACAGAAATCAAGTACAACATGCTTGGAATGTATAAAACATAACAAGAAGAAAACCGAAGTAGGAACATGCTGTTGATTTAAATGCTGGTTATCCTAGTAAATTTTCTAGTCCATTTACATGCTTCCTACGTTCAGTAATAAATGTAAGAATTTAGGTAAGGAAAATGGGGTGTCTTGGCCATTTGGAGGCCCTACACCACAAGTGGGGGTGTGTGAGTTTTATGGTTAGTTGTGCCGTAGTTATTTCCTCTGTTGGTTTATTTGCTGTAGATATTTCTTGTGTTGATTGATAGCATAGACTTGTTAGTACTCTGTAGATTTGGTTAAGTTATGTGACATTTTCCTTTTGTGGTTGTGCTCTGTTTTATTGTCTGGTATGTGATACAAATGCTTTGTGTGAAAAAGAAATGATGAATGTTAAAAGGGTGACGAATGGTTAATGCGTGAAAAGATGAATGCTTACTATCTACTTTACTTACTGTTATTTATTTGTGCCATAATTCCTTTATTGTTCTACCATTGGTTCTACTTACAACCAATAGCAACCAAGAACATTTCTAACACTAACAGGTTATTCCATCCAATAACTTATTTAGAAATCCCTAACTAAACAACATCTACTAACACCAATTTAACAGCATAACCATCCATTATTATCCCATAACCTGTAACTAAATTTACAGAACACATAATCAACCAACAACAGAACAGTAAAAGGAAAAAAATAGAGAGCACCCATAAAGGACAGAGAGCAACGTCCAAAATCCACAAAATAGAGAAGGAAGAGTGAGTTACCGTAGGATCATCCGAGAAGCGCAAAGCTCTTCCCCACCTTCTTCCTCTGTCACAACTCTCGACCATTGCTGCACCACCAGCCCACCCACACCTATAATAGATTAAAAGCATCCATAAAATCCATGAAGAAGTGGAAGCAATCCTCACCTGGAAGAACATCCGAGAAGCTACACCCGAGAGCCTGCTTTCTGCCTTCCACTCTTATGCATTTCTTCTACCAATCACTCCAGCCCCCATTGCATTTCAACGTCTCCCAGAGGGTACCCATCACCCTACTTCTGCCCTCTATACGTCTTCTAGAGAGGCACTCCATAACCTATCCCTGCCACCCAAAGCTACGAGGTCTACGACGTCTCCTCTGTCGACTACCATGAGAGTAAGGACAAGGGGAGAAAACTAAACCACAAGCTGGACCATGGCCTTCGGCCGGTCCAGCAGGAACTGCCATATCCCCTGCCTCCCGATGCCATCCAGCTTCGTTCACTGCGTCACCGCCGTCGACAACCCACCGCCATCGCCATTCCGTCACTGAGCAGCACTAGGAAACGACGGAGCGTTGCCATTCAACCCGACCTGACGCCAAGATTCAGCGACTCAAGCCTACGACACACCGAGCCCTAGCTCACTATTCGCCACCCCCCACTGCTCGCACCTTTGCCGCTGCAAGGAGTCGCCCGAGCTCGCTGTCCCCTCCCTTCTCCCTTGCTCGTCTCTTCTCGTCTCCTTGCTCTCTGCATTCTCCCTCCCTCTCTCATTTCGTCTCTCATTTCGTCAAATGGCCAAAGGCCAGACGAAATGAGATTACCTGAACCGGTTCACCAACTGAACTGGTTCAGTTATTCAACCATAAATCCCCAAAATAAATCTTTACTTAATACACTCTTGTATTAAAATTCAAATTTAAATTCTAATTAAAACTTTCACTAATTCTTCCGTAATTTAAAGTAAATCTAATTAATCCCAATATTATAATTTAGTCCATTACATTGATATTATTTTAATTACATTAATTTCCATAATATATAATATAACGAGTACGTTCTTGGTAATACCCCGATAATTATCCAATTACTCCAATATTCCCAATTACCTTCCAATTATCCTTATTAAACTCCGATATAAAAAAAAGTGTGGATATTACATCAAGTTCCATAGATGAGGAAGAAGAAAAGTGAGAATACCTTCGCTCACTTCACTTGGCAGTGACGAAGAGAAATGATTAAATAGAAAGCCCAACAGTTCTGTGTAGTGCAACCCTGCCCATTAAAACTGGGAAGAAGCTCAAATCACACCTGAAAATGATTTGGCTAACGGATCGATGGGAACTAGTTCTATCAAATTTTGTAAACAAACTGGACTGATGGTTTGAGATAAACACATTAGATTTGCCCATGCAAATGGAAATTTGGTCGACTCACAACCCCTATGAACAAAAGATTTTGATGCCCAACTCGGTCCGGCCTCGAACCAGAGGCCGAGCTTTAAAAAAAAAAATTAATTTTCTATGTAAAATATATAGTACTTAATTTAGTATATTTTGAAGAATTTAAAAAAATTTTAGTTTCTTCAATAAAAATAAGATTTTTATCAACGAATTATTTTAATTAACACAAGCATATGTTTTTCAAGAAAGATTTGAAAAGTATTTGGTTATTTCTAATTTGGAATTTTTGTTGCATATATACTGGGAAGGTAATTAATAATTGAACTTGCTAAAGACCAAAGTGATTCACTTAAATTTTACCCTCTAGTTTTTAAGGTTTTTAGTGGTCAGAGATTCAAAATGGTAAGCTAGCACACTGGCAGACAAAGTAAACAAAAGCCAAATCACGAGTGCAATCTAAATTCGAATCGAAATAGAGAGAGAAAGAAAAAGTACTTAAAAAAACAAAATTGAATATGAAGGTAATAGCGCCGAAGTAAATTTCCATAGAATAGAAATGAATACAGAGATGAAATTTGATCGATCAGGAAGAAAAGTGAGAATACCTTGCTCACTTCGTGTCATGACTCGAAGACAAGCCTAATAGAACCACCGGGTCAGGCAACCAAATTATCGAAAAGAACTCAGTTACCCAGTCGAAGCTGTAAATAAGCAAAGACTTAACATGAAAATATCAAGTGCAAACCAAATCACATGGATTGGGGGCCACAGAGGGATCAATTATAGACATGATAGTGTAAATAAAGAAACGTACTGTGCAAGAATTAAATCAAACAACACCAAAACTTAAAAACCCCAAAGGTACTTGATACGAAGGGATTTAACAGGCGAACATCCACCAATCCACGGGGAGATCGATCACCCACTAGGGAACACCAAATCATCTTACTGCCACACGTGCAAAATCCAGTGCACTGAACCTACACCCTAACTTGGGGAAAAACATAGTCTAAGTGTGAGTGAAAAACTCATTAGGGAAGTAGATACTAAATGCAATGCATGCTAAAAACCATTTTCCTCATCTTTTTGAAAACCATTTTATGCTTCTCACTTATCATACACGGACTTTTAAAACATTCATAAACATCTTTATCATTTTATTAAAGAAGCCCTTGGCCCTTGATGTGGCTTTATCAAAACCCACTGTATACATAGATAGCACTATCAGAAGACATGCCAACATCATTTTTCGAACAAAACTTCATTCGTGAAAAATGATTGTGACACAAGGACCGATCCACCACACATCATAGAAAGGTGGGCTAGAGTGGACACGCCACATGAGCCAGGAGGAAACAATGATGGCAGTCTGAAGACTCGACTCGTCGCCCTGGTTGTTTGAGAGAAAGATCCACGATGACACATCCCGTATGATAAACAAATGATGTTGCCAACAACTGATTGCTTCTCAACTAGCTACCTCTAGGTTCCATATTGGTGAGGGTTGTCGACGAGCAGAGCTACCAGCTATCATGCCACCCATAAAACGGAATGGTACAATATAGGCAATAACACAATGACAAATAACCCACCAACCCGTGTGACTAAACCCTGATAAGGTTTTGGGGCTCAAAACCCAAGGAAGGGTTTCACCTTCCCATGTCCATTTCAACTTTCAGGGTTTGAAACCTGTGTATATATCACCAATGCCCCATCTCCATTTCGCATGTACAAACAATCAATCTTCATGCAGCAGAAGGTTTCACATGATAGCCTCGTGATGCTTTAGTGCTAGAGTGCCTGAAACATCAAGAGGATTCATCCTCACCACATACATCAGCATACCAAAATACTATATGTACGTGAGAATACGTACATATACATAAAAATAGTCATGCTATCCAAACAATCCCTGTCGGGTTTTCAAGTGTAGTACACTACAAAAAATGAGTTTTGAAAAATTTATGCAATGCAGTGTAGAAAGCATAAAGATCCCTACCTCGATGACGACCAAGACACGCTTACCGACAAAATTGCTCCAAGCGCTATCAGATGGAAGGTCGTACCACTAACATCTGCAAAACCTATAACAAGGCCAATATCAACATCCCAACAACATACAAGGGATAGCAAACAAGTCTTAAATAAGACTAGAATCAAAGACGGTTTCTAGGAACAACCATGAGTCCCAAACAAAAAACCAAATGTGCATTGGATTAAGCATAATGTCTATTTTTATACTCATCTAAAACCCACTTAAGAGCCCTCTAACTTCCTTCTCCTAAATATATCAGAGCAATAAATGAATGGAGAACAAAGTGATATTTGAAAATTAAAATAAATAAAAAATATTAAAACAAAATAGATACTTCTTCCCTTTTATATAGAATGTTGTAGTTGGATATTAGAGAACAATGTAACGATTTAAAGCGAATAAATTTTCTAAATCTTTGATGGATGTCATCGCCTGACTAAAGTTCTCCAAGCAAATTCTCAATATCGACTAATTCACAACTTTAAACACTAATAATTTGACAAATTAAAGAGAGCAAGAGATAGAGAGAGTTGGCTATGTCAACTACAAATTAAAAGGAGAAAAGAAGGAAAAAACTGGGAAAAAATTGAATGAACCCTAGACAAAAGAAAAATCATAGAAACAAAATCCGATGCAGTTGAATGACAATACTGCAGAAAAAATCAAGGAAACTCAACAATAAATTGTAAATTAAAACTAACCATACTTTGCCCAGTTGGCGCAGAACAGAGTAGGGCATTTCAATCCATTGAACATGAGAAAAGAGAGAAGGGTGGTTTTGTATCAAGACAAAATCGGCCTGTAACGACCTAGCGTTTCTTATCTTAAAACTTTTCTTTTCTTCTATAAAATTAGTGGAAGACTTTTCTTAAGTAAAATCCTTTTTCAACTATTTCTCTATCATACTTCGTATATGTGGGTAAAATTTTCAGTTCTGTAACGAATTTGGGATAAATTGTTTCAGGAATTAGAGCAATTTGTTTAGATCTAACAGTAAACATTTTCTCTAGTATCACAGATTACTAGCAAATACAAAATCAATACAAGCGCTGAGCCTATATCAAGTCATTCTAGTGAAAATATAGATCTCCTGTATTTTATACAACCAACTATAGGATATTTTATGATTCCTTTAAAATTGCGAGGGTTTCATCTATTATTTCAATACTTAATCCTTCAAAAGCACAAATTGCAGAACCCAAAATCACCAGAGATTCAAAATTGTAAGGCAGTACACTGACGGAAAAAGTAAACAAAAAACATATCACGAGTACAATCTAAGTTCAAATTGAAAAAGAGACAAATAGCAAGTACATAAAAAAATCCAAATTGACTTCAAAGATAATAGCGCCTAGTAATTTCCACAAGAAAAGAGGACTTCCAATACACATAGATTCACAATATAAATTCAAAGAAACCATAGAATAGAAATGAAATGCAGAGATCAAATTCAATAGATTAGGATGAAGGAAAGTGTGAAGACATTTTCTTACTTAGTATCACGACTGTAACAACCCGTATTTTCGTAAATCCTAAACCATTCAGAGCGCGCCTAAAATCGGATCGCTACCAACCGTTCGTAAAACTCATGATGAAAACCTCATTTATGAAACTTATGCGGAAGCGTAAATAAAAATCGTTTGTTTAAAATTTTGCAGAAGCATAAGGAATTAAATACTAAACCCTTGAAATACCACTTTCATACAATTCACTACTTGATTTAATTACAACATTTAAAACTTAACTTAATTAAAATCCATTTCTCTTTTACCCTTTTTATGTGCCTGGCCAGCCACAGACTCCCTCATGCGTGCAGATGCATCATCCCTACTTTATCATCTGATTATTGTCTTCCCCTTTGACTTCTAATTATTCCATGCATTTTTCATGGCATACTAGTGCCTACATGTACACCACAAGCAACTGTAAGCCCGAAGGCTTAGTAAGGAAAGGGTTAATGCATGAAATGTCTCTCTTCAGTCTTTTTGGAATGGGGGTCACCTAAACCAATCTTTCTTACATTCTTTCTTTCGTTCATTCATTCTTCGTTCTTTCATTCTTTCTTTCTTTCGTTCATTCATTCTTTCTTTCTTCATTCATTACTCGTACTTCGAGCTGGAATTGGGAGTTTTTCTCATGCAATGGCATAGTGGTCGGACCTAGCCTTTTTCCTCGCATCTAGAACTCTCGTACCCTATCAGGGAGGGGCTACTCCTAGATCGTAGACTAGACCCACTATCTATTCACTCCCAATCCCCTTTTCTTCTTTTCTTTCTTAACATTTTAACTCACTATGCATTCACACCACCACGGAGGTGACACTTCCTATACTTTCCATTAACATGATGCGTGATGCTTCACAACTTAATATCAAAAGAAATGCACATACATAAAATAAACCATCGCTACGTGAATGTCACTCTTTAATCCATTTTGGAATGGGGGCAGCCCAAACCAATCCTTTCATTAATCTATTCGTTTATTTCCTTCTTTACTTTAATTCTTCTGTGATCCTTTGGGATCCATCATTCTATTTTCTTTGATCCATACTCGTATCTCGAGCTGGAATTGGGAGGTTTTTCTCGTGCAATGGCCTAGTGCCCGGACCTAGCATTTTTCCTCGCATCTAGAACTCTCGTACCCTATCAAGGAGGGGCTACACCTAGATCATAGACTAGACCCGCTATCCATCCACTCCCAATTCCATTCTTCTTCTTTACTTTTTATTACCGTTTTTCCTCACTCATGCATGCTTGCGTACCATCCCATGGCACTCCATATTCATTTCAATTATCATGATACATGTTCATACATTCTCAACCTATCATGATGCATGATGCTTTACTATATAACATTCATACATAACGTTCATAATAATTGAAGTGCACATTACAAGAAAGTAACTGGAAATTAACGTTGTGAAAAGTAAATAATGGTAATGCAGCATACAATTAATTACAATCAACTAACGTGCTTAAATTAATAGAACAATATAATTTGGAGAAAGAATCAAAAGCATACTACCGACTAACATGTAATTTATCCTAGTCCATTTACATGCTTCCTATATTTATTAGGCTAGGTGATTATCCTACTTAACAATCCATAACATGCTATCAAGGAGACAATAACAACATCACTTATAAAACACACATTCACATGAGGCCCTTAACTCATTCTCTTTACTTCATTCTCTTTTAAATCATTCTCTTTTCACCTTCTTTGTCTATCTATTTTCTAAATTGAAATCGCGGTAAAAGACAATATAATGAAATCACAACAAAGGGTAACATTTGGAATAAAATCAAGGAAAGACTAGCATGGAATTGTTATCCTAATTAATTACATGCTCAAGCAATTACTTTAATTTCTCAAGCTAGATCATTATCGTGCTCAAGTTAACGAATTATCTTGGTTGATTTACATGTCACTAATTAATTAACATACTTAGTTAGTTACATGCTCAAGCTATTAAATTTCTTTAGTCAATCAATCAACATGCTCTTACGATGGTTACAACTTGAATTCTATTTGCTTAAAATGCTTGTTAATTTACATACTTCGCTAGTTAACTATTTTGGTTGACATGATCACAAACATACTAGAAATAGGAAAATTGAACAACTAATTGATGATAGGAAAGACTATAAAAGTTAGCAGCATTAGTCATTTAACAACAAAATAAAACTTTTACCTCTATCTCATTCTTACTCATTCTTTCTCTTAGTTCATACTTCTCTATTTATCAACAACCATTATTAACAACTAGAGACTACTTAGCAGTAAAGATGAACAATTGAATGACTTATTTAGTTACTCACATTTATCAACATGCTTTTCTAATTAATTTGACAGTGAACTAATCATGCTTAAGGAATTAAAACAACAACTACGCAGCATATAAACATCCAATCATCCTCTATCTCATTTTCAGACTTTACTTTACACAATCTTTTACCTACTATGCTTTCATTTAAATCATCATTTTTCTAACTAAGTATTTTGCAAATTACAACATGCTAACAATACTAGGAACCATCACAACACTTAACTAAACGTTACAGAACGTATCAACGACATATACAAGAAATTTATTGAGGGAAACTATCATCAAACTAACACTACTTCAAACTAACAGTAAGCATTTCAAGACAAATCAACCTACTCACCATTTACACTAACAAAACGTTAAACATTTCTCATCCATTAGTTAACATCCATCATCCTTAGGCCTTAACTTTCATCATTCCTTCAACACATCATCTATTCATTCAACTAAGCATTTTTATCACATAATAGGAAATAAAACAAGGCTCAACAATAAAAGGAAACATTACATATTTCACACTATAAACCCCTGCACTACAGCAACTAACAACAACCATAAAACACACAAACCCATACTTGTGGTGTAGGGCCTCAATGGCCTAAGCACCCCATTTCCCTTACCAATTTGAAGACAAATTTTCAGGGACAGCTCTTCTCTCTCACGGTTCATGGCAGCAGGGAGCAGCTCACCACCCCAGCTCACCCCTAGCTTACAACACACCCTTCACATTTCTAACTCCCAACTACACTCAACAATACTACTCACACTACACAGCTCTCAACTCACAAACAAAGAAGCTTGGAGGGGAGAGCTTCTCGCAGGAGGGGAAGCTGAAGACTGAAAATGAAGGAGATGACAGGGGAGGGAGGTTTTACCAAGAGAAGGGAGGGAGACACCATCATGGCTTCTAGGCAGGAGGACAGGCCAGCTACGGGGTAGAGGGACACAATTTTCGTCACCTAGGTCGATTCCTGTCGATTTCTGTCTATTTTCTATGATTTCCTTTGATTTTTTCTTATTTTATTTCGTAGGTATGGGCTATTTCGGATGCATACGTCTCGTCCGCACTTCGTCTGCAAGGCTAAATCTCGCAAGCCATTTTGAGTCTTCGGATGGGAAAATGCATCGCCGCCTTGTCCGTACCGTCTAGTAGGTGAGGTTCGGACGCCATTTCCCTTCCACACTAGCTTCCGTACTATCGTCCGAAAGTGTCCTAAATCGGACAGAGGCAAAGCGGATGATACTTCAACTCGTCTGCATCCATTCGACTTGTCTAAAACTATCCAAGTTCAGAACAGAGTCGATGCGGATGCCACTCTTCTCGTCCATATCGTCTGGACCCTCATCCGCAACTCTATTGTACAGCGAAGTCAAGACGAGAAACCTTGTCCCCAACTCATCCTAAGTCCAATGCTGGCGTGCCTGAGCACTTGCGGATGACATATCACGTCTGCAAGTCCATCCACATGGGTCTGAAGTCCCTTTCCAAACACATTAGGACGCCACAACTCGTCCTTACCTCGTCCCAACACCCAAAATTCCCACTTTTCTTTATCTCTCCACACTTAACTCATATCCTTTAACATTTCCCCCATAAATACACGTCATCAAATGACACGTATAGATACGCCATGTAATGTCCTCCAACTCCAACACTTTAATTACATCACGTATATGGGAAAAACGTAATGAAATTTCTCCTTGTCCTAACGCTCAGAAACGTCCTTTGTAATATCCCGATAGTTGACCAACATAAAAAGTCGAGGTGTTACAATGACTCGAAGGCGGGCCTAATAGAATCGTCGGGTCAGGCGACCCTATTCTCAAAGCCCAAGCCGTAAATAAGCAAAAAACTTAATGGGAAAATATCATGTCCAACGCAAATCACATGGGTTGGGGTTCCACAAAGGGATCAACTAGAGACATAATAGTATAAATAAAGAAACATACAGTGCAAGAATTAAATGAAGCAACACCAAAACTAAAAATCCCAAACGTACCCGATGCGAAAGGATTTAACCAACAAACATCCACTGATAGGATCCAAGAATCACCAAGAACACACTTTATGAATCTCTCCCGATAACTGTGAAAACCCGAGCAAGTAGTACTTTAACAAGAATAACTCACAATTCCCTCGTGAACTTGCGCTGTAATTTGGAGGGTGTCAAATCAACATATATAGCTAACTTGTGTCAAATTTTCGTTACAAAAACCACTCTCGATTAGTAGATATAGCCGAAACAACAGAACCCTTAAATTAGGGCTTCTCCTGGACAGATTCAGCGACCAGCAATAAAACAACGAGATCTCTCTCTATAATAATCCAATAATTACCAAAATTTTCAAGCAGCAACCTCACTCAATATAGAATAAATCTCTAGAAGAAACAAACTTTTAAAGGATAGCACACGGACCTCAAAAAAGAGCCTCAAAAGAGTATTTCCAGCAGTTCAAATAAAAAACTGATTCAGCGGCTAGAAGAAATCACAACAAATCTCATTCCAAATTGCACTTCATGAACGAGCAATTAAACACAATATCAACACTCACATAAGAGGATCTGAAAGTGTCATAAATAACCAGATATAGCAAGTAGAACCTCCAAGAAACGAGAAAAGAAACAAGGAGTCCGTGCACCTCCTAATAAGAGGGACGACTTGTGGTTTGCTTGGAAGCAAACACTCTCCAAGGATGGAAATCTACTTTTACCTCCACGCCACAATCCTCACCTTAAAGCTGAGGGATTGGAAGAGATAATAACGTAAGATTGCAAGGCCAAGAGGTTTCAAGAAAACCTAGCAAAGGAAATGGCTGAATCAGCGCTAGGGGAAGGGAGGCTGCGTGTGTCTTCTCTCAAAAGAGAACAAAATTTTCTTAATTCATCAAAGTCCCATTCCAAATGCAACCAGATAGGGTTTTAACCTAGAATGTTTACAAAATATGCTAAAAGACCAAATTACCCTAGTAGCAAATGACTAAAATAACCCTTAATAATAAAACATAAACACTAAATCCGAGTTTGGAAATCAGTCTCGGTAAAAGGCACATTTGATGTATCAAACCAAACCAAAATAACATGCCCAATATGCCTTTGGAAAGCCCTATCTGTTGGTTGCATTTGATGTGAAGGTCCATAGTTGAAATAAAATCATATCGATTGAGAAAAAGACACTTGAATGCTCAGAGGTCAGATTCTAGGTGGAATTGGAAAAGCCATAATTCTCTCCAGAAGATTGCAAAATCTCCATTAGTCCAAATGCCAACTCCTCTTTGTTTATTTGATCCAAAAACCTACAAAATAAATAAAAAGTTAGAAATAAAGGAGCCCTTAGCTCGGGCTCAAGCGACAGGTCCTTGGGGCACATCATCCACCCATCCACAGGGAGATCAATCACCCACCAGGGGACACTAGCATCAACCTACTTGTAGGATCGAAATTAACCTAAGAGGGGGGTGAATTAGGTTTATTAACTTTTTCATGCGATAATAGATTTTCTAACCAATATCAAGTTTATCACAATAAAGAAATTCAATTAACACAATGCTAACAATAAGATAAGAAGAATGGTTAGAAAATTCGACACCGAGTTGTTAACGCGGTTCGGCCAAGCACGCCTACGTCCGCGCTCCAAGGTTCTCCCTTGAAGGTATATTCTACAAACGGCGTCTGGTAACAAATGATTGATTTTGCACAGGTGTCAATCGTACCGTTACAACAAACTGATTCCTAGGGCGTTACCCTTTTTCACTCGGATATAATTTTCTCCGAAAAATTCTCAAGCTCTCACAATTACAACAATCCTCGCAACAATCAATTGATCTCACTCAAATACTTTGGAGGATGTGTTTACCGCCCAAATTCGTACACAATGATTGAGTCAAAAATTCGGTAGAGCTTCGCTTTATATTACTTGGTGTATGTTCTTCTTCACGGTCCAAGTTATTATAATTTTCCCAGTGCGGACGTCCTAAAGACCTTTAGGACCGCCCGTAGTAGAACATTGGAAAATAGCCATTGCGAAATTCTATGTGTTTGCGGACGCAAGTTTCATGTCCGCACCATCCGCATCGAATCCAGAAAAGATAGATTCATATCGGACGCCAATCTTTGCGTCCGCATCATTCGGTTCTATCATCTGCGTCGAACCCTGAAATGGCAGATTCAAATTGGTCGTCAATACCTTGCGTCCGCACTCGTCCGGGTCGTCTACATCTTCACAGATTTGTTGGGGACGCCAATTCCTGCATCCTCAGCTTCGCTTAGAGTCCACACTTTTGAAGGGTTGCGGACATCATTCTGCGTCCACGTCGTCTGCATCACATCATCCTTGTCACATCGAAATGGACAGATTCAAAGCGGCCGCTAATATCTGGAGTCCGCCTCGTCTGCTTCTTCACTGTTTGCTTGGGGACGCTGAATGGCGTCCTCAGTTCAAATTGAGGACGCGGATTTCTCTTTGTGCGGACGCGTCAGTGCCGTCCGCACCTCGTCTGCACAGCCTAATTCATAGGTGCACAAAACGCTTCCTCTAAGTCACACGAACATTTCATTCTCCTGCATAGACTTAGACAACCATAATAAACATTCCTAATACCCTTGATCAAGGGTATTTCCAATTTAAACATCAAATATGATAATTATAAATTCAATGAATAAACAACTTTTACACTTTAACTAAATTGCACATCATCAAAATATAAATACGCCTAACACACTTAGGCTAGCAATCTCCCCCTTTTTGATGACGACAAAATATGTTAAGTTGTTTATATGTAATCCCAACCACATATCAATAGTTTAAAAATTAGAAATGGAAAATGTAAATTTGAAAATTAAAAAACATGTGTTGTGATTAAAATTTAGAATGCTCCCCCTTAATATATGCACCAATTAACCAAACTCTCCCCCTTTTTGTCACAATCAAACAAGGGAGGAACCAAGAAGAGAGAAAGGAATTAAAAAAAAAAATCGCATGGTTATGTTTGTTTATAGGCTCCTCCATAATGACAAAATCAACCTGTAAACGCATTTAAAGAATCCAAACCAGCCAAAATATCCAACATAAATAGAAATTGCAAACATCTAAATGACATTGATTACACTCATAATAGTCAAATTGTGCAAAGGAAAAAAAATAAGTCTGAAATGAACATCAAAATGGCCCAACACACTAAAAAAAAATTACAACCAAGGCAATGTTCACTCTCCTAATATGCAAAAGAAAGTACACGATAAAACATAGAAATCCTGAGCTATGCATCCAGAAGGTCTTCATCATCCAAAACATGAGGAGGTGGAGCAAAAGACGAAGGGAAATCAGGAGGAGCAACCGGAGAAGAGATGCCAGTAGACCAGATGCTACGTGATTTGTCGTCCAATCGCCTATCCACCGAGTCAAGGCGACGATCCACAGAACCAAAGCAAGTCAGCATCTGAAGCATGTACTCCTCAAGGCGAACAAAATCAGCACGGGATGCATATGGAGTGCTAAATGTAGAAGTACCAACCTCGGGGTGGAATGATGGACCAGCCTCATGATAGGAAGACGGACCGAGCTCTATAGATGGAAGAGAAAGAAATGGCTCTGAGGGTTGTTGAGGAGGGGAGTTTGGAGAATGAGGAGGAATCGGTACATTATCTAGCCGGACGATCCATTCACCATTAGGAGCACGATTTATTCCCATACGACCTAGAGATTGTGGAGTATAGTTATCGAAATGATGAAGTTCACAAGATTTAGGAATAGGAGGAATCAGAACATCTAGATCTTTGAAAAGATTAGTGAGAAGTAAATTGAAAGGAAGGGAAAGAGATGAGCTATCCAAAGCGTCGGCTATTTGAGACGTGTTGATATAACCGAGATTAAAAGGAGTGTCGGAGTACATATGTTGAAGGACATATAAGTCCATATAATTGACATGGTCACGATGACCAGCACGAGGAAGAACATTGAATTGAAGGGAATGGTGAATGACACAAGCCCTAACATTAAGATGTCTCGATTTGGGCCGGAGACGATAACCATTAATAGGATCTCTAAGAATTTGTCGTAGAAGTGCATCCCCAATTTCTGTTTTGTGGAAAGAGGGAGCAACATGAGCATTGTAATATTCTTCAGAAATTAACCCTTGTTGACATTCTAGATAAACACTAAGGAGATGGGGGGTGATTTCAATTTCCCGCCCATAAAGAAAACTCTTGACGACCAATGGATGTTCAGTGTACGTCGCATTGGCACAAAACATTCGAATAACCTTTTCAACATATGGACCATCGAGAGAGAATAACTTATGCAAACCCATACGAGTATACATATCCTCTAAATCTAAACTAGATAACCGAGCAAAATTGATTTTACGAGACAGAATTAAGGAACAATTCTTGAATTCGTCCTCATAACGCTTTTTACAATCATCATTAGGAAATAAACGAGTTCTATATACTTGAGGATTATCAAAATTTTGAAGAGAACTACATTTCCTAGGACAAGAAATCTTAGGAAAACACTAGATACTCGAGATAAACTAGAGATATATCGATAAAGGACGTTAATAAAGGTTGAAAGAGGAGTAGAAATACCAAAAATCTCGAAGGAGAGTCGCCAGAGTCGCGGGAGGAGAGAGAGCTCGGAGTGAGGACGCGAAGTTAGGGTTTCGGAGGACCCCCAATCTATTTAAAATGCGTTTGCGGATGCAGCGGATGAAATTTATTGCGTCCGGACTCGTCTGCAACATAGCAGAATTGAAGCAGTTTTAAAAAATTGAACATGCGGACGAGAAGGATGCCATTTTTGCCGTCCGCACTATGGAATCCAGGGAAAATCTTTGAAAAATTGGATGATCAAAATTTAATTGTCATTAAAGGAATTCCTCCAACACACTAGAAATGCCAAAGTGATTATTTAGGAGATGTCGAAGATGAATTATCTACAAAGATCAAACCGAGTCGAATTCGAATTCCACAAAATGTCTTCTCATCCAAAGGTTTGGTGACAATGTCGGCAAGTTGTTTTCGGTGGAAACAAATTCTAGAGAAATATCACCTTTATTTACATGATCACGGATGAAAGGATGTCTAATCTCAATGTGTTTTGTCCGTGAGTGAAGAATTGGATTCTTTGAAATGTTAATGGCACTTGTGTTATCGTACATAATAGGAATATTGTTGAAGAATTGACCATAGTCTTCCAAGGTTTGCTTCATCCAAAGCAATTGAGCACAAAAACTCCTGGCTACAATGTATTCACTTTCGGCGGTAGAAAGTGCAACCGAGTTTTGTTTCTTAGAGAACCAAGAAACTAATAATTCTCCAAGAAATTGACAAGTACCACTTGTACTTTTCCTATCAACTAGACTACCCGCATAGTCTGAATCGGTGTATCCAACTAAATCAAAATTTGTACCTTTAGGATACCACAATCCTAGACTAATAGTCCCACTTAAATATTTGATAATCCTTTTAATGGCATTTAAGTGTGTCTCTTTGGGTGAAGATTGAAACCTAGAACATAAGCACACACTAAAGAGAATATCGGGTCCACTTGCTGTTAAATATAGAAGAGATCCAATCATACCATGATATTTCTTTATGTCCACATCTTTGTCATTCTCATCTTTATCTAATTTTGTGGTAGTGCTCATGGGAGTTCTAGAAGGTTTAGAGGAGGCCAAACCAAAGCGTTTGATTAGCTCCTTGACATATTTTTCTTAGTTTAGAAAGATTCCAACTTGAGATTGCCTAACTTGCAAACCAAGAAAATACTTCAATTCACCCATCATACTCATTTCAAACTCACTTTGCATTAAATTTGCAAATTCATCACAAAGTGTGCCATTGGTGGAACCAAAGATGATATCATCTACATAGATTTGCACAATCATAATATCTTTATCCTTGTGCTTGACAAAAAGAGTGGAATCTAGTTTTCCTATTTTGAAGTCTCTTTCCTTCAAGAATTTACTTAATCTCTCATACCAAGCTCTTGGTGTTTGCTTAAGTCCATAGAGAGCTTATGAAGTTTATACACATGATCTAGCTTATCATAGACTTCAAATCCTAAAGGTTGCTCAACATAGACTTCTTCTTCAATATAACCATTTAGGAAAGCACTGTTTACATCCATTTGATAAAGAGTGAAATCCTTATAACAAGCAAAAGCCAAAAGCATTCTAACCGATTCTAATCTAGCAACCGGTGCAAAGGTTTCTTCAAAATCAATTCCTTCTTCTTGCTTATAACCTTTTGCAATAAGTCTAGCTTTGTTTCTAACAACTACCCCACTTTCATCTAGCTTATTTTTGAAAACCCATTTTGTTCCAATAATTGAATAATCTTTAGGCCTAGGAACAAGTTCCCATACATTGTTCCTCTCAAATTGATTCAATTCTTCTTGCATGGCAAATATCCAATTCTCATCGGTTTCGGCCTCATCAAAATTTTTGGGTTCAACTTGAGAAATAAATGCAGAATTTGCACATTCATTTCTAAGGGAGGCTCTAGTTCTCACACCTAAGTTAGGATCACCTAGAATATCTACCATAGGATGACTTTTAGCATACCTCCAATCCCTTGGTAAGTCACTATGGTTTTCTACCCTTGAGGTTTGCTCTATGGATTGTTCTTGGGATTCTTGAGGAGAACATTCAAGAATTCCTTTTCCCTTATCACTTAGAGAGAGATTTTCAACGTTATCTTCTAAATCTTGAATTGGTCTCTCAACACTAGAGGTAGGAGTGGATTCATCAAAAGTCACATGCATGGATTATTCCACCACTAATGTTCTTTTGTTGAAGACCCTATATGCTTTGCTAGTTGAAGAGTATTCAAGAAAGATTCCTGTATCCGTCTTGGAATCAAACTTTCCTAGATTGTCCTTAGTATTGAGAATAAAACATTTGCACCCAAAAACTTTGAAGTAACTAACATTAGGAATCCTACAATTCCAAAGTTCATAAGGAGTCTTATCTAGAGTAGGATGGATAGATACACGATTGAGAACATGACATGCCGTGGCAACGGCTTCCGCCCAAAAATATTTGGGAAGATCATTCTCATTGAGCATGGTTCGAGCTAGCTATTGGAGGGATCGATTTTTCTCTCAACAACTCCATTTTGTTGAGGGGTTCTAGGAGAAGAGAAATTATGTTCAATACCATATTCTTGACAAAGGGTATTGAATTGATCGTTTTCGAATTTGCCACCATGATCACTCCTAATTGTGACAATGGTAAGCTCCTTCTCATTTTGAACTTTCTTTCTAAAGCTGAAAAATACTTCAAAGGTTTCATTCTTAGTTTTTGGAAAGAAAACCCATGTGTAACTTGAGAAATCATCCACAATTACAAATGCATAATGTTTTCCTCCCATGCTTGAAACCTTAGAAGGACCGAAAAGATCTATGTGAAGTAATTGAAGAGGCTTGGACGTAGAGATATATTGTTTGGAAGAGAAAGAACTTTTTGTTTGCTTTCCTTTTTGGCAAGCTTCACAAACTCTATCTTTTTCAAACACAATTTTTGGAAGACCCCTAACTAGATTGTTTTTCGAAATCCTAGGTAAGGTATCCATGCCTACATGTCCTAATCTCCTATGCCAAGTCCATGAATTTAAAGAATCACTTACTTTAAAACATTTTTCAATATCACTCGAAATACTAGACAAATCAATAGCATAAATATTTTCATGCCTATAACCAGAAAATAAAACTTTACCATTTGAATCGTCAATGATCATGCATGATTTAGATTCAAAAATAACTTCATATCCTTTACCACACAACTGACTAATACTTAACAAGTTATGCTTCAATCCATCAACAAGCAATACATCTTCAATAGTAGGATTAGAAACATTACCAATATTGCCAATACCTCTTATTTTTCCTTTTTCATTACCTCCAAATGTCACATATCCTTTCTTGTCCTTGATGGAGGAAAATCTTGAAAAATCTCCCGTCATATGTCTTGAACACCTGCTGCCCAAGTACCATTGATCCTTAGCGGGAGGAGCTTTAACCTACAAGAAATAAATCAAAATGATTTCTTTGGTACCCAAATCTTTTTGGGTCCTTTGGGGTTAAATTGGATTCCTCTCGGAATCCACACATATTTGACAGCCCTATTATTAATCATATTTCTAGATGGACAAGCAAGAGATTTATGACCTATAGCATTGCAAGTATAACAAGTAGTAGGTTTGACAAAGAAATTTCTATAGCTCTTTTTCTTTTGAAAAGATTGGTATCTCAAACCGGCTTTATCAAAAGTTATCTTTTGTTTTCCTAGAAGTATATTGAAATTCTTGCTCCCATTTGTAAAATTAAGCACTATCTTATTCAATTCGATATTTTTCTCCTTTAGCATGCTATTTTCATTCTCAATAACCTCAATATGCTTATTTAATTCATTATTTTTCAATATTAAACATGCATTTTCATTTATATCGACTTTGTCACTATATGCTTGCTTTTTCACTAATACCTCATTATCTTTCTTTAACTTTTTATATTTGATAGTCAATATATTGAATTCCTTAAGTAACTCATCAAAAACATCAATATCTTCATCATCACATTCATCATTGGAATCTATATCATAAATGTTAAGAGATGAATCACATACCTTGGAATCATTGGCCATGAAGCACATGTTGGCTACTTTCTCCGCCTCGGAGGAGGGCTCCTCATCACTATCATCATCCCACGTTGCTTTAAAAGCTTTCTTTTTGGACTCCTTGAGATTCTTTTTCTTCTCAAGGTAGCAGTCAGTTTTCACGTGCCCCGTTTTTCTACACCCGTAGCATATTAGCGGCTTTTTGTTATGAGGTCTCTCTCCTTTGTATTTGTTCTTTCCTTTAAATTTTCTCCTTTGAAGTATCTTGATTTTCTGATTTATCAAGGCTAGTTCTTCATCCTCATCATCCTTATCAACTTCAGTTCCCTCCGAGTGTTCTTCTTCTTTGCTCGAGGATGCTTTAAGAGCTATTTCTTTCTTCTTCGGGTTCTCCTTCTCCAATTCTTTTTCTTTCTCATTTGCTCTCAATCTAATCTCCTGCGTCATTAGAGAACCAATGAGCTGTTCTAGCGACATGATAGAAAGGTCCTTAGACTCTAGAACCGCAGTGACTTTTGATGTCCATCCTCTTGGAAGACTTCTGAGAATTTTACTGCGCATCTCTTCATCTGTACAATCCTTACCAAGCGCTTTCAAACTATTAGTAAGGTTAGTAAACCGTGTAAACATTTGAGTAATAGTTTCACTTTTACTCATTTTAAACATCTCATAATCATGTGCAGTCATAGTTAATTTATCTTTCTTAACTTGATTAGTGCCCTCATATTTCATGAGCACTTTTACAGCTTTGACTTCTATTAAATTCACTTGCACTTAGAGCACAATATAATTGATTAACAGCCCTAGCATTTAAGCTCACTTTTCGACCTTTTATTTCATCAATTTCATCTAATTCCTTAGGTACTCTCACCCCATTTACATCTTTAGAAGGAATAAAAGGACCATTTTTCACTATTCTCCACATTTCAAAATCAATAGCTTGAATGAAAATCATCATCCTAGATTTCCAATGAGAATAATTATTACCATTAAAGAAAGGTGATCTATTTGTAGCTTGACCTTCCATGTTCACGCTATTTGAATCGTAAGACATACTTTCAAATTTAAAAAACAACTAATTCACAGTCTACAAAACACTTTTAACCTACTCTAATACCAATTGTAGGATCGAAATTAACCTAAGAGGGTGGTGAATTAGGTTTATTAACTTTTTCGTGCGATAATAGATTTTCTAACCAATATCAAGTTTATCACAATAAAGAAATTCAATTAACAAAATGCTAACAATAAGATAAGAAGAAGGGTTAGAAAATTTAACACCGAGTTGTTAACGCGGTTCAGCCAAGCATGCCTACGTCCGTGCTCCAAGGTTCTCCCTTGAAGGTATATTCCACAAACCGTGTCCGATAACAAATGATTGATCTTGCATAGGTCTCAATCGTACCGTTACAACAAACTGATTTGTAGAGCGTTACCCTTTTCACTCGGATATGATTTTCTCCCGAAAATTCTCAAGCTCTCACAATTACAACAATCAATTGATCTCACTCAAATACTTTGGAGGATGTGTTTACCACTCAAATTCGTACACAATGATTGAGTCGAAAATTCGGCAGAGCTTCACATTCTATTACTTGGTGTATGTTCTTCTTCGCAGTCCAAGTATTTATAATTTTCCCAGTGCGGATGTCCTAAACACCTTTAGGACCGTCCGTAGTTGAACGTTGGAAAATAGCAGTTGCGAAATTCTGTGTGTTTGCGGACGCCAGTTTCACATCCGCACCGTCCGCGTCTATCGTCCGCGTCGAGTCTAGAAAAGACAAATTCATATCGGACGCCAATGTTTGCATCCGCATCGTCTGGGTCTATCATCCGCGTCGAACCCTGAAATGGAAGATTCAAATTGGACGTCAATACCTTGCGTCCGCACTCGTCCGGGTTGTCCGCATCTTCCCAGATTTGATGGGGATGCCAATTCCTGCGTCCTCAACTTCACTTAGAGTCCGCACTTCTGAAGGGTTGTGGACGCCATTCTGCGTCCGCGTCATCTGCATCACATCATCCACATCACATCGAAATGGACAGATTCAAAGCGGATGCTAATATCTGGCGTCCACCGACGTCCGCCTCATCTGCTTCTTCACTGTTTGCTTGGGGACGCTGAATGGTGTCCTCAGTTCAAACTGAGGACGCGGATTTCTCTTTGTGCGGACGCGTCAGTGCCGTCCACACCTCGTCTGCATAGCCCACTTCGTAGTTGCACAAAATGCTTCCTCTAAGTCACACGAACATTTCATTCTCCTGCATAGACTTAGACAACCATATTAAAGATTCCCAATACCCTTGATCAAGGGTATTTTCAATTTAAACATCAAATATGATAATTATAAATTCAACGAATAACAACTTTTACACTTTAACTAAATTGCACATCATCAAAATATAAATATGCCTAACACACTTAGGCTAACACTACTACCACATGTGCAAAATCCAGTGCACTGAACCTACACCCTAACTTGGGGAAAAATAGAGTCTAAGGGGTGAGTGACAAACTCAGTAGGGAAGTCAATACTAAATGCAATGCATGAAAGAAATTGTTTTTCTCACCTTTTTGAAAACCATTTCATGCTTCTCTTTTATCGTACATGGATTTTTAAAACATTCAAAAACATCTTTATCATTTTATCAAACTGGCCCTTGGCGCTTAGGGTGGCTTCATCAAAACTCATTGTATACATAGACAGCTACATCAGAAGATATGCCAACATCATTTTTCGAACCAATCTTCATCAGTGAAAAATGATGGTCACACAAGGACCCATCCACCACACATCACAAAAAGGCAGCCTAGAGTGGCCACGACTCATGTGCCTGGAGGAAACAATGACAGCGATCTGACAACCGTACTTGTTATGCAAATTGTCGGCGAGTAAGCTTAGCGACGACATAACCCGTATGATAACTAGATGAGGTGGCCGACAACTGATTGCTTCTCCAATAGCTACCTCTAGGTTCTATATTGACAAGGGTTGCTGACAAGCAGAGCTACGAGCTGTCACGCCACCCATCATATGGATAAGTACTAGCATAGGCAATTTCACAATGACAAACAACCCCCCAACCCGTGTAACTAAACCCTGATCAGGTTCTGGGTCTCGAAACACAAGGAAGGATTTCACCTTCCAATCTCCATTTCAACTTTCGGGGTTTGAAACCTGTTGACATGTCACCAATGCCCCATCTCCATTTCGCACGTACAAACAATCAACCTTCACGTAGCAAAAGGTTTCACAGGATAGCCTCATGATACTTTAGCGCTAGATTGCCTAAAGCATTAAGAGAATTCATTTCTCCCCACATATATCAGCATACCAAAACACAATATCGAAGAGTATACCATGTACAATAAAGTAAACATGAGAAAACATACATATACAACAAAACAGACGTGCTGTTGAAACAGTCCCCTTCGGGTTTTTAAGTGTGGTATCACATAAATTAGTAGCTGTGAAAACATGATGCAATGCTGTTCAGAAAGTATAAAGAACCCTACCTCGATGACGACCACTACATGGTTACCGACAAAACAGCTCCATGTGCCTTGAAAAGGAAGGTCGCACCACTGATATATCCAAAACAAATAACAAGACGGATGTCAACATCCAACCACATACACGGGATAACTGAAAATTCTAAAAAAGACTAGAATCCAAGATGGTTTTTAGGGAAAACCATGAGTCCCAAACCAGAAACCAAATCTAGGATTACAACATATGCATTAGATTAAGCCTAACTTCCATTTTCATACTCATCTAAAAGCCATTTCGTAACCCTCTAACTTCATTCACCAACATATATTCGAGCAATAAATGAATAGAGAACAAAGAGATATTTGAAAATTAAAATAAATAAAAAAGATTAAAACAAAATAAAAACTTCTTCCCTTTCATATAGAATGATGGAAGTGGATATTAGGGAACAGTATAACGATTTAAACTGAATAAATTTTATAAATCTTTGATGGATGTCATTGCCTAACTAAATTTCTCCCAGCAAATGCTCAAGATCGACTAATGCACAACTATAAACGCTAATAGTTTGATAAATTAAGGAGCATGAGATAGAGAGAGTAGGCTATGTGAAGTGCAAATTAAAAGGAGAAAACAAGGAAAAAAATGAACGAACCCTAGATTAAAACAAAATTGTAGAAACAAAATCCAATGCAGTTGATTGACAATACTACAGAAAAAATCTAGTAAATAATTAATTGAAAATTAAAACTTACCAAACTTCATCCAATCGGTGCAGAACAAAGTAGTGCGCTTCAATCGGTTGAACATGAGAGAAGAGAGACGGGTGGTTTCGTATCTATACAAAGTCGGCCTGTAACGACACAATTTTTATTTTCTTTAAAAAACGTGTAAAATTTAAAACTATTCTTTTCTTTTATAAAATCAATGGAAGTAAATACAATTTATTTTCTTTTACAATTAAATAATTTATAAAACGCTTTACAAAACATTTTTACTTCTTTCATCCATTAGCCTAGCCAGCCACAAGATTTGTGCGTGTAAATCCTTCATCAACTGCTCCTTATTCTATTCTCGAGTGTACCTGCATCACAAGACATAAACACACAGTAAGTGATATGAAATAAAGAGTGATGGGCGGCTTTTGAAATCCATTTCTCTTTTCTTTTCTTTTTTTCTCTTTTAATTTTCTCTTTTCATTTCGTGATGCAATGGATAATCATTTAGCTCAAGTGAATGTTGGCCGCTTTGGGTGATCAGTTCTTAATGACAGGTTCTTAGGCTGGCATCCCATACCACTAACTCATGAACCTCATCAACTTGATATGTATGACCATCCATTAAACCATTTTTTAAATCCATGCATATGTATGATTATGTCATAAAGGAATCAACCTAATCTATCTTTTACTGACAATTTCATATACATTAAACTCATATATTTAAGTGGGACATTGAATAAATTTCCCACTGGGAGAATAGTTCATGGTTGGAATCTAAAACCTCAAGCAGATAGGCTCAAAATCTCGATAAGGTAAGGGTTTATCTCGAGTCTGCCAGTTAGAATTTTAACTGCTCGACAAACAGGCTAGCAATCCCGACAGGGGAAGGGTTTATCTTGAGTATGCCGGTAGTATATGAACTACCTCCCCAACCTTAAATTTCCATTATATTCATTTTATTCCCAACAACAGAATGATCATTATCTTAACATTCTAGTAAAACATTAAACAGTCAACAAACAAACATTAACTCTTGCGTTGCAGGCCTTTCAGTAAAACAAAGACAATATCATTTACCTGGTAGCTTTAAAACATTTCAGTACTCCAATTTAACCTGCACAATACCTTCAAAAAAACAATTAAACACTAACAATCAACACTCTCTATACCAATACTTCTTATTCATTACCTTTCTCTTCCCTTCACTATTTATTATTTCCATAAACAACAGACGACATATACCTATACACATTCCATCAACATACCAATATTTCCTCAACAGTGAATAAGTATATCAACACTAACCAATAACAGTAACCAAACATCAAGATTAACATAATTCCCAACAATATACAGTGAGCAGAAATTTAATTAACATAACATATCATCTGAGCCATTCACAAATAAACAGAGAAATAACTTCTCACTAGCAGACCTGAGGAACAGAGAACCAAAGACAACACCTCCCTCACTCTTTGTTTCCTTTCAGTCTTTTACATTCTCTAGAGAGCACATTAAACCAATAGAGAACAACATTCAGTTCATCAATCAACTACGAATGGCCGTAACAGTAATCACTTAATAGTGGCAAAATACATATTACAGCAAGCAACCAACATCATTTCTAAACCAAATAGATTATCACTTTGTCTAGACCATCCAGTAATAGGGAAGAAACATTACCTGTAGAACACCTAAGGATAATAGCAGGAGCTTCTCCATTTCACCTTCGCCCTTCAACTTCTTCTTTCTTCTTTTTCTTGGTTCGTCACTCGGCTCGCCAAAGATTCAAAATTGTAAGGCAGCACAGTGGCTGACAAAGTAAACAAAACACGAATCACGAGTACAATCTAAATTCGAATCGAAACATAGAGTAAAATAGCAAGTACTTAAAAATAAAACAAAATTGACTTCGAAGATAACAACACCGAAGTAAATTTCCACACAAAAAGAGAACTTCCAATACACAGATTCACATAGAAAATAAATGAACTGCAAAGATCAAATTCGATAGATGAGGAAGAAGGAAAGTCAGAATACCTTCGCTCACTTTGCTTGGCAGTGATGAATCGAAACGATTAAACGAAAAGGCCAACAGTTCTACTCATTTCCACCCCACTCGTTAAAACCAAGAAGAAGCGCAAATCATACTTGAAAATGATTCGGCTTACAGTTCAATGGGAATCGATTTGATCTAATTTTGTAAACAAATTAGACTGATGATTTCATATCAACATATTTGATTTGGGCCTGCAAATGGCAATTGGGTTAACTCATAGCCCATCTGAACAAAAGTGTAATATCTCAAAATTTTGTTATGCTAAGCATACGACTCAAGTGTTAATTTTGGGGATAATAGGAGATGAGTTGGACAAGTAAAGATATTGGTCAAGAGAAACGTAATCAGAATAAGTGAATTATGATACCCGTTATGTTTATAATTAGGTTATGTGAAGAATTGAGGTTAATTGAAGAATTGTTTGATGCTATTGAAGTTAGATTTAATGATATCAATTAGATTAACAATTAGTTCAATTAATACGAGAAAATGTACATGTGTATAATAAGTTGGAAGGTATAAGATTTATAATATTTTAGGGCATACTGAATTTGGTGAAGAATAATGTGAAGGAGGAATGGTGAAAGAGTAGAGTCTGACTCTTTTCTATTATGTTGGCTGAGGGATTTTTAGTCAAGTTTTTCTTTGATAATGGGTGTCATTTTGCTTCTGTCTCGTTGTTGGATTGAACGATTCTGATTTCGACGAGTGTGCTACCATTCCCAATAACATTGTTGCTCCAATTAGCAAGAAAAATCGTAGTCAAGGTAGGAATTTCTATACCTCTTGCACTGCATGGAATGGCATCCTGTTTTCAAAATAATTATTTTGTGGAATATCACACTTGAAAAATGGCGGGGACTATTCAACAGCATGTAAATTTTTAATAGTAGTATGTTTTCTCACGTTTACTTTCGTACATTGTTTGGGATTTGTTGTGCATATATCGTAGGACGAATCCTCTTGATGATTTAGGCACTTTAGTGCTAAAGCATCACGAGGCTATCCTCTTTGAAACCTTCTGTTGCGTGAAGGTTGATTGGTTGTATGTGCGAAAAATATAGGTGAGGCATTAGTGACGTGTCCTGAGGTTGAAACTCCTAAAAGTCGTAAACTTGGATGGGAGGGTGATGACGCCTCCTTGGGTTGCAAGCCCCTAAACCTTGCCAGGGTTTGTCCCACGAATCAGACGGTTGTCACTCGCTGAGACTTGTTTAACTTAAGTACCATTTCATCTTATGGGTGGCGTGACGGCCGAGCTTGCTCGTCGGCAACCCTCGTCCATTTGGAGCTTCTAGGTATCTTAGCTATTAAACAAGTCTATATATAGCGAGCAACCATATCAATTTTGTTTGATCGTATGGGTTGTCACTGCAGAGTTCTCGCCATTACTTGAAACCCTTATACTAGCTGTATCATCGCAGAGTTCTTGCTAGCAACCCGGGTGACGTGTTGGATCTACGGATTACTGTCATTTATACTTCTTTTGTCTCATAAGGTGTTGTCGCCGACGGATGACCACCTATTCCATGATGAGTGTCGGGTGGGGCCTTGACTGGCCACCCTTTTCCACTGGTGACGTTTTCAGTTTGGAAAATGATGATGACCTATTTTACAAGGCATAACTGTCTATGTATAGAGTGAGTTTTTGATAGAAGCCTCATCGATGGCCTTGGGCTAGATTTATAATATGATAAAGAGATTTCAGTTAAAAATCCATGTACGGTAAAATGAGAAACACAACCATGTTTTCAAAAATATAGAAAAACCAGTTTTGCATGAAGTGCATATAGTATAGCTATACTTTACTGAGTTAGCCACTCACCCCAATGACTCCTCCCACAAAACTTCAGGTAAAGGCGAGAGTAGCTAAGGATCAGAAGCTGAAGTGTTCTGTTATTTCTATTTGAGCGATTTATCGATACTTGGTGAGGATATTTACATTTGATCTGTAAACCTTAAACACTATTGGTTTAGATTTGTTACACAGTACTTTAGATTTCATTGTAAATTTATGCACTACTTTTTTCTCATGATCCCTACTCGGACTTAGGCCCACACTTTTTGGGCCGAACTAAATATTTATGAAAGTCTTCCGCAAATTAATCCACGCCACGGGCTGGTCGAATGGGTTCTCTACAAGGATCGGGTCGCCTAACCCAGCGGTTCTGCCCAGCCCGTCTCCAGGTTGTGACAGTCACCATTTTAGGTAAATAAAAAAGAAAAATTTTCACAAGGAAATTCAAAGAGAAAAGTTAAGCTAAGCAAGTATGTTTTGATGCAGGGCGTCACAGTTGGTATCAAAGTCATAACCGCTCATGTGCAATTCACCACGGATAACCCATACTCATCGGGCAATGCTCCTCTGACTGTAAGTTTACGTTTATGTTATTGAACTGTTTTCCCATTTAACTTATTAAGCTACAGTATGAACAGCATAGGATTATAAATGACTAGAATGTTTTCCTTAAACTAATTGTGAAATTGTATAAGATTATAAATTACTAGGAGGGGAAGAGGAAATATGCCGTGTAATTAGGAAGGGTGCCGAGCGCCTAGACAGCAAGAGGATAATGGCTAAGATGAGGCTCTTGATTGTATAGTTGTAGTTGTGGAGCAGCAGTTTCAGCATATGGAGTGATAGTCTCAATACAAGGAGCAGCATTTTCGATACATGGAGAGATTTATGTGGCAAGATCACGGAAATGGTAATGGGAATCAATGGCCAATATCGATTCAACCAATTTAGAGGAAGGCAGGATGAGAGAAGTTTCAAAGGCTCAAGCCTCCCTACTTCAACCGAAATATCTCAGACATTATGGGAGCAAAGGAGTGGATACGCTTCCTGGAAGAAAAATTTGCCTATTTAGATATCAGCGAGACAAAGAGGGTCAAGTGTTCTACCTATTTGTTGACACATGAGGAGCGCTTTCGGCGGGACACGGTCAAGTCCTCCCGAGATGTTACAGCCCACACATGGAAAGACTTCAAGGAGCTGTTTAATGAGAAGTATTTCAACCACATAGTTTGTGCGCAAAAGTTGATGGAATTTATACGCCTGCGCCAGACAGGAGCTGTAGTAGAATATGCTTAGCGGTTTGAGGCACTATCCCATTATACCCCTCATTTGGTGGGCGACTGAAGAGCATAAAGTCCATCATTTTGTTCAAGGATTTAAAATTGAAGCTTTAGAAGGAGTCATTGGGGTTGGCACTAAAGGTGTCACTTATTAAAAAATAGTGGCAAGTGCCTTAGCTGTTGAGGGAGTGAAGTTTATCGCAGCTAGACAGAGGGAAGCTAGCCAGAGAATGTAGAAAGCAAATTCTAGCCAATAGTAACGACGCAATCAATCTACGGGCCGGGGACCTAAATGACCCTCTGAAGGTAGGGCGCGATAGAGACCGGATAAACGACCAACGACACAGATGCCCAATGCCCCTCAACCTAATGCATGTCCGAAATACAAGAAGGTACATCATGGCTAATGCTTGGCTAGTTCTGAGAAGTGTTATATGTGGCCACATTGCTAGATACTGCACAGCTAGAGCTGTTGGACAAGGGGGTGTGGCCCCATGAGTCTTCGCTATGTATAGACTGGATCAGGACGACGAGCAGCCAGCAGTTGTGACAAGTACACCTAATGTTATGCATTAATTGTTTATATGTGATGATAATTACTCCTTAGTTGAATTAGGAGAACTTACCTTAGAATAAACAAGTTACTTAATCCTGACAGGGACAATCTGTGTTAATAAGTGTGTTGCATAAGTCCTGTTCGATTTAGGTGCTACGCACTCGTTGATTTCCACAAAGTTCTATCAACAAACATTGACAAAGTAATAGAGCACTGACTCGACAACAACAGGCATGATAGTTCTAAAAATTCCAATCAAACAGAGAGCCAACCAACATCCAATACAGAGCATAAATCTCAAGGAAAAAAAGCCAAAACCCAAAACATAAAACTCATTAACATCCACCATTCTTTTCTTTCTTACAATACATTCTTCTCCTACAGTATTGTAAAACCCGTGAAATTTTAAATAAGAAAAATTTTTTACGTTAAAAATTGGTCAAAATATTGAAGAGTTGACCCAATTTATCTCGTAGCGGCCACGTACACAAATTGGTCAATTAGTCAAATCAGTGGAATTAAAAATTTCAAAATAGAAAATTTAATTTAGAAACACAATTGTTGAATTAATTTGGAGCGATAAATGTTGTTGGGTAGTATTCGTAATAAGTAGGGAATTGGATTGGACTAATTTAATGTGTAATACATATTGATTATGTATTATGAAATGTATAGAGTATATTAAATGAATTGAAGAAATAAGGTAATAAAAGATTAGGGTTTAATATGTTAAATAAGGAGAAGGTACACGTGATTTGAAAGAAGAAGAAAGAATAAAGTAAGATAAAAGAATTTAAAAAAATGAAAGGAAGAGAAAGGAAGATCAAGTGGCGTGAATAGAGTGAGCAAGTGGAAGAGGAAGTGGGAAATGAAATGGTGAAGGAATTAATAAAATAAAAGAAGGAGAGAGGAGAAAGTCCTGCCATGTGGGTTAGAATTGAAATTTAGGAGGGAGAGTTTAGGTTAAATAAATGATTAAAGGACGGAAACCTATTGGTTTAATAGAAATTAGGCTAGGAAGTCAAAAAAATAAAATAAAATAAAATAAAAGGAAGTGGGGGAGAAGAAGAGAAAAACCCGCAGGCAATATTTGCATAGGAAAAATATAGGGCTTTTCCATTCTTTTGGCCGAGAGAGCTTCATGAGTATGAGAGAGGCAACACCGTTCAAACTCAAACCGGAGGGAAGAGCTGGGTGGCGCGGAGGCAGATCTGTCTGAACGACATTCTATGCCCTAAACCGTGATAAGTGAGACTTGACAGAATCGGGTGGAGCGGACTTCGGGCGATTGTACTGTCCGTCTATGAATCTCCCGAGCAAGAACTCCAGCAAGGAGAGACGAGCTATGAGCAGTCAAGCATTTCTAGGTATCTTAGCTGTTAAACAAGCCTATATATAGCAAGCAACTACATCCGTTCTATTTTTTCGTACGGGTTGTCGCTGCAGAGTTCTCGCCATTATTTGAAACCCTTATATTAGTTGTATCGTTGCAGAGTTCTTGCCGGCAACTCGGGTGGCGTGTTGGATCTACGGACCATCGTCATTTATACTTCTTCTGCCTCATGAGGTGTTGTCGCCGACGGATGACCACCTATTCTATGCTAAGTGGCGGGTGAGTTCTTGAGTGACCACCCTTTTTCACTGATGACGTTTTCGGATTGGAAAACAATGATGACCTACTTTACGAGATATAGTTGTCTATGTATACAATGAGTTTTCAATAAAAGCCTCATCATGGCCTTGGGCCAAATTTATAATATGATAAAGATATTTCAGTTAAAAATTCATGTACGGTAAAATGAGAAACATAACCATATTTTTGAAAATAGAGAAAAACCAGTTTTACATGAGATGCATCTAGTATAGCTATACTTTACTGAGTTAGTCACTCATCCCAAACGACTTCTCCCCAAAACTTTAGGTAAAGGCAATGGAACTAAGGATTCGGATCGAAAGCGTTCTTTTATTTCTAGTGAGTGATTATTATGATTTGGTGAGGACATTGATATTTCTATTTGGGTTGTAAATCTTATACTGTTGGATTAGATTTGTTGCACAGTACTTGGATTTATATTTTAATTTATACACTGTTATTTTCTCATGATCTCTACTCAGACGTAGGCTCATATCCTTTGGGCCGAATTAAATATTTATAAGTCTTCTACTAAAACACACGCCTAGGGCTAGGTGATCGGGTTCCCTACAAGGATTGGGTCACTTGACCCGGCGGTTCTGCCCGGCCCGTCTTCGAGTCATGACAAGTATATTCTTCACTTATCAACAACAGGTCAATCAACAGGGACAAAATCCAACGTGCAATTAACAGAGACAAAATCCAACATGCATAACTAAACCCAAATCACATAACACTCTTCAATCCTCTACAACTCCCACATTAATTCACAAATTCATAAGTCAAGAGGAATGAAGGGGTTACCACCAGAACTCACTGCCGTGAAGGATTCCAACATCACCTTTTTCCTTCACCAGTGTCTCACTTCTTCCTTTTCTCAGCTCTCGGCCGTTTCTCTAGAGAACACACCAGAGAGCACAGAATACTCTCGACCTCCAGCTCTCCCTTCTGTCTTTTTATCCTTCATTCACCCAACAGCTTTCTTCATTACTTCTGCAGCTCCATTACCTCCTCAACAAACTGATATGCTCTAAGGATCACTAAAGCACTTGTTAGAAAATCGGCCACCAAAACTATAATAATCTGAACTCGCAACTTCAAACAAATTTATCTCCCAACCCAAATGTGAACAACAGCTGGTTTTTGGAGGTCACCTAAATAACACAACCAGGCAAATCATATCAAAAATCCAGTGAAAAAAGCACTTGGAATCTCCAGTTATGATCGAAACAATAGAACACCAAAATCTAGGGTTTCACCCAAACAGATTTGACAACCAGAATTCAAAAGGAAATATCTTGCCTTGCATACATCCAATGACTACCAAATTTAGAAGGGAGTAGCTTAACTAATTGTAGAACAAATCAACAGAAGGAACAAACTCAATAGGACATGTGCAAGGCCTTCAAAATACAGTCACACTTGCAAAGATCCAGCAGCAACAAATCAAAGTCAGATTTGCGATAATCAAGTAATCCACTAAAGAATCAATCTTGACATAAAACCTTCAACTATAATCACCAAATAATATAGTAGCAACCTGTTAACAGTAGGATAGAACAAGAAAGACCAAGAAATACTTGAAATAAACTTCAAGAAAACCAAGAAGAACCGTGGAGTCGGCAAACCTCCTAAGTGAGAGGGGCGACTAAAATGGCTTGACCCGATGGTAAGCACTCTCCAATGGTTTGAAGATCTTCTTCTATCTCCACACCACCATCATCACCTTGAAGGGGAAGTATTGGAGGAGATAGTAACCCTTCCAACTCGGCCAAGAAGCTTCAAGATGGCCGAGTTTGGGCTATGGATGAATCGGCGATGAGGGAGGGGTTGCTGCGGGTTTCTCCACCAAGGAAAAGAGCTAGGTTTTCAATTTTATCAAAAGTACCTTCTCATTCCAAAAGAGGGTATATAAACCCTTAGTGTTTATAAAAATAATGCCAAAAGACCAAAATAACCTTAACGTAAAAATTTTGGCATGAGGGCATGTTTGCATGCAAACCGTGCACCTCTCAAACACTTAACAAAAGACAAAAATAACAAAAAGAAACCAATTAAAATCTCCAGAAACATGTCTATTTCTAAATCAACAAAGATGGTAACCAAATGTTAATAATGCTCTTTGAACCTTCAACACTTCATGGAACCTTCGAGGCGGAAATAACGAGTTATCCGTTTGGTGGTGAATGCACCCATGTGATAACGTGAAAAGGAACTCCCTTGTCTTCGTGAGATGTTTCCTCTAAAGAATCCCAAACTTTGATATTACCTGCAAAATAAAAACGAGTTAGGAAAGAGATAAGCTTCTTGGCTCGAGCCCGAGTGATTGGGCCCTGGGGCACATCACAAACTCTTGAAGATGAGCATTCTGTGTCTCCTCCTAGTGGCTGTCATACGCCAAGGGAAAATATCACACACTATTGTGTCGGCAGAACAACTAAACCAGTTCAATGCAGAACCAACAGGACCGAACAAGCACGTTCTAGCGGTTCCCTTCGCGAACCACCAGCCCTACCCTTCCAGCCATCCGCCACTGCCAATTTTCCATCCCCTGTAACTCACTGCCACAATTCCAAATGTAGCAGCAACAAATGACAGGGAATCAACCTTGACTAACCTTGTTTCAAAAAATTACAGCTTCGAGGTTCTGATTGGTCCAACCCATGCCCTACAAATCATAGCTATTCCAAGCCCTAGCCCACCGATGTCATCGCTCCATTTTGCCCACAGCCGTTTGCCTGGACGTCGCGCATGCCAAAGCCTGCTTCGTCCCCATGTAGAAACCCACCGGTGAGCTCTCCCGATTTCTCGCTCTCTCGATCCCCCTCGACTCTCTCTACTGTACTCTCTTTCTTTCCCGGTTCTCTCATTTTTCTGAAAAATAGCCAAAGGCCAAGTTGAAATCTCTCGCCCCCCCCCCCCCCCCCCCCTCCTCTTTAGATTTCTGACCCATACCAAAACTCACCCTGAACCGGCCAGCCATCAACACAACACGAACCGGTTCTCCTGCTGAACCGGTTCTCTTCCTTCAATCTCCATTTAATTCCCTTTTATTTCTATCTTTCAATTAAATCCCCTCTTTAATTATTTACATAATCCTTAATTCGAATAATCTCACTTTCTTTTCTCTTTTAATCTAAGATCTCTTAATAATCCCTCTTCCAAAGTAATCATAATTATGAATCCGATTTATTTCCATAAACTATAATCTAATGAATACGTCATTAGTAATATCGTGATAATTATATAATTTATCCAAATACCCTCAATTACTTTTCAATTAACCTTATTAAATTCTGATATAAAAAGTCGGGGTATTACAACTAAACTGTGAATAATATGTTTTATGGTGATTGTTAAGGTGATGATAACATGCATAATATGTGGTTATTGATTTGGGTTGATAACACTATACATGCATAATGTTTTATGATCAAAGATAAAAAATGATTTTGTGCATATGTGATGTGTCCCAGAAATCCAATCTCACGACCCTTTTTGGCATGAGGTTCAGTGTTTAATTAATTAGCTATTATTTTGCAGAAAATGTTACATTAATGGATATTGTGAAAAGAAGTCTTGATTGGAGAAGAGGACATTACTCAATATGTTTTCACATGGTGCCATGCAAACCTAATCGACTAGATTCACATTGTCCCAGCTTGGAGGAGCTTATATTGGTCGAAGCTAACGAGGTCAATTTGGAGCATTCTATTGAAGTTTCCACATTTAACTTTTGTCTTTAGATGTTTTAATTAATAGGTGGCTGGTTTGGGTATAATTTTGAGAATTTTAAAATGTTTTGTGATTGTAGGAATGGAGGTGCTCGGTTTGCTTGTAAACCGAGCCATCATGCCCAAATTTTGAGGTTTCAAGGGCAATGTTGTAATTTCTTTTATTGTAACTTTAGAGTGATATTTAGGACACTCTAAGGGAACCTTGGAATCAATTTGGAAAACCCTTAATAGAAAATTACTTGTTTGTTTAGAGAGTTCTCTCTAGTGCAAATCGGTGGCTTGGTTTTGCTTCACGGCTTCACCTCCATCAACAAGTCTTCTCCTTTGTTCTTGCGTGGCCTAGGAGGAGAAGACTCATACTGCCTCTTCCAGCAACTTCACTTTGAGGTTGTCTTTGTGGCATGGAGGTAGAAGACAACAGCAAAAGCTAGGTTGGAGTGGTGTTTTTTCGAAACATCCGAACAAGTCGCCTCTCTCTGCCAAGTGGGTGAACGCAGACCAACTTGGTGCCTCAATTTCATCCATTTTTCCTAATGGTTCTACTATATTATTGTCATGAGATTATTGCCACTTTTGTTCTTGTGAGATGTTGGGTGGAATCATGTGAATTGGATTCATATTTTGAAAGTTATGGTCGTTTTACTAAGAGAGGCACAAAACCAGTTTTTCTGAGAATCATAGATCCGACCTTCAGTTTCGCTCGCACATAACGTCCTTTGAACAATGCCTTTCATGCAGATTTTTACTGGCGATTTAATATTATGTGTCTACTAATTATTTTGTAAATTTGACCTTCAAGGCCCGTTTGCAAGTGGAGTTATATCGGTTTAAATTCTGGTGTTCAGAATTAGGGCTAGCTTATCAACCTTGTTGGTTTTGGACTAGTTTTGGATTTCATCCTGTTTCATTGTTTCTTGCAACTTCTTGGATTGAAATTTTGTGTTATAAGCATACTCTAGACATATGTGAATATTGGGAATTTAATTGATGATTGGAGTTTATTTGGATCAATTTGTTCATCCATTAATTGAGATAGTTACAAAACAGTTTTTGACATTGAGAGATCCATTTTCGAGCAGCTTCTTGATTTGGTCATAACTCTGTGTGTATAACGAATTTGGGTGTGATTTTTGGAAGTGTTATTATGTAGATTGTTAGCTACTTTCCCAATAAATATGAGTTGCAAAACCTATATACAAGTTGAGTTCTCTGCATTTTAATTTTAGTGGTTGAATTTGTGCATTGGCCGATTACAGTATCTACTTGTTTGTTGGTTTGGAGTCTTGGGACATATCAATATGTTTTTGTGTAAGAAAGATTGAAAAGAAAGATAAATGAATGTATGTAATGGGTCATTGTGGGTTTGGGTTTGAGCTAAGTTGTCCCACACGAGGTGGACCAAATAGTGCTTAATCAATTTTCCTGGGGTTCAAATTTTGGTTATCCCGTATGAGGTGGAACTAATGGTGTCTATTCTCCCCTAGACTGTTGCCCTAACAATCAGACTATTAAGTGATAAGAAAAGAAAAACAGAATGAGGAAAGAAAGGTGTATCATTTTATGCATATGCACAGCATAACATCATGACATTAATTTCTCATTACTTACTGAATATTAGGTTCATAGTTTGAACTTTGTTATGTTGGTGAATATGATGAAGATTTATGCAAAGCACGATGTGATAACCATGGAAGTTGAAGAAGTATATTTGTGGATGTGTACATTGCTTGTTACGACAGAAGTGACGAGGGAACAATTTTGCGGTAGAGTCTGGTTGGATGGTGGTAGTGTAAAGCTATGAGTTTTTCCATAAAGGTTTTAGCTTTATTCCATCAGTTGAAACTAATGTTATTTTGATGAAATATGTAAACAGACTATGAATGATAATCTTTTAAATAGAACGATCTTTTGATGAATAAGTATTAAAAGATTAAAATTTATATGTGTAGTGCAAACAAAGCCCACAATGTCACAAATGTTTTAAGAGTTTACTAAAATACTAGTTTAAACAAAAATTTTCCACAGTAAAATAAAAAAAAAAAAAACAAAATTCTAAAAGTGGGTCATCTCATTTTGTGGATTCCACCTCACATCTATGAACCAATGCTTTTGTAATACCCGAGATTAAGCTAGGACTAGGAATAATATTAATTGTGAATTATTGAAAATAATGGAATGATTTTTATGGATTTTATTGCCCTGAAAATAATATTGGTAATGAAAGTTAGAATGAAATTTAATGGTATTAGTATAATTAAATTTATGTTGAAGGAATTATCAATAAACGAAGAAATAGGGAAATCTGGCATTGAAATTTTGTGGAGCGGCGTCATTTGGATTATGACGGACATCCCTGAAGGGAAAATGGACATTCGTTATAGAAAATTGAAAGCAGACAACATCGTTTGGAACTAAGAAGGAAGTGGGAAGGAAGAGATGTCATTTATGGATAAAGGACATCCGAAATAGAAATAAAGGGAACGGCGTTAAGATTTAAGTGGGACAATATTGTTTGAAACAAAGGGAGGAGAGGCTTATTGAGGAACGGAAGTCCCTTATTGAGGAACAGACATCCCTCATTGCGAAGAAGAAGAACGGACGACGAATAAGAAACATCAGATGAATTGTGGACTATTAAATGAGGTCTAAGAAATATTTAATGAATTGTGGACCATTAGATTTGCAAGGGTGATGTCTATCAGCGAATTAAAGAAGGGGCCACGTGCAAGGCACGTGTAAATCAAAAAGGGAAAATGGATGTGTTTTATGACTGTCGGATGAGGGAACGAATGAAGTAGGAATGTAGGATTCGAGATGAGGGATGTCCCTTATGGAAAACGGACGTTCTTCATAACGATTTTCATGTTTAACTTGTGACCAGCTAATTGTGGAGGTGATGAAATCTTTTGAATAGGAAGCTCTACCTCCCAGTGAGTGTTTCAGCATTTCAATCCTCCTTAAACGATATGCTCATACATATGGCGATCAAATGTGGTTCCACCTAGGATTTGTTGGTGAATGTCAAGGAAATTTACGAGATCCATGGAAATTCCTTGCTTATTAAATCAAAGGCAGAAGCGAAGGGAGGGCATTCTGGGTTTCCCTACTAAGAAAAGAGTGAGAGAGAGAGAGAGAGAGAAAGGTGTAGAGAATGCAAGGATGGAAAAAGGTTGTGGCTTTGGGTTGTTTGAAAATCACTGCTTCTGGCGTGAAGGAAAACGTACGACTGTAAGGAATCGTAAAGTGAGGTAAGGGATAATAGCGTGTCGTGGCCAGTGGAGGCCTACACCACAATTATAGGATGTATTCTGTTTATTGTCTAGAATATTAAATTGTTGATTCTGCTTTGGTGATGAATATTTGGTCTTCTAGCTATGATGTTCGCCATGTTATTCTTTGTTATTTTGAATGCACTAAGAAGTTCTTCTAATTGATTATGATTAATGCATCATTTAGTCTCTGTTAGTTTATTGTGAGGTTCGCCATGTTGTTCCCTGTTATTTTGAATGCACTGAGAAGTTATTTGATCTTCTAATTGTGATTGTTATATGGAAAGAAGTTTAAAGACAATACGGTGCATGGTTGAAAAGAATGGTGGATTGTGATGCATCTGTATGTTTCTCCCCTGTTATTTCCATACTGATACATAGGTTGATTCTGTGGAGTCAAATGTATTGCCTTTATCGATTCCTATTACAGTATTTATATGTATTGTTGAGTTTTGTTCATAATTTGCATTGACATACATCATGTTTAGAAACAATTCGGAATCATGCATTGCACAGGAGAGACCGAATTAAATGAATGTAATAAAAAAATGAATTAGGGGGTCTTGTAATATCGTGAATCTTTGTTGAAATGAAAGCATAGCTTAAGTGATAATTTTGGGGATGTTAGGAGCTAAGTTAGACAAGTAAAGATATTGGTCAAGAGAAATGCATTTCGATAAGTGAATTATTATACCTCATTAGCTTCATAGTTAGATTATGAGAGGAATTGAAGTCAATTGGAGAGTAATCTGATGATACTTAGAGTTATATTGGATGATATCAATTGAATTGATAGTTAATGAGAAATAGTAAGAAAATACATACTTGGACACAATTCAATATTATAAGATTGAAGATATGTGATTTATAATATTTTAGGGCATATTGGATTTAATGAAGGACATATGAAGAGGGAATGGTGAAATATATGATATATGTTGAAGGTTTAGATAATTTGGAAAGAGTGAATTAAAGTTGATTAAGGATATATATATATATATATTGATAGATGTCACGCTAAGAAAATTATTTGGAGAATTATTCAGATAGAACTGCTCGGAACCTGCGGCCTATCGGGGCGGTTGATCGGCGAGGCACGATCGACCAACATCAATCGACTAGCCTGCGGATTGTCAAACTATGAATGATCGTTGGCGGTCAATCGCTTGGAGAAGAGAACAGTCGGCATGATCAACCGCCAATTAATGAAGAATATTCTGAAGAGTTTGAACTGAGGTGACAACGAACGGAAACGTCGTATGCAACGCTTGGAATCGAAAGAGACATTGTTAAATGCGTCTGGAAGTTGAAGGGATCAATGTTGCATGCTTCGACATCAATAGGTCAACTATTAATGACAACACATCCCTGGAAAATTAATGGAAATGGCGTTGAACGCGTCAGGATATTGAAGAGGTTGGCGGTCATTGATGAGCTGTGTCTGTTGACTTTTTGTCTTCACTAATAAATGCTGAAGAATAAGTGGTTGCCTATAAATATGTGGTGTGGCAGCGTGAGTTTAAGGAAGAGAGAAAGAGTGTGGAAACTCTGCCAAAGTGTCACGAGAGCTTTGTTAGTGCAGTGGAGGTGCTGCTATGTTGCGAGACAGTGAATGTGAAGATGTTTTGAGGTAATACAATGTGAGGATAGAAAATCGTGAGTTGTACTTTTGGTGAAGCGATTCTGTGAGAAATGGAGATTGTATGAGTGCATGGTTGTGGAGAAACTGTTGTAATGGGAGAATGAAGGACAATAAGGTTATGTGCTTTTAGAGGAAAGAAGAACAATTAAGTGCAAGAGTGTGATGATGAATTCTCTTTGATTTCTTATTCTTGAATGTTGGTAAGCAGGTCTTCACTCACGTTTCTTAAGGAGTTAATTGTAGGGAATAATTTCTGTAGTTATGGTTATGTCGTTGTTATGCACTCTGTTAGTTGGATGGAAATTGGTCACTGCATATGAATGAGCATATTATTGGGAATATATGATTATTGGTTTAGGTTGTTAATGGTATCATGTGAAGTATATTGGTATGAATAAGTTGGATTATTAGAATAAAGTGATTATTGTAAAATAAGGTTATTTCATAGTTTGGACATAATAGGAAATTGTCTATGTTAGTTGAAGCTAGGAGACTTTATTATTGGGGATTAATTATTAATAGATGTATGTGTTAATAATTATAGGTTTCGTGAAAGAATCTTGAAGTGTTAACTTGTTAAAGCTAAGGAAATCAGGTACGTGGTATTACATGTGTTTTGTCCGAAAGGGGCCTATATCACGGGAATTAGGGGGTGTTTACTATTTGTGTTATTGATTGTTATGAATTGTGTGTTTATAGATTTAAGTTTAGTCCCTTAGTTATGACAAATCACATGTTAAGGATACGATTAATGAATACGTTAGATAGGATTGTATGTGCATGATAACGTTAAGACTTAATCATAAAGTACATGAAAATGAAATGCACGTAAACAGCTGTGGACCGGTTGGATATGCCCGACACGTAAATCAGGATAAGTAAACGACTGTGGTTTGGTGGGATATGCCCGGTACAGATGTTTATATGGTCCAGTTTGATATGCCAGGCATATAAACAGTAAACATATGTTTGTATGGTCCGGTTTGATACGCCTGGCATATAAACAGATGTTTGTATGATCCAGTTTGATACACCTGGCATATAAACAATAAATAGATGATTATGTCGACCGGTTAGATATGCCCGACACATAATCAAACAAAATAACAATAAAAGCTATGAATAGTAACAGAGAAACGAAACAGAAAATCGAATGCAATGATATAGAAAATGTACATGAATTTCATGTTTCAAGTTTATGCCATATACTGAGCGTCAGACTCATAGTTAAGTTCCATTGATGTAGGTAAGGAGCCGATGAATGGATAAAGCTATTAAAGGATGTAGCTTGTCAGGTACTATTGTGTGGACATTTGTGCTATTGGCGACATTGACCTGTGGTTATGGCTCACGGAAATGAATAAATGTTTTAAGCTAATGTGTTTATTTAAACAATGGTTTTGGTTTAAATTGTAAAGACTTCTGCTGTATGTTTTATAAGATTAAGACTTCCGTTGTTTATTACTCTGGAGTTCTATTACGCAATGATTTTACAATGGTTTTAAAGAAAAGAAAATTTTATACGGAAAAGGTTACGTGGTGTTACAAATGGTATCAGAGCATAACTGGGTCAAAATCATTTCTGTAAACTACCAATAGTGCAAACTCAACACGGGATTACTTCATCGACTGTAAGTATTAAGTATAGATCTTTACTACGAATAGTGTTTAATGCCTAGAATTAAATTGTAATCTATCAAAATGGTGATGGGAAGAAGGGGTCGTGCTCGTAGAAAAAATGTTGGACAAAGGGAACCTGTTGATCAGGGTAATGATGTACTCGTTATTTTAGAGAATGACGGACCTGCCAATAATGTTGAAGGAAACAACGTACCCAATGATATGGAGGATAATGTACCTGTTAACCATGTTGGAATGAATAAACCTGTTGGTCAGGAGAATAATGACGAATCGGCTGACCAAGGAATTAATGGACCTGCGGGCCAAGGTGTTAAGGAAAGTCAGACTGTGCAAGAAGATACAATAAATTGCTTGGCTGGAATGATGGAACGTCAATTTCACTATATGGAACGTCTTAAGAAAAGAGAAGGAAATGGAAATCCTCGCCCATGGGTCGCACTTGAGGAAGCCGGATGGGAAAAGTTTAGAAAATTAAAGCCACCAAGCTTTGACGGGGAAGTATCGGATCCATCATTGTTTGAAGAATGAGATAGATCTCTAGAAGACATGTTTGAGTACGTAAGAATTAAGAAACAGAGAAGGTTTCACATGCTGCCTACCGTTTGGTTCATGATTCATGGTACTAGTAGGACACTATTAAGGCAGCTCAAGACGTAAGAGAAATGAATTGGACGAAATTTAAGGAGATTTTTTTTGAAAAGTATTTCAACCAGATAGTCAGGACTTAGAAGTTGGTTGAATTTGTGAGTCTCCGCTAGACTACAACTGTTGTTATGTACATAAGGAAGTTCGAGGCTCTTTCTCGGTTTGCTAATCATCTGGTTGCAACCAACGACCTTAAGGTTGACCAGTTTGTACATGGACTAAAGGCTGAAATATACCATGGGATAAAGACATATGGTACTAAGGATGCGCCATATCCTACGATTGTAACAAAAGCTTTGGAAATTGAGGAAGCTGGGATACAAGTAATGAAGCAAAGAGAAATGAATCAGAAGCTAAAAAAGGTTAATAAAACTAAATCACCTATCGATGGGCAGATAATTGATAAAGGAGCGAAGTGGACGCTTGACAATGAAGATAAATTTATGAGTGATAATCGTGCAAGGAACGGAATAGATACAGTTTTGGATAGAAATTCTGAAGGTGGACAGTGCCCAAAGTGTAATAAGAAGCATTATGGTGAATGTAGAGATGGTACTTGACTGTGCTTTAAGTGTGGAAAGCAAGGACATCTTGTTAAGAACTGCCCATTGTTGGTCAAGGAGAAAGGAATGGTAGCACCTCAAGTATTTTCAATGTATGGAGAGCAAGATGATAAACCATCTACGTCTAGGCCAAGTACTTTAAAATTCAATAAAATTTAGAATATTGTTATGTGTTCCCATTTAGTATTATCTTCACATATGTGTTAGGTATAGATAATAGTAATAGGAAAGAATACCAGTAGAATACGTCTTAAATAGGCATAAAAACCTTTAGACTAGACAAATTTTGAGGGCAAAATATATAATGGGGGAGGGTTGTAATATCCCGAATCTTCGTTGAATTGAAAGCATAACTTAAGTGATAATTTTGGGGATGTTAGGAACTAAGTTGGACAAGTAAAGATATTGTTCAAGAGAAATGCATTTGGAATAAGTGAATTATGATACCCCATTAGGTTCAAAGTTAGATTATGAGAGGAATTGAAGTCAATTGGAGAGTTATCTGATGATACTTGGAGTTATATTAGACGATATCAATTGGATTGATAGTCAATGAGAAATAGTAAGAGAATACATACTTGGATGCAATTGGATATTATAAGATTGAAGATATGTGGTTTATAATATTTTAGAACATATTAGATTTAATGAAGGACATGTGAAGAGGGAATGATAAAGTATATGATATATGTTGAAGGTTTAGATAATTTGGAAAGAGTGAATTAAGGTTGATTAAGAATATATATATATGGATAGGTGTCACGCTAAGGGAATTGTTTGGAGAATTATTCGGATAGAACTGCTTGGAAGCTACGACCGATCAGAGCGGTCGATTGGCGAGGAACGATCGAATGGAGTACAGATTGTCAGACTATGAATGATCATTGGCCTATCAACCGCCCTGATTGGCCGCAGCTTCCAAGCAGTTCTATCCGAATAATTCTCCAAACAATTCCCTTAGCATGACACCTATTGATATGCCCTGCGGACCGATCACTCGTTCTCGAGCTAAGAAGCTTGTTTCTTTCCTAACTCATTTTTATTTTGTAGGGAACAATAAGCTTTAGGATTTTTTAGAGGAAACATCTCACGAAGATAAAGGAGCGCCCTTCCACGTTATCACATGGATGCATGCAACGTCCAACGACGATCATGGTAGTTTCCCGCCTTGATGATTCCACAATATTATGAAGGATTAAAGAGTATTATTGATTTGTTGCTGCCTTTGTGATGATTTTGAGAGAAGACTTGGTTTGGAATTTTTTATTTGGACTATTTTAATTTGTTCTTTTGTTGTGTGTTAAGGGTCGCACGGTTTGCATGCAAACCGTGACCCCCTTGTCAAAATTACTCATCAAGGGTAATTTGGTCTTTAGGCTTTTTTCAAAATACCTAGGAGTATTTAGTCTTTCTTTTGTGAGTGGAAAAGCAATTTTGATGAATTGAAAAGAAAACCCTAGCTTGTTCTTGGTGAAGACCCATGGAAGCTCCCTCCCACTCGGCTATCATCCTATCAATCAACTCGTTCCTTTCTTGTTGTTTCTTGGATGAGTTGATCTTGCTGCCTCCTCCAATCCATCCTATTTTGTGGTGGCCTTGTGGTGTGGAAGTAGAAGAAGCAACAATCCTTAGGAGAGAGCCTTCAGATTTGGTAAGGCCGAGTAAGTCGCCCCCTCTCCCATTGGAGGTGTGCGGACTCCTTAGGGTTTTCTCTTTGTTCTTACTATTTTGAATGCAAAAGGGAATCTGGTGATATTGAGTTCTTATTGTTAACTTTTCTTATTCTGAATCTGGGACTAATTTGGTTGAGGTTTATTATTGTAAAGTTGTGTTTTTTGAGAGATTATATTCAATCCAAGAATCTGTTTTGTTCTGTCCAGATTTCGGTTTGAGATTGTGCCTGGAATTCGGGATACTTTCATTTGTTTGATTGCGCTCAAAATTAGTAGCATTTATTTTGATATTGTTAAGATCTCCTCCTCCAAATTTGGCGCAAAGAGGACGTATGCTCAAGGAGATCTCGTTGATTGAATCCGGGTCGCCAGAACTGTCTTAGAAACCCTAAATTCTGAGATCTGTTTTCGTTTCATCATAACTGAATATTCTGATGGAGTTATTAGCTGAATTTTTGATATGTTTGATCTGAATATGTTATTATAGAGTCCTCCAAAATCCAGCCCCTGATTCTATTTGGTTGTGAAGTTGTGTTCGTTTGAAGATTGTTAGACAGTTTGAAAGGAATATTAGCTAGCCGATTGTTCTTACTGATCTTTGAGATTGGGATCACATCACCTATCACTATATATATATATTGATAGGTGTCATGCTAAGGGAATTGTTTGGAGAATTATTCGGATAGAACTACTTGGAAGCTGCGGACGATCGGGCAGTTGATCGGCCAGGCGCGATCGACTGGCATGCAGATTGTCATACTATGAATGATCGTTGGCGGTCAATCACCTAGAGAAGAGAATAGCAGGCATAATCAACCGCCAATTAATGAAGAATATTCTGAAGAGTTTGAACTGAGGTAACGACGAACGAAAATGTCGTCTGAAATGCCTGGAATCGTAAGTGACATTGTTAAATGCATTTGGAAGTTGAAGGGATTGATGTTGTATGCATTTGGACATCAATGGGTCGCCTGTTAATGACAATGCGCCGCTGGAAAATTAATGGAAATTGGTCACTACATATATGATTATTGGTTTAGGTTGTTAATGGTATGAATAAGTTGGATTATTAGAATAAAGTGATTATTGGAAAATAAGGTTCTTTGATAGTTTGGACATAATAGGAAGTTGTCTATGTTAGTTGAAGCTTGGAGACTTTATTATTGGGGATTAATTATTAATAGATGTACGTGTTAATAATTATAGGTGTAATAACCCATATTTTCGTATATCCTTGAAAATACGTGAAATTTTGAAATTTGTTTTTTAAAACCATTCAGAGCGTGCCTAAAACAGGATCTCTACCAACCGTTCGTAAAACTCATGATGAAAACCTTATTTATGAAATTTATGCGGAAGCGTAAATAAAAATCATTTGTTTAAAACTTTGCAGAAGCATAAGGAATTAAATACTAAACCCTTGAAATACCACTTTTATACAATTCACTACTTGATTTAATTACAACATTTAAAACTTAACTTAATTAAAATCCATTTCCCTTTTACCCTTTTTATGTGCCTGGCCAGCCACGGACTCCCTCGCGCGTGGAGATTCATCATCCCTGCTTTATCATCTTATTATTATCTTTTACTTTGACTACTAATTATTCCATGCATTTGTCATAGCGTACTAATACCTACATCTACACCACAAGCAACTATAAGCCCGAAGGCTTAGTAAGGAAAAAGGAAAATGTATGCAATGTCTCTCTTTACTCCTTTTGGATGGGGGCCACCCAAACCAATCTTTCTTACCTTCTTTCTTTTGTTCATTCATTCTTCATTCTTTCATTCATTCTTTCTTTCGTTCATTCTTTCTTTCTTCAGTCATTACTCATACTTCGAGCTGAAATTGGGAGGTTTTTCTCGTGCAATGGCATAGTGGTCGGATCTAGCCTTTTTCCTCGCATCTAGAACTCTCGTACCCTATCAAGGAGGGGCTACGCCTAGAATATAGACTAGACCCGTTATCCATTCACTCGCAATCCCCTTTTCTTCTTTTCTTTCTTAACATTTTAACTCACTATGCATTCGTACCACCCCCGAGGTGACACTTCCTATACTTTCTATTAACATGATGCGTGATGCTTCACAACTTAATATCAAAAGAAGTGCACATACATAAAATAAACCATCGCTACATAAATGTCACTCTTTAATCCATTTAGGAATGGGGAACGCCCAAACCAATCATTTCATTAGTCTATTCATTCATTTCCTTCTTTACTTTCATTCTTCTTTGATCCTTTGGGATCCATCATTCTATTTTCTTTGATCCATACTCGTATCTCGAGCTTGAATTGGGTGATTTTTCTCTTGTAATGGCCTAGTGGTCGGAACTAGTCTTTTTCCTCGCATCTAGAACTCCCGTACCCTATCAGGAAGGGGCTATGCCTAGATCGCAGACTAGACCCGCTATCCATCCACTCCCAATTCCCTTCTTCTTCTTTACTTTTTCTTACCATTTTTCCTCACTCATGCATGCTTGCGTACCACCCGTGGCACTCCTTATTCGTTTCTATTATCATGATGCATGCTCATACATTCTTGACATATCATGATGCATGATGCTTCACTACATAACATTCATAATAATTGAAGTGTGCATTACAATAAAGTAACTAGAAATTAACGTAGTGAACAGTAAAGAATGGTAATGAAGCATACAATGAATTACAATAAACTAACGTGCTCAAATTAATAGAATAGTATAATTTGGAGAAAGAATCAAAAGCATACTGTCGATTAACATGTAATTTATCCTAGTCCATTTATATGCTTCTTATATTTATTAGGCTAGGTGATTATCCTACTTAACGATCCATAACATGCTATCAAGGAGAAAATGACAGCATCACTTATAAAACACACATTCACATGAGGCCTTTAACTCATTCTCTTTAATTCATTCTCTTTTAACTCATTGTCTTTTCACCTTCTTTATCCTTCTATTTTCTAAAAGGAAATTGCAGTAAAAGACAATATAATGAAATCACAACAAAAGGTAACATTTTGAATAAAATCAAGGAAAGACTAGCATGAAATTCTTATCCTAATTAATTACATGCTCAAGCAATTACTTTAATTTCTCATGCTAGATCATTATCATGCTCAAGTTAATGAATTATCTTGGTTGATTTACATGTCACTAATTGATTAACATATTTAGTTAGTTACATGCTCAAGCTATTAAATTTCTTTAGTCAATTAATTAACATGACTCTTACGATGGTTACAACTTGAATTCTATTTGCATAACATGCTAGTTAATTTACATACTTCGCTAGTTAACTATCATGGTTGACATGCTCACAAACATAATAGAATTAGGAAAATAGAACAACTAATTGATGACAGGACAAGCTATAAAAGTTATCAGCATTAGTCATTTAACAAGAAAATAAAACTCTTACCTCTATCTCATTCTTACTCATTCTTTCTCTTAGTTCATACTTCTCTATTTCTCAACAACCATTATTAACAACTAAAGACTACTTAGTAGTAAAGATAAACAATTGAATGACTTATTTAGTTACTCACATTTATCAACATGCTTTTCTAATTAATTTGACAATCAACTAATCATGCTCAAGGAATTAAAACAACAACTACGCAACATATAAACATTCAATCATCCTGTATCTCATTTTCAGACTTAACTTTACACAATCTCTTACCTACTATGCTTTCATTTAAATCATCATTTTTCTAACTAAGTATTTTGCAAATTACAGCACACTAACAATAATGAGAACCATCAAAACACTCAACCAAACATTACAGAACGTATCAAGGACATACACAAGAAATTTATTTAGGGAAACTATCATATAACTAACACTACTTCATAGTAACAGTAAGCATTTCAAGACAAATCAACCTACTCACCATTTACACTAACAAAATGTTAAGCATTTCTCATCTGTTAGTTAACATCTATCATCCTTAGGCCTTAACTTTCATCATTCCTTCAACATATTATCTATAAATTTAACTAAGTATTTTTATCACATAATAGGAAATAAAACAAGGCTCAACAATAAAAGGAAACATCACATATTTCACACTATAAATCCCTGCACTACAGCAACTAACAACAACCATAAAACACACACACCCATACTTGTGGTGTAGGGCCTCAATGGCCAAAGCACCCCATTTCCCTTACCAATTTGAAGACAAATTTTCAGGGACAACTTTCCTCTCTCACAGTTAATGGCAGCAGGGAGCAGGTCACCACCCCAGCTCACCCCTTGCTTACAGCACACCCTTCACACTTCTCACTCCCAACTACTCACACGACACAACTCTCAACTCATAGATAAAGCAGCTCACAGGGGAGAGCTTCTCGCAAGAGGGGAAGCTGAAGATTGAAAATGAAGGAGATGACAGGGGAGGGAGGTTTTACCTAGAGCGGGGAGGGAGACACCATCATGGCTTCTAAGTAGGAGGACAGGCCAGCTACGGGGTAGAGGGAGGCGATTTTCGTCGCCTAGGTCGCTTCCTATCGATTTCTGTCAATTTTCTATGATTTCCTTCCATTTTCTTCTTATTCTATTTCGTAGGTTTGGGCTGTTTCGAACGCATGCGGACGCATAGATCTCGTCCGCACTTCGTCCACAAGGCTAAATCTCGTAGGCCATTTTGAGGCTTCAGACGAAAAACGCATCCCCGCCTTGTCCGTATCGTCCGCAGGTTAGGTTCGGATGCCAATTTTCGTCCGTACTAGCGTTCGCACTATCGTCCGAAAGTGTCCTAAAATCAGACAAAGGCAAAGTGAATGATATTTCAACTCATCCGCATCCGTTCAACTCATCCAAAACTGTGCTGATTTAGAACAGAGTCGATGCGGACGCCACTCTTCTTGTCCTCATTGTCTGGACCCTCGTTCGCTACTCCACTGTACAGCGAAATCAGGACGAGAAATCTCGTCCCCAACTCGTCCTAACTCAAATGCTGCGTGGCCGAGCACTTGCGGATGAAATATCACATCCATAAGTCCATCCACATGCGTCCAAAGTCCCTCTCCAGACACATTAGGATGCCACATCTCGTCCTTACCTCCTCCAAACACCCAAAATTCCCACTTTTCTTCATCTCTCCACACTTAACTCATATCCTTTAACATTTCCCCCATAAATACACATCATCAAATGACACGTATAGATACGCCATATAATGTCCTCCAACTCCAACACTTCGATTACATTGCGTATATGGGAAAACGTAACGGAATTACTCCTCATCCTAACGCTCAAAAACGCCCTTCGTAATATCACGATAGTTGACCAACTTAAAAAGTCGGGGTGTTACAATAGGTTTTGTGAAAGAATCTTAAAGTGTTAACTTGTTAAAGCTAAGGACTTCAGGTACGTGGTATTGCATGTGTTTTGTCCGAAAGGGGCCTACATCACGGGAATTATGGGGTGTTTACTATTTGTGTTATTGATTGTTATGAATTGTATGTTTATATATATAAGTTTTTTCCCTTAGTTAGGAAAAATCAAGTTTTAATGATACGATTAAGGAACATGTTATATAGGATTGCGTGTGCATGATAACGTTAAGACTTAATCATAAAGTACACGAATATTAAATGCACGTAAACAGCTGTGGACCGGTTGGATACGCCCGGCACATAAATCAAGATAAGTAAACGACTGTGGTCCGGTGGGATATGCCCAGCATAGATGTTTATATGGTCCAGTTTGATACGCCCGACATATAAAAAGTAAACAGATGTTTGTATGGTCCGGTTTGATACGCCCGGCACATAAACAGATGTTTGTATGATCTGATTTGATACGGCCGACATATAACAATAAATGGATGATTATGTGGACCGGTTACATACGCCTCGCACATAATCAAACGAAATAACAATAAAAGATATGAACAATAACAAAGAAACGAACAGAAAACCGAATGCAATGTTATAGAAAATGTATATGAATTTCATGTTTCACATTTATACCATGTGCTGAGTGTTAAGTTCATAGTTATGTTCCGTTGATGTAGGTAAGGAGCCCGATGAATGGATAAAGCTATTAAAGGATGTAGCTGTTGAAGTATTGTTGTGTGGATGTTTGTATTGTTGGATACATTGACCTGTGGTTATGGCTCACGGAAATGAATAAATATTTTAAGTTTATGTGTTTATTTAAATATTTATTTATACAATGGTTTTGGTTTAAATTGTAAAAGACTTCTGCTATATGTTTTATAAGATTAAGACTTCCGCTGTTTATTACTCTGGTGTTCTATTACGCAATGGTTTTAAAGAAAAGAAAAAATTTATATGGAAAAAGTTACGGGATGTTACAGGTCTAGTAACGATGATGCCTAGGAGCGTAGTACGATGTATTCCTTCCCACGTGGGGATTGGGTTACCTATTCTGCTCAGGTTAAATCACAAGGATGTATCTATTTACACCAATGTCCTAGCTTAATGATATGAAATTGTGAGTAAAGGCAGATTGGGTGGATTCATTTCTGACATAATCAAATATATTCATGCATCATAGTGCATCTTATCTCTTACTAGGCATTAGGCTCATAGTTTACTTTGTGTTGTAGGTAATGAACAGAATACATATTATATACTAGAGAAAGAAGCATTTCAGGATGAGCACTTGAGTTACCCAGCGGATTGAACCTGAGGGTTATGGCTCATAGGAAATAAATTTCGATTTTAAAACAGTTGATACTTTCAGTTGATGTTTTCTTATTAGATATAAGATGAATGTTTTGTTAAAGCATGGATTTTATTTTTAAATTAAAAGTATGTTTTAAATTGTTATCTATTTGCGCTTTATTTACTCTGAATTTTTTTTCTTCGTGCTTTTTAAATGAATTAAAAAGGAAAATTTTTGTTTGACTAAGAAAAAGATAAAGTTTTAGAATGCAAGTCTCTAAAGCTTTCACTGCGGATATTTGCTCACATTGTCTGTCAATCACAATCCACCACGTCATGTCTTTCTGTGGACAAACCTTATTTCGTAGACATCAACACTTTCGTTGCGAATATCTGATCACTCCATAAATACGACTCCTGTGCGACCATGTGTTCTTTTTAAACTAAGTGTCCACAGACACTAACACTTCTGCAGACACAATTACATCCGAGGTCACCAATATTTTCGCAGATACACCTCATGCGCAGTCACCCATCCTTCAAAAACTAAGTATCCACAGACTTATTTTTCGACGAATGAAAAATAAAGAAATTTTCATGGCTGCAAGATCACACTCGCCGCAGACCCGTTCGTGTCCAAGGCTAATCCTTGGATTTTTTCCAATGCCAAAGAACGTTGAAGGATCAGCCTGGGACGTCTTTCAACGTCAAGAGATATTCGTGAGATGTTTTTTTAACGAAAAACATGACTGTGAGGTATACGTCGTTCATATTCTATGGTTCAGAGTTTTAGTTGTTAGTAAAATTAGTTTAGGATTTAACTTGTCACTGACCTCATAATTCAAGAGTTTTTCAATTAATTATCCTATATTATAATATTTTTATTAGTGAGTAAATGACACTTTGGAGCATGAGTTGTTCTGGTCCAAGTATATCTTGTTGTTACTACGAATTATTTTCCTTAGTTAATAATGGTTATAATTTTGTCAATATATTTAGGTCCCTACTTTTCTTTTTGGCTCACAAAGGAAATAAGGTCATTAGATGACATACTACATGTATATTATTATAAAATTAAAGTATAAATATAAGCTTAATCATAATATTTTCTAGGAAAAATGACAAATCAACCATCGTACTTCATAATTAATGATAAGTCAACCACTAAAGTATTTTTGCTAACAACTTAACTACTGAACTATAAAAAAGGGATGGAGCAAACACCATAGTTACATTTTTCATTAAAAAGCGTTGTCATTTTGCGGCGAATCGTTACACTTTCTTTATTTTCTTATAGGAAAATTTATTTCTTAAGAAGAAAAGAGAAATTTTCTTCTTTTATCCAAGAGAAAATAATTTTTCATATTTTTCTTCTTTCTCCTATAAATGTTTTTTTTCATATTATCCTTCTTTCCTCAAAAAAAAAAAAAAAGGAAATTATAAGAATGAATGAGGTGCTAGAACAGTCAGGGTAGGAGAGAGAGAAAGTGTTGCCACGTTGAGAACTTTGACCGAAAAAGTTCAACCTCCTCCTCTTTTAATCGTTACAACCTTCATGCGCTCTCTCTCAGATATCCTGGAAATGCCATGGCTGAAGACATTTCTACTGGAAATATTGAATTTTTGCACACGAATTCTGTTCAGGAACTCGTCTCCACGGGAGAAGTGCCGGAAAGTTATATCCACAAGGACGGCGATTGGGGCGTGGACGATGCCCCATCAATGGAGGTTCCAGTGATCGATCTCGGCCTCCTAATGTCTTCGCCTACAGCTGAAGAAGAATTGGAAAAGTTCCGATCGGGTCTCAGCTCTTGGGGTTGCTTACAGGTCCGATTTACTAATATTTTCACCTCTGCTTTGAAATTGGTTGAATAGTCCGTACAATCATTTCGAGACGAAACCCTAGACCCTAATTTGCAAACGCCTGCGATCAAATAGAAACAGAAAAGAGGGATGTATAAGAATTTCGAGTAGCCAAGCTTGAAATCATGCTGGCCGCTGGGAAAAAAAGAACAGAATGAAAGTGAAACTTGCTATGATCGCCAAAAATTTTCTAATCATTGTGTTTTTAGAATTCAATTCGAATGACCAATATTTTTCTACTCGAAGAGAATGTTAGAAAACATACGCAAAATGAGAGTGCTGCCACTGTCACTTTCCTCCGTTATGCATGCCTTTCGCAACAATTGATGAGAACTATGTCGGGTCTTTCCTCTTGGTTGGGCCCCATTAAACTTCAAATAATTTTTAAAATGCCCATTAGAACTTACTGTTTTTACGTGAAAAAAGAAGTAAAAGAGTTCAGTTCTATGAGTCAGAAAACAGAGAGAAAAGGAATGAAGAAGCTTCTGTATTATCTCAAAATACCATTTATATAATTACAGTGACGTTATTCCCTTTATAGACTAGAGGGAAGATTCTAGAAAATAATATTGTTACAGAATTAGTTAAAAGGAATATTACAGTTGTACTGCGTGAATATACGGTGAAAACTAACGTCTCCCTGCAATGTCAAGGATGAAGGATGCCGAGATTGTATCAACAGTTGATGAATTTAGAAGTGGGTAGTGGCTTAGTGAGATCGTAAGCAAGTTGAGTGGAGGCCGGCGTAAAATTAACTTGTAATTCATGCTTGAACACTTTGCCATGAACAAAGTGGAAGTCTATTTCTATATGCTTTGACTTAGCATAGAGAACAGGGTTAGAGGCCATATATGTAGCACTGATATTGTTGCAAAAAATGATAGGACATGCAGAGTTTGAGAAGCCAAGTTTGTGAAGTAAAGATCGGAGCAAATTACCTTTGAAGCACCATTTGCAATGCCTCTGTATTCCAACTCTGTACTGGACCTTGATATACCTTTCTGTTTGGCAGCAGACCAAGACATTAGATTTTTGCCGGGGAAGATGCAATAGGCACTAGTGCTATGACGATCGTCTGGGCAAGCAGCCCAGTCATTGTCTTTGAAACAACGGATGTCAATCGATGAAGAAGGTTGAAAGGAAAGATAGTAGAGACGAGTGCCTTGGAGATAACGAAGTATGCGTTTTAGAGCTCGCCAGTGAGGATCGGTGGGAGAGTGCATAAACTGACAAATTTTGTTTACCGCAAAGGCAATGTCGGATCTAGTAAGAGTGTAATATTGAAGAGCGCCCACCAGACTCCTAAACATCTTGCCATCAGAAAGGGGTGTACCAACACTTTTAGAGAGAAGCCGAGGCAAAACCATGGTTGTTGGCATTGGTTTGCAATTCGTCATCCAAGCGCGAGAGAGTAAATCAAATATGTATTGAGATTGATTTAGCTAAAAACCAGAAGAAGTACGACAAACCTGTATGCCCAAAATATAATGCAAGGGACCAAGATTTTTTATGGCAAATTTGGTTGTTAGAAATTGAATGAGACAATTGATTAGTGTGGTGGATTTGCCACCAAGAAGTATGTCATCAACATAAATGAGCATTATGAGAATGGAAGAGCCATCTCTGTAATAGAACATTGAACTATCTGCTCTGGAAGCACTGAAACCCCATGAAAGAAGAGCAGACTGAAGCTTGGTGAACAATGCACGTGGGGCCTGTTTCAAGCCATAGAGAGATTTGTGAAGTTTGCAGACAAAATCTGGATGAAGTTTATCAATATATCCAAGTGGTTGTTGTATGTAAATAGTTTCTTCTAAATCACCATGAAGGAAGGCATTGGAGACATCAAGTTGTCGAAGATCCCACTGGAGAGACAGAGCAAGTGATAATACCAAGTGAATAGTGGGCAATTTGACAACAGGACTAAGAGTTTCGTTGCAGTCCACACCCTCCGTTTGATCATAGCCTTTGGTAACCAATCTTGCTTTGAATTGATTAAGAGAGCCATCTGCATTTTGCTTGCGTTTAAAAATCCATTTTCATCCTATAATTTTCTGTCCTAGAGGAGAGGGAACCAGAGATTGGGTTTTGTTAAAATGCAAAGCATTAATTTCACTATGCATGGCCGCCTGCCCATGGGGATGCTTTGAGGCTTGTAAGAAAGTAAGGGGTTCAAAGAGATTATCATTAACTACAATAGTGAAGATTTTAGGTTTAGAGATACTCAACTTGGAACGGGTTTGCATGGGGGTGAGTATTGGAGGGAACAGATGATGGAATACTAGTGGGAATTATAGGAGGGCTAGCGGAAGAAGACATGGTGTCAGTAGATGGTGGTGTAGGTGATAGTGAAGGCATAGGAAGAGTTGGAATCGATATGGAATGGGAGGAAGAATGTGAGGAAAGAGAGGAGGCAGAGACAACTGAAGAGAAAGGAAATATATCCTCATAGAATATCACATCACGACTGACATAAAGGCGAGATGTGGGAATATCAAGGCAAAGGTAGCCTTTGTGATTCGAACTATAGCCTAGCATAACACACTTGGAGGAGCGAGGAAGGAGCTTATTTGAACGATATGGACAAAGGCAGGGATAACAAAGGCACCCAAAAACACGAAGCATATTGTAACTGGGTTGGGTGTGGAAGAGACATTGAAATGGTGAAATATTGCCACGGACAGCCATCGGTAAATGATTTATGAGAAATGTGGAAGTGGAGAAGGCATAAGGCAAAAAAACGTAGAGGAACATGAGTGATATAAAAGAGAGACCAATTTCGACAATATGTCTGTTTTTGCGCTCAACTCTTCCATTTTGAGCAAGAGTGTGAGGACAAGATATTCGATGAAGAATACCTTTGTTGTTAAGGAAGGGGGTGAGTGAGCGAAACTCACCACCTCCATCCGAATGAAGAGTTTTAATAGAAATATGAAATTTGTCGAAAATAAGATTATAGAACTGAATAAAGTGGAATTGAACTTCATCTTTGGTTTTAAGAGTGTAAATCTATGATATAAAGTCTTGCTCGAAATCCATGGGGCCAGGAGAGAGAAAAAATGAGAAGAAACAGAAAAAGCCTTTCAACAAATGATCGAGTTGCGTACATGGTCCAATTGTCCTGAATTTCTGGAGTATTCTTTGTGTCGTAGAGATGGACAAGTTTATCTGTCAAAATAGCCATCAACCTTTGATGGAGTTACTTTCTTTCAAAAACTTCTTAAATCATTCTCTGCTCTGTATCTACTTTTTTGAAGGTGACAGCTTACAGTCTTAGTTTGCTAAGAATAGGTTATTGGAGAGAACCTATTTCTATATATCCTTTAAATTAGTTTGAAGAAGTTGTAAATGTTATTGTTTTCATCATGGAAGTTCTGATAGGAGATATCTCATTGTTTTTCACTTCACATCAAAAGACTTTCACGATAGATCTGATGTCCTCTATTTATTGTTGTAATGCGTGCAATTTTTATGACTTTTTAATAACGAGATACATTCAATTGTTTAATCTCTGCGACCAAAAATAACCAAATCAATATATCTACATGTAAAACAATATCAATAATGGTCTCATGTTCTTTGTTTTATTAGTTGAAAAGAACCAGCACTCTAAAAACACTTACTAGATGGTTGTCAATGGTGGTTTAGGTAATAAGGCATGGCATGACAGCAGAATTCCTCGATGAAGTACAAGAGGCTGCGAAAGGATTTTTTGCACTTCCAATGGAAGAGAAGAAGAGATACTCTAGAGAAGAAGGTGGATGGGAAGGCTATGGGAATGACATGGTTCTGTCGAAGAAACAAATACTTGATTGGACGGATCGCCTTTATCTAACAGTTCATCCAGAAACCAGTAGAAATTTGCGTTACTGGCCTGAAAATCCCAAATTTAGGTACCACTCTCCCTCCTCCAACTGTGAAAAAATATATAAATAATTAAACTATTCTCAATCTAAAAAAGTTAAGTTTTTAAAATTGTTAGTAATTTATATCCTCTCTCTCTCCCTCTCCAACCCTATACTAATTTTCATCAATTTGATCAAATGATTGATTTGTTGATCATTCAGGGAAATTCTAAATGAGTATACGAAGAAAGTTTGCATGGTAATGGAAGGGATCCTAGAGGCGATGGCAAAGTCGTTGAAGTTAGAAGATAAGTGCTTTATTGATCAGTACGGGGAGGAAGCATCAATGGATGTACGATTCAATTACTATCCTCCTTGCCCGAGGGCTGAGCTTGTTCTTGGCGTGAAGCCACATGCAGACGGATCGGCCATAACTGTGCTATTGCAGGACAGAAAAGTAGAAGGTCTACAATTTCTCAAAGACAATCAATGGTTTAAAAGTCCTATAATTCCTGAGGCTCTTCTAGTCAATATAGGAGATCAAGCAGAGGTAGTTTTGATTTGAATTTCTGTATTGATTATCATGAATAAAGGGTAGAGTAACTAGGATTTTAGACCCCGAACGTAGGGGATCCGGACAAGTGCAAAATCAGCTAAAAGGTTGCAAGTGGAGATATCAGTTGTTTCGGCCCCCCAGGCTTGAGGTCTAAAATCATTCCACCCAAGAAAATATATTAAATTATATATTATTTTGGCATCTGCTCCATTTCATTGGATGTAGTGCGTGAACTCTAACGTGTTAATGATGAACAGATAACAAGTAATGGCATATACAAGAGCCCAGTTCACAGGGTTCTTACAAATTCAAAAAAGGAGAGGATTTCCGTTGCAGCCTTCTACCTTCCTCAACCCAATAAAGACATCGAACCCCTCGAGGGGCTGATCAGCGAGTCCCACCCAAGACAATACAAAAAGGTTACAAATTTTGTCAATCTCTACTTCCAATACTACCAACAAGAGAAGAGGCCAATTGAGGCAGCAAAACTATAAACATTTTTTTAAGCTTTGTTACCTCTCTAGTGTTGGTCTATCGTCATTGATGACTATCTGATAGTCCTCCTCTACGATTTACTTATGCTAGGAGGTTTATGAAGAAAAATGTTTAAGTTATGTGATTTTTATTAATGTATATTGTAATAGCAGTTATGGGTAATTGTGAGTGTTTAAAAATTGTTTTGTAGAGGGAATTAAGAGGGGAGAAAAAAACTGGTCTCTAGAGAGACAAGAGCTCTCGAATTTCCTTTGATGGTGACTGTGAAGTTGTGTGATGTTGTAAGAAGAATTGTGTTATAAGAAAGTATTATTTGTGGAAAAGAGAATTTCTATTTGTCACGACCCGGAGACGGGCCTAACAGAACCGTCAGGTCAGGCGACCCGATCCTCATAGAGAACCCGATCACCCAGCCCAAGGCATGAGTTTTAGCGGAAGACTTATAATATTTAATTCGGCCCAAGATAATATGAGCCTAGGTCCGAGTAGTCATCACGAGAAGATAACAATGCATAAATTAAAATAAAATCCAAGTACTGTGTAACAAATCCAAAACCAACTGTGTTTAAGGTTTACAGACCCAAATGAAAACATAAATGTCTTCACCAAATAACGATGAATCACTCAAATAGAAATAATAAAACGCTTCAACTCCTGATCCTCAGCTACTCTTTGCCTTTACCTGAAATTTTGGGGGAGGAGTCGTTTGGGATGAGTGACTAACTCAGTAAAGTATAACTATACTAGATGCACCTCATGCAAAACTGGTTTTTCTATATTTTCCAAATCAGGGTTATGTTTCTCATTTTTACCGTACATGGATTTTAATTTGAAATCTCTTATAGTATTATAAATCTGGCCCAAGGCCATCGATGAGGCTTTTATCAAAACTCGCTATATACATAGATAGCTATACCACATAAAATAGGCCATCATCGTTTTTCAATTGAAAACGTCATCAGTGAAGAAGGGTGGTCACTCAAGGACTCACCCGCCACTCAGCATAAAAAAAAGGTGGTCACCCGTCGGCAACAACACCTTACGAGGCAAGAGAAAGTATAAATGACAGTGGTCCGTAGATCCAACGCGTTGAACAATCAAATATAATGGATACAGTTGCTCGCTATATGTTGACTTATTCAACAACTAAGATAGGATCCAAATGAACGAGGGTTGCTGACGAGTAAACTCAGCCGTCCACCCGTCAAATGAAATGGTACTTAGGTCAAGATAAGTCTCAGCGACTGACAACCGTCTGATCCGTGGGACAAAAACTCTGGCCAGGTTTAGGGGCTTTCGACCCTAGGAGGCGTCATCACCCTCCCATACTGTTTATGACTTTCAGGGCTTTCGACCTGAGGACACGTCACCAATGCCCCGATCTGTTACGCACGTCAAACAATCAACCTTCACGCAGCATAGCAGATCCATCCCTCAACATAGGCACAATAAATTTCAAACCATGTACGGAATTAAACGTGAAAAACATACTACTAATAAAAACTGACGTGCTGTCGAACAATCCCCGTCATTTTTCAAGTGTGGTATTCCACAAAATAATTATTTTGAAAATGGAGTACGATGCAATATAACGCAAGAGGTATAGAAATCCCTACCTCAATGACGGTCTGCCTTACCAACCAAAGCAACCAATTACGCAAGAATCATATCACACTTGTTAAAATCATCCAAGCCTGGCAAAAGTATAAAACATGAGAATCCTCATAAATAAATCCCAAGAAATAAACGAGAGGATCCTACACCGAAAATAGGAACTCAACTGACGTGTAGACGACCCATCTAAGAATCCCAACTAAATTCTTCAATTGTATCATTTGGTAAATAAATAGATCACCATCCAAATAACACTTAATTCTTAACATATTGTGCGCATTTAAACAGTTAACAATGTCACAGAATGTCTCTACAACTTAGACAGGATGAACTCTATCACATGAATAACTATAACAGAATCTCAACCCAATTCATTTTTGCACAACGAGAACATCCTTAATATTCATCTCCAATTACAATCTCCATTAACAACTTAATCCACTATTCAAAATAGCAGTTAGGATCGCCAAATCCACAAATGTCAAATAATAGTAGTAACGAAACAAGGCAATCACTCCTTATTCTTTCGACTTCAACACTTCACTTATCCACAAACAAAACTAAGTAAATTCATAGGCTAATAACCAAACTCAAAGAATAGTCTTAACCTAGCAAATCAACATTTCTCAATCATCTCTTAGGCAGAAATCAATTGAAGAACCAAAACTCATTTCTCGCAACACAAATTAGTCTAAACAGAGGCAAGATATCAACATTATCTCATTAACTGCAGCATAGTAATATTCATAGAGCTATCACCCAAATCAGAACAATTCAACAGGTCCTAAATCCTAAATAAAACAATCCAATTGAATCTCTCACAAAGCAGAAACGAATTCACAGCCATCAAAACACAACATAATCTAGAACAGAGAGCACAATTCCCCAGCTAATGGCAATAGAGCAATGCAAAATCAGAGATTTGTTATCGACATTTCTATCAAAATAGCTAAACTGCAAGAGTCATTCAATCCAAACAATGAGACAGAACCAAACCAACCAACCAGCAGCGATTCCAGAATCCAAAATCGAAATAAAACAATCCAACTGAAAATTTCCTCACCAACAGAACAAGGTCAGAGTTCGATTTCACTCACCAAATCGGAAGATGGCTTGGTTGGAGCTGCCCTGACGTCAAGAAGCGTTACCTCACCGGAAACGCTCAGGCGATGCCGCTATCGTCGCCGGAGTTCACCTTCAGCCCGCGGAACTCCTAGGCCGACACTCGCTCGAAACACTCGAGTTTCTCCTCTTCCGAACGGAGCTCGCCGATTGCGGTTCCGTCGTCGTCCTCAGTCGCTGCTCTTGTTGTCGAAAATCACGTTTAGTCCCTCCCAGTTCGCAGCTCTCGGCTGCGTGAAGGAGCAAAGGAGAGAAGCCCTATGTTTTTTCCCCTTTCTGCTGACTCTCCTTCTCTCCCTTCACCTTTCTTCTCTTTCTTAATTTTATTTTATTCTAAAACCTTCTCTTCCTTTAAACATTTTATTTCTCTTTCCATTTCCCATCAATCTGCCCCCTCGTTCACTTCTTTCCCCCACTTTTCCTCTTTTTTTTTTTCTCTTTAATTCTTCACTTTTCATTCCTTAAATCCAAATCTCCCTCTTTCTATTTATTTCAAACTTTCCCTCTTATTTTTCAGCCCAAACTTGTGGCGGATTCCTTCCCTCCTCAAATTCATTTATCTACTCCTTAATTTCATTTAACATCCTTCATTTAATTACACAAATGCCCTCATGCATCAATGTACATACCATACATCTAAATGTTAGATATTAACTTCAACTTATTCTAAGTTTCACCAAACGATGATTATCAGCCCAACTTAATTCTCCAATTCTGTCTCTTAATTAAATTTTCAATTTCCACAAATTTGAACAATTGACCAAAAATTTATATGTGGCCGCTATACGACAATTCGATCAACTTCTTCAACGCCAATGAACGATTTTCAACGCGAGAAATTTACACGTCAAATTTCTAATTTAAAAATTCACGGGTTTTACACTATCACTATTCTACTATAATTTTGATTGAGAAAATACACTCATAGTTCTTGTAATTTCAATGAATTGTTATCAATAAACTCAAAAATAAATGCCATATATTTTTATTTTTATCCTCGTAAATTGAAATCCTTCCAGTGACATCAAATTTGCCCCATTATTTACTACTCACTCAATCATTTGTAGCTAAAGAGAATTCAAATTCTTCAATCCCATCTTCTCATGTTACTGGTTTGGCCATGCTTTTATACCAATGATAATTGACGAGCAAACTTTCCTTAGTGAAGAACACTTCCAAGCCGATTTGCAATACAAATACTTTCTTTTCACACCCGAAGGACACATTTTCTCCTGTAAATATTTCTCCCTCCTGTACAATCCAACTTTCTCAAAGTAACTTTTCATTGAACTAAAACATATTCAACTTTGTCAACATATTAAACAATATTCCAATTATCTTCTTATCTTTAGTTCTAAGCTTCCTCCCAACTCCTATCTGTTCATTTGTATGTGTACACTAAGAACATTCCGTGGTTTCGGATAAATTATAATACACGTAAAAGTAAAGGGCCGTTTTGGTATGTCCCGTGCTCGGACTCGCATAGCATAAGACACAGACCAGCGACATAAATGCAGAAAGTTGGAGTAGATGGGGCATTCCATCCTCGCATGATTAACCATCTTCACAAATAATCATCAACCCCATTAAGGGGGAAAATCTCGGCGCGTTCAACAGAAATAAACTGCTTGATCAGTCAACAGAAGCTAAAACCATGACGGAAACAAAAGGCAGGGAACGGGTCAAGAGGGGGTATGCGTTAAGAAGAGAGATTTGTCAAATGTTTGGCAACCATCACCCCCAATTGTTGTCCGCGTGTCTGTCTAGATCCTGAAGAGCAGGCCGCCGTGTGTGGCAAAGAAGGGTGCGAAAACAAGAGACTCAACTGCCATTAGCTTGATCAGGATGTTAAGCGACGGCCCTGATGTGTCCTTGAGAGGGTCCCCGATCGTGTCCCCAATTACTGCTGCTTTGTGTGGATCTGATCCTTTCGGACCAAGAGTTCTCGCATGTTCAGAAGCACCAGCCTGTGACATCACATATTATCATTATGCGAATTTTAAAATGATGCATATTCGTAGTAGTGATCATATGTTCACCTCGATGTACTTCTTTGCATTATCCCAAGCCCCTCCTGTATTCGATGCAGAGATGGCGACCTGAAAAATAAACGATAATCCCTTCGATTAATCTCTTCCTCTCCTTTTATCTTCCTTTTCATCCATATATTTAACGTTTTATCCAAAAACAGAAAATGTTTCTAGTTCTTCAAGCATTACCTGGACGCCTGAGACCAGAGATCCAGCAAGAACACCAGAAAGAGTCTCCACGCCAAAAAAGATCCCAACAATAAGAGGTGTCAACATAACAAGAGCACCAGGTGGAATCATCTCACGAATGGAAGCATCGGTTGAGATCTTAACACAGGTGGCGTAATCGGGTTTGGCATGACCCTCCATGAGACCTGGGATGGTGTTGAATTGCCTTCGTACTTCCTCCACCATCTTCAAAGCTGCACTTCCGACACTCTTCATCGTCATAGCAGAGAACCAGTAAGGAAGCATTGCACCCACAATCAAGCCAATGAAAACTTTCGGGGTCAATGCATCAACAGTTGTGATATTTGCGCGGCTGACGAATGCCCCAAAGAGTGCTAGGGAGACAAGAGCAGCAGAACCAACTGCAAATCCCTAAGAAACAAGAGCACAGACCTTAGTCAATTGTGTGTCATTATTGAAAAGCATCATGCCTACGGTTTGGTTCTTTCAGTTCGGTTCTGTTTTGCCCGCCATTAGTAACCTATCAATGCTAGTTAATCAAAGGTCACCAATATAAAAAGCATAAGCCCAGATCAAATCATATAGACAACCCTTCATCAACTCATAGGTCATCGAAAGGAAATCTTCAGAAAATTGGTTCCGATAGCAAACACTCCATCGAAAGCAGGGTATGTAACATTCAACACATCATAGGTCATCGAAATGTTCTATCAAAAAAAGTATGAAAGATAGAATCTTTCGAAAAATTGATCCTATTCAAACAGCATATATCAGCATCCATGGGAATTGTAACATCCATCGAATTACAGAGCAACTGAGAAAACCCCTTAATCGGAAAAGGAGAAAATTATATCTGGTAAGATGGAAGAGGCTTTTCCTCACCTTTCCAATGGCAGCAGTGGTGTTTCCTGCGGCATCAAGAGCATCAGTTCTCTCTCTGATTTTGTGACTCATGCCAGCCATCTCAGCTATGCCTCCTGCATTGTCACTGATGGGACCATATGCATCAATGGCTAACCCAGTAGCTATCGTGCTAAGCATTCCAAGAGCCGCTACTGCAATACCATACATAGCAGCAAAGCTGAAACTGACAAAAATGCTGACTGCTATGGCAAATATAGGGATAATGACTGATTTATATCCCAAAGCAAGGCCAAAAATGACATTAGTGGCAGCACCAGTACGACAAGAATCAGCAACATCTTGCACGGGGCTGCAAAACCATCCACATCATATCGAGTCAAAAAATGAACACCCATTAAAAAACTAGCACAAATAAAACTAATCAAGTTAGATACCTATATGCATTGCTTGTATAATACTCAGTGACAAATCCAATGATAAGCCCAGCCCAGAGACCCACAGCCACACACAAGAAAAGTTTCCTGCATCACAGAGAAATTATAAAAATGTATAGACAGAGGGATAAACTAAAAAAACTTTTTTCTACAAATATCTTACCAATTCTTAACCACTTTCTGAGTTCCAAAATTGAAGATAGTAAAAGATGAAGGTACAGCAATCCAAGTAACAATGGCGATTCCAATGGTCATAAGAATAGTGGAAATGATGAGCTGCTTCTTCAATGCTGGCTCAATCTCCTTCACGGCCTTGATTTCAAAGAAATCCGTCGCAAACAATGTTGTTATGAGGCAGACAAGAATACCCACCGAGCTGATTATGAGCGGATATAGCATTGCAGTTAACTCATGGTTAAATCCAAAAGACGAGATGGAAGCAACGACAAGGGCAGCACAGGACGACTCAGCATATGAGCCGAAAAGATCAGATCCCATACCTGCTATATCTCCAACATTGTCACCAACATTATCAGCTATCACCTGCCATGAAAAAGAAAATTGAGTTACAAACAAAAGAGTAGTATAAATAACCAAAAAAAAAAAAGTTGAAGAAAGGATTATTACAGCTGGATTTCTAGGATCATCCTCCGGAATGTTCCTTTCAATCTTGCCGACAAGATCAGCACCAACATCAGCAGCTTTAGTGTAAATACCCCCACCAACTCTGCCAAAGAGAGCCATGGAAGATCCACCGAGACCATATCCAGTTATAGCCTCGAACAGACCACCCCAATCCTCACCATAGTAAATCATAAAGAGGTTAATAGCAATGTAAAGAACCAAAAGACCATTTGCTGCAAGAAGGAAACCCATTACAGCACCGGACCTAAAAGCCGTTATAAAAGCCTTTCCAACACCTTTTCTCGCCTCCAAGGTAGTTCTTGCATTTGCATAGGTAGCAATTTTCATGCCAAGAAAGCCAGAAACCACTGAGGTGACAGCACCGAGCAAAAAGGATATGGTGCTGAAGATGGCAGTTGCTAGAGCCGGTTTACACGTCTTTGTTTGGTCATACGTGCAAGGTTGACTGCTCGTGCCGAATCCCTCCACCGAGCCAAGGAAGAGGAAAATCAACATCGCAAAAGCGATCATGAAAATCCCGACATACTTGTACTCGGTGAAAAGAAAGGAGGTTGCTCCTGCATAGCCAAGGAAACGAAACGCTTTGGAGACTCAATATGGCGCGTAAAAAACATTAAAAAAAAAACACAGAGAAATTACGAAATGTTCGGTTTTTTAAGGATGAAAAAAGAGGTGAGATGAATATTAAGACTTCCCCATAAACAACAGAGCTCCAATGGAGCTAGCATTCAATAATGACACAACATCCAAAATCATGCGAAGAAATATCGAATAAGAGTAAATATTAATGAATAAAACTAATCAAAGGGATATCTCGATCTCTAAAACAACCCCCGCCAAATCAAAGTACGATTTGTATGAATTATGGATTGTTTTCCTCAAATTTCATGGAGAAAATTTGACCTCCAAACCTCACATCCAGCGATGAAAATGAGATTTCTATGTACAACCTCGATTTAAATTATATAAAATTTAGCTCAAAGATAGAACAGAGTTTCCTAGAAACAAGTCTAAAAGAGGTGTCAGTTGAAATAAAAGCAACCATACAAATTAAGTTTAATAAGGAAATAAGGCAACCCCAAATCTTGGAAGGTTTTAATTAAATAAAATAATAAGGCCACCCTCCAAATGTTTGGCAATACTGATTATGTACTACTCAAATCCTACTGTAGAGCAATGATGACCCAAAAAAAGATAATGAACTATAAAAATATAGAATACCAAAGATGAAGCAAAGGAACCACTGCAATCGTAAAGCTCATAATTAGAACACAAAAAAAAAAGATCACCAGACCCAGGAAAATAGAAGGAAAAAGAGAAGGTTTAAGCAACCCCAAAAAAAAAATTTTAATAAGAAGAGGAAACGACTGAGAGAAAATCTTGGGTTACCCTCAGAAATGGCAGTTTGAATTTCTGCACACTTGATGACGACTGTATGGTCGCTGACACCGTCTTCCTCTTCAATGAGATAGTCGGAGATGGCATTTTTCCCGGCGTTGCTACTGGACGGAGAACGACCGGGCGAAAGCTTCACTTGAGAAACGAGGTACCACTGAACCAAAGAAAACACGATTCCTACCAGAGCGCACACCGGAATCAGAATTTCCGTCCCGAGATCTGGCAGAACCGTCGCACCCATGGCGAAGCTCTATTAAAAACAAACAAACAAACAGAAACTTGAAAAAAAGAAATACAGGTTGTTGAGAAAGGTTTTGGAAGGGTGTAAATGAATATGGAATGCGGTTCAGATAGTGGCCATAGTTAAGGTTTTTATACGGAAAGAGAGAGAGAGCTGAAGAGAGAGACAGCGATGAGTGAGAGAATAAGGGTGTGTTTGGGAATAGAATTTGTGTGGCCAGTGCTCCGAATGTTTGGTCGAGATTACTTTGTCTTCTAGAATAAGTATATCTCAGGGCAAAATCGTAAACTTACAATAAACTCTCTCCAGCTCATCTTCTCTTTTTCCTTAACTCTAACTTTTTGTTTTTGTTTTTACTACTTTTGAAAAACTAACTATTTTTTTTTTAATAAACTAAATACTAAACTATAAAAAATTGACTCAACCACTATCCCTGTTATATTTACCGTTAAAAATATCACATCATGATAGTTTGCATATAAACTGCTACGACTCTATAATTTTCAAAATAACCACATGATAATTTGAATGACCCACCACAATGTCATAACTAAACTGCCACGGTGTGCCAATAAACCGTTGCAGTGTCATAAGACACTGCAGCAAGCCATCCAAATTGTCGTGTGAGTTTTTAAAACTATGGAACCGCAGCGGGTTATCTATGAACCGCTGCTGCTCCATATTTTAAAAAAAAACATACGACATTTTTTATAGGCCACCGCGGTGTCTTACCAAACCTCTGCGGTTTATGCTCACCGTAGCAGTTTCTTATGAAGCCGTCGCGGTTCAAGGTGCTCCTTCGCCTTGAATAAATACACGATAAACTACTTGCGCTTTTGTTAGATATTTTGTCAGTGATTAGCGAACTCTAGAGAATTCTGAGAGTTGAAGTGAACCATATTTTTGCGAAGTTGAAGAATTTGTTGAAAAGCAAATGGCATCTTGGAGTGTTGAGGAATCTATTATTAACCGTCAAGTTGAAATGGGGCTCACAGCCACATTTTTTTCCAATGAAAATGAGGTACGTGGAATTGGAGACGAAACTGCAATAGTTCCGTCTCAGCAACTCTACACGAGGAGGAGCTTCGTTCATTATGTGAATCCAGTAGTGATGAGGACATGGCCGAGAGTAGGCTTAGACGCCCACCACAAGCACAGTGCACCTTCGCTATTATGGGGCTTGACAAGAAATATAGTTCACTGAATAAAATTAGAGAAGAAATTGTTGATCATACGTTGAAGAATGAGTATAGAATAAAATTCACCCACAGTGACCCACATCGGTTGAGGTCTGCCTACCAGGAAGGATGCACGTGGTGGCTGCACGCCTAAAAAATACAAGGTGAAATGACATTTCAAATAAAGTACTACAACGACGTTCACACTTGCTCGAGAAAGATGGAAAGCCGTCATGCCTCTGCCAAATGGGTGGCAGTGCCTTAGAAAAATTTAAAAGTCCAGTCAACTGAGACATTTCTTCCATAATTGAGACAGTCAGAAAGAACTTCAACTTCAACATCACACCCAGCCTTGCTAGAAGGGCAATAAATGCGACAAAAAAAAATTAATGAAGGGGATGTCAATGAGCAATACAAGCTCATATGGTCCTATGCCAAGGAGATTTGATGTAACACCCTGACTTTTTAAGTTAAAATTATCGGGGTTTTACCAAGAACGTAATTGACAATCCTTTATCAGCGAACGACATTTGGAATAAATCAGAATCTGAAGTTTGGGTCGTGAATAATTTAATTAAATGTAAGATTTAATTAAATTAATAAAGAGGAAATTTAATTGGATAAATTGGACTAATTGGAATTAACAATAGGATTTAATAATTTTGATTATTGAGATTTGGAGGCAAAAACCGGTTCAACAACAAAACCGGTTTGGTGTTGTGTTGTTGGGTCCGGTCAGGCATCAATGAAGGAGAAAAACAAAATCCTTTTGTTGTTTTGTTTTATGAAGAGGAGAATCTGGAAGGGAGAGAGAGAGGATCTGGCGAGAGAAAAATCGGAGAGGAAGGAGACCGTGATGGAGACGGTGAAGAACGGTGAGAGGACGACAACAATGCTGGCTACATCGCGCGGCGATTCTGGGCTGGTTGCACCGGTTGACCTCACGGGCTGGGGTGACACTTTGGAGACGGGTCATGAATCTAATCGAGACAGTATAGGCATCGGTGTTGTGTTGCCGATTTGGGTGTTCGGTGGCGCACAGCGAGGCGTGGTTCAGCGGCGACAGGCTACGGCTGAGGCTGATGCGTCTACGGGCAGGGTCGATTTTGGGTCGTCAGTTGAAGCTAGTGGGTTGGGTCGAGCAGCTAGACTGAGCTGCGGTTTGACATAACAAAATTCGGGGGATTTAAAACTCACGTATGCAGCCACGAAATCGATTCTGGAGGGGTGAATCTCCCTTAAACGGATCACTCTACACCATTTTCGCTCATCCCCTTTCCTAATTGGTACACACCGAATTTCACAGGTAATTCCTCTGCCTTTTTAAACGCTATTGGAGGCTTTATTTTTGGGAGTCTTTGTAACGACCCGGTTTTTCGTAACCTTTTAAAAATGCAAGAAATTTAAAATTTTTATTAAACCTCTTTATTTAAAACTGTTTTAAAAACTGTTTTAAAGAAATATCAGAGTGCGTCTAACCGGACCGCTACTAACCATTCTTTAAACTCGTTATGAAAATTCAATTAATAAAATGCAGAAGCGTTATAAAATCTTAATTTAAACATAACAGGTTTATTAAAGCATAGCGGAAGCATAAATTGTAATTTAATTCATAAAAATCATTTTTAATTAAAAGCGTAATGGAAGCACAATTAATTCATTTAAAATAATTAATAAAATATTATTTATATTTACAGCTTGTTCATCTTTATTTTAATTAGCCAACAAGCTGCAAGTCTCGTCCACGCAAATCCTTCATCAGCTGCTTCTAAATTTGTTCGTCATTTTCCTACATCGCAAGACGTAAGCTATGAGCCTAATGCTCAATAAGTGATATACCTATCATGATACTACATGTAGTTTCAGTTTTCGTCTTTTTCTTATCTTCTTATATTTTAAATTTTAATCATCGTTTCTGTCATTCTTTTCTTATCTTTTCATTTTTTGTGTTTTAGATCATCATTTTCATCTTTTTCTCCTTATCTTTTGTCTTTTGCATTTTAATTGTTATCTTTCATTGGTCGTTCTTTTCATCGTTGACCTTCGATATAGCAGCGATGACATAATCCGAAAGGCTGCTAACCATTGGCCGTTTGTCCCGGCCTAATCCAGGGACCTTGCAACAGATACAAGTAACAATGGCATAATCCGAAAGCTTGCTAGCAACGATGGCATAATCCGAAAGCTCGCTAGCGACCGTGTCCACGAAGGACTTGTCCACAAAGGACTTAACAGTCTCGCATCATATCGTTGCCTTTTCTTTTCTTTACTTTGATTGTGGTAGTTATTTCTCATTTCTCTTTACTCTTTATACCTTATTATTAATTCGTTATCTGTTTCTTCATTCGTTATCTGTTTCTTCATTCGTCATCTGTTTCTTCGTTCGTGATTTGTTCCTTCGTTATGCCTTATTATTCGTTCGTTATTTGTATCTGTTTCGTATAATACTCATAAATGCATACAATTTCTGAAAGTATAAATAAACATCGAAATGTGCTATAAAAAGCAGTAAACAACGAAACGTGCGGTTAAAACTGTAAACAACGAAACATGCTATTAAAGCGGTAAGCAACAAAACATGCGATTACTAATTATAAGCATGTTGGAAAAGAAGTAAACAACGAAATGTGCGGTTAAAACTATAAACAACGAAACATACTAGGAAAGCAGTAAGCAGCGAAACATGCATCTCTTAATCTTGCGATATAGGGTCCGAAGACCAAAACATATTCATATCACTTACCTCGTTTCTCACAGCGTTCATCGCTTAAAGCTAACTTTCCTTCTTTTTAATACTTCACAATTTAGAAACATCTAATCATTACTAAAATCATTTAATCTCCTTATTAGCTTACTAATTAACCTCAACATTTATTCCCGATTATTTACATGTCTTAGACCAATTAATAGCTCACTTCTAAACTAAAAGAGCATATTTCCAAAGCTGTAATTTAATAGATTCATACCCAAATATCATCACACTGCTAACACCCAATTCCAACAATATAACACTTCTAACATTATCACCATCCATCGACAGATTAAACATCCAACAACATGTTATAGCATTTCTCTTTACCATCTCAAGTAACTGAAACTGAAATCCAATTTAACAGCTTATTTCTAATTAATGATTACATTCTAAATCAATAGAGTATACTAACAAAGTTGTCACGTACAGATTTATTCCCGAACAATTAACACTTCCAACAGAGTTAACCATCTCAACCATACTCCAAGTTCGACAGATTATCTCATCCCAAAATTACAATCTTCACAAGGAAATAAAGACAATGACTAAACAATTATCAACAGAGCCTTAACTTCCAAAATGGCCATCCAATATATTTTACTACAACAGGAATAAATCATCCAACACAGAGCAATTTTGTCCACATGGTTATTCATAACATTAATATATCTTCTTAACATGCATCGACTAACAAAGTGCTTATATTCATCAACTTAAGCAACAGAACCTTGATTTCTCATAACATTCATCAAATCGGAATATTAACTAACCAATCCCAACATATTAAAGTTCCATTAGAAATATTCAGATTTGTAGAACCAATACCAACAACATATTACATTCTATCAACTAACAGAACCAAATACCATCACAAAACCAGCCAACTGACAGAGTGTAACGTCTAACATCAGAGCTGACAATCTAAACAAACATCCAACAGAGTATGCTTTTTCCATTCAAAATATTTAACAAACAGAGACAAAGAACATTTATTCCATGAACAGAACAATCCATTATCCAATAGAACAACAACCATTTAACAGGGCAACATCCCATTTCACAACAGAAGATATATATTCAACTGAATATCTCAAGGTTAACTACAACATCCTAAAATACTACTCAACGTCAACGTGGGAGTTAACATCCAAAACAGAACCAACATTAGACAATGGAAGAGAAAACCTCACCAACAGGATAGGACAACCCAAGAGCAGACCCAGGCATCTCCAAACTTCCTGCACACAACTCTCCTTCTCTGCTTCCAGGAAGAACTCGACAGTCCAACACTTCAGCCCTCTTGGCTACCAGGAGGAAGATCACCCCAAAGCAAGAACACTTCAACCATTTTTATCCTCTTTCCAGGAGACAACCACTGCAACTTTCTAGAGTGTAGCTCTTGCACGTCCAACCAACCTCTGCCAAAGCCTACAGAGCGTCCCCACTCGTACAGACGGTCGTTGTCGCCTACTACAGAGTACGAACCAGGCCAGTTTGGGTCAGTCCAGCATGAACCGTGAGCCTGCAAATTGCTCCATCGCGAACATTTCAGCCTGATAACCGCCCTTGCTCCAATCGCAATTTCCACCTCCGACCGTCCCTGCTAGCATACAAGCACCAAAACAAGAAGGGGAAGGGAAAATCGCCACGGGAGAGGTCTGATTCGTCGATCCTTGCCCGCAGTTCGCTTGCCATCCATAGCCCACGCGAGAGAACCCTGTCCGAGCCTGAGCCTCCACCGTCGCTGGCTCACTCGCTCCGATCCCCCGATCTTTTCTCCCCTTCATCGTCTCTCTCTCTCCCCTTGTTATAATCCAAATCTCAAATATGGCCAATGAAGCAATCAGCTAGACTAGAAACCAACAATCTGTCCTACAAATTTCAAACGAATATAACTTCACAACTGTAATGAATTAGAAGTTGAAATTTGGAGGGACTTTCAACAACAACTAAAGATCACACATATCAAAAATTTAGCCCCAAATTCGAACAGCACATCAAGTTATGATAAAACAAATGTAGCTCTCGGATTTAGGGTTTCTGGGACAATTCTGGCGACCTGGAATCAAAAAACGAGATCTCCGCAATCATACATCCTTTTAACACCAATTTTAGAGGAGAAGCCCTTAACAATATCAGAATTAACACTGCCAAATTTGAGCGCTATCAAATGAACGTAAAAGATCAAAACACAGTCACAATATTAAGTCGGAATCTAGAATACCATAAAATAGATTCTCAGACTAACTACATCCTTTCCAAAACACAACTTTTCAATGGGAAACTTCGATCAAATCAACCCCAATTCCAGAGTATCAATAGTAAACAACAAGAACTTCAAGAATGCAAGATCCACTTTCAATGTTTGTAGCAAATAAAAATAAAAACTCCAAGGAGTCCGTACACCTCCAATGAGAGAGGGGGCGGCTTACTCGGCCTTACCAAATCGGAAGACACTCTCCAAGGGGATGTTGCTTCTTCTACCTCCACACCACAAAGAACCACCACGAGAAGGGAATGTCTTGGAAGAGGTACCAATGATCAACTCGTCCAAGAAACAACAAGAAGGGCCGAGTTGATGTAGAGGCTGAAACGGCCGAGTGGAGAGGGAGAGCTTCCACGGGTCTTCACACTAAAGAATGAGCTAGGGTTTTTAATTTCTTCAAAAGTGCCCTCTACTAACAAAAAGAGGGACTAAATACTCCCAAGTGTTTCTACAAAAGTATAAAAGACCAATTTACCCTTGGCGTGTAAATTTTGGCATGAGGGCACGGTTTGCATGCAAACCGCGCACCCCTAAAAACAAACCAATAAAACAACAATTAAAATGATCCAAATAAAATTCCAAACAAAGTCTACTTTCTAAATCACCAAAATGGCAGCAACAAGCCAATACTACTCTTTGAGTCTTTGCAATATTATGGAGTCTCCAAGGCGGGAAAATATCGTGTTAATTGTTTGATGTTGCATGCATCCATGTGATCACATGGAAGGGCACTCCTTTGTCTTCGTGAGATACTTCCTCCGAAAATCCCATAGCTTATTGTTACCTTCAAAATAAAAGCGAGTTAGGAAAGAAACGAGCTTCTTAGCTCGAGAGTGGGCGATCGGTCCACGGGACACATCATCCTCCCGGGGTGGTTGAGGATTTGACCTCAAATCCATTGTTTGCTCCATACTTTCCTCTGCAGCATGCTCATCTTCTTTAAGGTATAGCGATAAATCTTGCGCGTTGAAAGTAGATGAAATTCCATAGTCTCAGGTAATTTAGTATGATAAGCATTGTTGTTGATGCGTTCCAAGACTTTGAAAGGACCATCGGCTCTCGGTAACAGTTTGCACTTTCTTTGTTGCGGGAATCTTTCTTTCCGTAAATGTAACCACACAAGGTCACCTACTTCGAATATAACTTCCTTTTGGCCTCAATTAGCGAGTCTAGCATATTCCAAATTCTTTTTCTCAATGCACCTCCGTAATTTTCATGTAGAGACTTAACTCTTACAACTTTAGTAGCCCCATCTTCACTAACATATTCGGATATTGGGAGAGGAAGGAGGTCCATTGGCGTGAGGGGGTTAAACCTATATACTATTTCAAATGGAGTATGTTGTGTAGTTCCATGCACACTTTGATTATATGCAAACTCGACATATGGTAATTGCAAATCCCAATCAGTCAACCTCTTGCTAAGGATAGTTCGGAGCAAAGCCCCCAAAGTTTGATTTACTACCTCTGTTTGCCCATCCGTCTGGGGGTGGAAAGAGGTACTGAAATGTAATTTAGTGCCCAACTTCTGCCATAGGGTTTTCCAAAAAGCACTTACGAACTTAGTGTCACGATCCGAGACTATAGATTTTGGCACTCCATGCAATCGGATAACCTCTTTAAAGAATAACTTGGCTACGTGGTACGCATCATCTGTTTTATTGCAAGCTATGAAATGGGCCATCTTAGAAAACCGTTCTATCATGACCATAATAGAATCCTTGGACCTTGGTGTCCATGGAATGCCTAAAACGAAATTGACGTTGATTTCCACCCAAGGATGTGTGGCTACAGAGAGTGGCATGTATAAACCTTGTGGAAGGACATGACTTTTAGCTTTCTTACACACAATACAGCGTTCCACAATCTTTTGAACATCACGACGTAAATGAGGCCAATGAAAATGCTCTTGAACAGCCTCTATTGTCTTCTTACAACCAAAATGACTTTCTAATCCTCCGCAATGAGCTTCCAAAACAAGAGTCTCCCGAAGACTACTGATAGGGATACCAATTTTGCCACCGTTGAAAAGAAATCCGCTCTCCAAATAAAAGGGTAATTCAGACCTGCTCATACAATTCTGATAGATAACACCAAAGTCTAAATCATTAGCATATAGCTCCTTGATCCAATTAAATCCAAAGAGTTGCGCATGAGTTTCGTTACTAACACAAACCGTCTAGAAAGAGCATCGGCAACTTGATTGATTTCCCCTTTCTTGTACTTGATAATATACGAATAGCGCTCTAAGAATTCCACCCACTTACCATGACGACGGTTTAACTTTCCTTGGCTTCGAATGTGTTTCAACGCTTGATGATCGGAATGAATGATGAACTCTTTCGATAATAAAGAGTGTTGCCACACTTCTAGGGCTTGAATAACTGCAAAGAAGTCTTTGTCATACGTTGAATAATTCAAAGTAGACCCCTTCAATTTCTCACTGAAATGAGCAATAGGTTTACCTTCTTGCATGAGTACTGCACCAATACCCAAACCTGAGGCATCACACTTGATTTTGAACACTTTGGCAAAGTCTGGGAGTACTAAAAGAGGAGTGTGGCACAACTTTTCCTTGATTGAGTCAAAACTAGATTGGCAAGAAAAAGTCCATACAAATTCCTTTCCTTTCTTTGTACAGTTGGTTATAGGGGCCATAATAGAGCTGAATCCCTTAATAAAGCTCCGGTAAAAGGACGCTAAGCCGTGAAAGCTACGTACCTCTGAGACATTCTTCGGTATCAGCCAATCCCTAATTGCCTCCATTTTAGGTTCATCCACCTCCATTCTCTCCTTAGTGATGATGAATCCCAAGAAATAAACTCGGTCTTGGGCAAAAGAACATTTCTTTAGGTTGCCATATAATTGAGCTTTCCAGAGGGCTTCGAATAATAATCGTAAATGATCAAGGTGAGCTGAGATATCAGAACTATAAATAAGTATATTGTCGAAATAAATGACAACAAACTTTCCCATGAATTCCCGAAGAAGATGGTGCATAACACGCATAAAAGTACTCGGGGCATTGGATAGTCCGAAGGGCATAACTAACCATTCATAGAGACCATACTTCTTTTTAAACGCGATTTTCCATTCATCGCCCTCTCGCATTCGTATATGATGATAACCACTTTTAAGGCTTTTGGGATTGTTGGTAATTTGTCAAAGGTCAACCTTGGAAAATATAGTAGCACCGCTGAGTTTGTCAAGCATATCTTCAAGCCTAGGGATGGGAAACTGGTATTTGATGGTGATTTGATTAATGGCTCTACTATCCACACACATTCGCATCGAGCAATCCTTCTTGGGAACTAATAACGTAGGAACCGCACACGGGCTGAGCGACTCTCTAATGTAACCCTTGTCAAGTAACTCGGTCACCTGCTTGTGTAATTCTTTTGACTCCTCTCGATTCAATCTATAAGAAGGCCGATTAGGTAGGGAGGCTCCTGGCAAATGATCAATCTGATGCTCAATACCTCTCAAAGGTGGTAACCCTTAAGGCAACTCTTCCGGAAAGACATCTTCATATTCTTTAAGCATTTCTAAGACTGATTCAGGGATGGGCCCCAATTCTTCCATCCTTTACCGGAATAGCATTAAGATAATTGGTCCTCCTTGCAGCAAGGACCTCTTAAGATCTCTTTTCGTAATTATGAGTGAAGTCTCGACCCTACTCTTGCTTATGCTCTCGTGATCCTTAGCAACCTGATATGGGCTGTGAGGGGCCAAATTAATCGTTTTTCCTTTAAACTTGAAGGAATAGAAGTTTGTAAAACCATCGTGTAACATTTTTCTGTCATATTGCCACGGCCTTCCCAATAATAAGTGACTAGCGTTCATTGGTACTACATCAAATAGTGCTTCATCTTTGTAGCCTTTGATGATAAAGGTCAACCGAACTTGTTTGGTTACCTTAATCGGATCTTTATCGTTCAACCAATTTAGCCTGTAAGGATTGTGGTGGGCTGTAGTTTCAAGACCCAATTTCTCAATGACATCTGAAGATACAACATTGGTGCAACTCCCCCCATCAATAATCAACAAGCAAAGCTTTCCTTTAATTTGAAAACGAGTGTGAAAGATAGTTTCTCGTTGTAGTTCTTCAGCACGATTTTGAATGGCCATGGACCGCTTCATCACAACAAGTAACGTACCCTCTTGTGCATAAAAAGTTTCTTCCTCAGTTTCTTCAGTAAGAGAAATAGTCCCTTCTTCCTCATCTTCACTAACCACTTCATTAGTTTCCCCTTTTAAAATCATTACTTTCATATTCGGGAATTGAGAGGCAATGTGACCAAACCCCAAGCATTTGAAACATTTCACATCTCTCAATCTAGGTTTGATAGTGTTTTTAATTTCTTTAAAAGTGTCCTCTACTAACAAAAAGAGGAACTAAATACTCCCAAGTGTTTTTAAAAAAGTATAAAAGACCAATTTACCCTTGACGTGTAAATTTTGGCATGAGGGCACAATTTGCATGCAAACCGCGCACCCCTCAAAACAAACCAATAAAACAACAATGAAAATGATCCAAATAAAATTCCAAACAAAGTCCACTTTCTAAATCACCAAAATGGCAGCAACAAGCCAATAATACTCTTTGAGTCTTCATGATATTATGGAGTTTCCAAGGCGGGAAAATACCGTATTAATCGTTTGACGTTGCATGCATCCATGTGATAACGTGGAAGGGCACTCCTTTGTTTTCATGATATACTTCCTCTAATAAATCCCATAGCTTATTGTTACCTGCAAAATAAAAGCGAGTTAGGAAAGAAACGAGTTTCTTAGCTCGAGAGCGGGTGATCAGTCCGCGGGAAACATCACCCCTGGTCTTCTCTTCTCTCTGTCGCGAAAGGTCGAAGGCCATAACAACAAATCCCCCTCTTTTATTTTCTTCATTTATTTCCAGCCACTAATTAGCATGAACCGGTTTGACTGAACCGGTTCATTCCCTCATTTCACTCATTTTTAGCCTTTTTATTAAATCCTTAATGAAATCCTTAATTTAATCATAATTAAATTCCAACTTAATCTTTAATCCAAATTAATTCTCACTTAGTTAATAATTTCCATAAATTAAAATATTCTGAATACGTCTTTGGTAATACCCTGATAATTATCCAATTAATCCAAAGTTCCCAATTTCTTTCCAATTATCCTTATTAAAGTGAGAAAGAGAGTGAAAATGAGAAAAAGAAGTGGATGATCGTATATTCTCGGTAGGCAGTGGGAATCCCAAATTTTTTCATTGCTGTCCCTGTTAGTTTCTTCAATAGAGGTAAGGAATTGGGCCTGTCGTAGCCATGTGGAGGCCCTACACCACAAGTATGGGTGTGTGAATTTGACGTTAGCTGTAACAACTCGAAACTAAGTTTTTCCCGTAAGCGATGTAATCTAACTTTGAAGATGAAATTCCTTATCATGCATTTCATTCCTATACGCCTTGGATATGTCTTATAAATTGTGGGAAGTCCAATTCTGATAAAACTTAGTTAAAATTTCGAAGGAAAATGGACTTTCTAGTCATTAGGACGCTTGTGGGCGACATTGCGGATGCAAGGTGTCATCTGCAACACGCCTGGAATGTCGTTCAAACTTTGGGATGACTTGGGACGCCATCTAGCATCCCAACCTCATTGTGTTGAGGTGTTTTCGACGCGGGACGAGGACGATGTGGACGAGGCAGGACTCATCCCCAACGAAACTGTTTAAGTCTAGAAACTTTAGGACGATCGTAGATGCTATCGGACGAGAAAAGAAGTCGTTCGAATTGAATCTGTCCAATTCTTAGGCACATTTGGACAATACATGTGGACGATACGGACGAGAAGAGAGTCGTCTGATATGAATCTGTTTAATTTTAGGGCACTATCGGACGATGCATGCGGACGCCGCTTGGCGTCCGAATCGGGACTACGGATGGTATGGATGAAGATAGGGACGCCATCTTCTGTCCGAGGCCAGATTTTAGCCTACAGATTTTTGACCTCGCGAACGATTGTGGACGAGGTCAAGTTATCCGCACCTGTCCGAATCGTATCAGTTCAACGAAAAAATTGGAATTTAATCAGGGGAAAAATAACATGGGTTATTGGGGACGAGGCACAACGCCTCGCACCCACGATTTTCAACTGGTGAGAGCATCACCTGCACCACTTTTACACCACGTAGGACACATCCCTAGGGGAGAACTCTATTTCTTCAGCCTTCCTCCCCTCCTCCCCATTTTTCTGTTATTTCTGGAGGAATTGAATTTTCTATGTAGAAGAGTTATCAGAGGAGAAGCTATCCGTGAAAGGAGAGTCTTCAAAAGGTAAGGATATGGGTTGTCTTGGCCATTTGGAGGTCTTACACCCAAGTATATGTGTAGTAAATTTTCTTAAGTGCTTAGTTTTCTGTGATTTCTAATGTTCTTGAATCTTTGCAAACCCCTGCTAATACACTGTTAGAACGTCCCCATTCCCTTATAATTGTTTCCCGCAAATAGCACACTTTTGCTGCCATAAGTTGTTGTTTTATGTTCTGTATAAAGCATGTTGTTCATCACTTAGATCCTGTACAAGTCTGTTGCACGTGTTCAATTGTTGTAGTTGAAAGTATGATCTAAAGTTATTTCTCTTACACACATAGCTACTCATGAGTGGTTGAAAGCATGTTTCGTAGTTCTATTTTGTTGCTATACGTTGTTATAACCTACTATATGAGAGTGTGTTTCACCGTTAGAATTGTCAACTATTACTACTGTTTTATTTTGATTATAGGTGTGCTCCACTGTTCTATTTCTTTGCTATTCACTATCGTTAAGAAGCATGTTTTCACTATTTGTTTGGATTTTATGACTGCTGTTATAGTCGTTAAGTATGCGTGATTTGCTGTTCGTGCCATTATTATTGCTATTACTTATAGGTTTTAAATAAGCATGCTCTAATTGATCTATGTTTGTTAATGCTTACTACCTCTAATATCGTTTAGGAACATATTGATTTTTTTAGAATTTATACGTTGTTGTAACTTTGAATTAGAAGCATGTTCGTTGTTCATTTCGATGTAATACTCATTTCTATCATTCCCTGATCCAAAACATGATTTTTATTTTGTTTCCGGTAATACTCGCTGTTGTTTATAATTATCCAAAGCATGATTCGTAAGTATAATATGTTGTTCTACTCGTTATTAATTTCTGCTGCCTTGGTAATCCAAAAACATGATCTGTAGTTTATATAGTCGTGCATCATCCCTATCTTCTATTGTTAATTAAAGCATCATTAGTTATTGTAATTAGATATTGACCTAGTAGATTTAAAAGCATGTTTAGATGTTGTAATTGCTGTTGTTTTAAATTGATTGAAGGTAAGCATGGGTGTTGAAAATTTTACTGCATTAGTTGGTTAAAATATGTTAGATTTATTGCTATATGTAGTCATTAAATCGCACGTTTCGCTTTATTCTTTAACATTTTACTACTGTGTTATTTCCTTATAAAGAAGCATGTTTCATTGTTTTACTTTTGCTGTTGTCTGCGATAATTCTACGCGGCGCGATTTTGTTCAATAGCATTAATCCGTTAATAGTATGATCTCATTAAATAGCTTGTAGACTGTTAGCCATTTTGTTTGGGACTGATGATTAAGCATGCTATTGATTTCCATTATCTTCTTATGTTTAGTTAGTTTTAATTTAACTGTTGGCCTAATATCAAAGTATTCTCTTATGTGTTAATAATGCTATTTCATCTTAGATTCCTTAATGTATTATTGCTTGGTGTCCATATATGTGCTAACTTAGATACAAGTATTCTCATACATTCATATAATAGAAACCAAGTAGGGAGGCCCTACACCCAAGTATATAATGGGTTGTCTTGGCCATTTGGAGGCCCTACACCCAAGTATATAATGGGTTGTCTTGGCCATTTGGAGGCCCTACACCCAAATTTTCTTCAGTGCTTAGTTTTCTGTGATTTCTAATGTTCTTGAATCTTTGTAAACCCCTGCTAATACATTGTTAGAACGTCCCCATTCCCTTATAATTGTTTCCTGCAAATAGCACACTTTTGCTGCCATAAGTTGTTGTTTTATGTTCTGTATAAAGCATGTTGTTCATCACTTAGATCCTGTACAAGTCGTTGCACGTGTTTAATTGTTGTAGTTGAAAGTGTGATCTAAAGTTATTTCTCTTACGTACACAGCTACTCATGAGTGATTGAAAGCATGTTTCGTAGTTCTATTTTGTTGCTATACGTTGTTGTAACCTACTATATGAGAGTGTGTTTCACTGTTAGAATTGTCAACTATTACTGCTGTTTTATTTGGATTATAGGTGTGCTCCACTATTCTGTTTCTTTGCTGTTCACTATCGTTAAGAAGCATGTTTTCACTGTTTGTTCGGATTTTATCACTGCTGTTATAGTCGTTGAGTACGTGTGATCTGTTGTTCGTGCCATTATTACTGCTATTACTTATAGTTTTTGAATAAGCATGCTCTCATTGATCTGTGTTGGTTAATTCTTACTGCCTCTAATATCGTTTAGGAACATATTGATTTTTTTAGAATTTATACGTTGTTGTAACTTTGAATTAGAAGCATGTTCGTTGTTCATTTCGATGTAATACTCATTTCTATCATTCCCTAATCCAAAACACGAATGTTATTTTGTTTCCGGTAATACTCGCTGTTGTTTATAATTATCCAAAGCATGATTCGTAAGTATAATACGTTGTTCTACTCGTTATTAATTTCTGCTGCCTTGGTAATCCAAAAACATGATCTATAGTTTATATAATCGTGCATCACCCCTGTCTTCAATTGTTAATTAAAGCATGATTAGTTATTGTAATTAGCTATTGACCTAGTTGATTTAAAAGCATGTTTAGATGTTGTAATTGCTGCTGTTTTAAATTGATTGAAGGTATGCATGGGTGTTGAAAATTCTACTGCATTAGTTGGTTAAAATATGTTAGAACCTTAATTAACGTTGATTGTGATATTTTAAATTATGTTTCCGCAAAGTTATTTATCGTAGTTGTCTCCTTTTAGAATTTTACAAGTCGTTTTTGGAAAGTTGGTAACACTCAAATTTTTGCAGCACTCTGATTTCAAATATCAAACATTTTCCAAATAATGTTGTCTTTTAAGTTGTTAATTAAATCAGATGTTGCATGAGTTCTTAAGACAAAATAAGAAATTCGGGTTGCTACATTAGCACTTGAATGTTTGCTGTTAGATGATGTTAGTTGATTTTATACGATAATACCTTGATCTGTTCCCTTAGATGATCTGCTGCGAAGAATGTGAGTAGATTTGCAAATTGGTCTATATTTAAAAATGCCTTGAGCTATTAGATGCTATGTAGTATTTGCTTGGATGCCTTAGTGTTGAGTAGATTTGCAAATTGGTCTATATTTAAAAATGCCTTGAGCTATTAGATGCTCTGTAGTATTTGCTTGGATGCCTTAATGTTATTATTTTCTTTGTTTTTTCCCTGTTGGTTGTTGTTTTCTGTAGGTAATATAAATTCTTTTACTAGTAATTGGTCGTTGACTGCTCTGATGGATGTTTAAGGTTTAAACGTGAAATGTGAGGAAACATGAATGATCAATGGGATTTGAAAAGTCTGGAAATGAGCTAACAGTTTTTATGGTATTATTGAATGTTATACTATGATCATTTCTTTTGTTATTGCTCTGCCACTTAGTTAAATGTTCATCAATATTAGTAAAACCATTGAGCATGTTAAATAATAATCACTTGAGCACGTTAATCAAATTGGGTGGATTAAGTTTAACTAATTAATCGTTTAATCAAAGCGTGTAAATTACTTAATTTGTATTTATAATTTTCCGAGCATGTAAGTCAATTGGTCATTTGACTTCTCTAATTCTAGCATGTTTATTTCTTAATTAGCGTAGTAATTGTAATCAATTAAGCATACTGACTAATTAGCTAATCTAAGCATGTACATAAGCATGATAATTAACTAGTCGTTTAAACTTGGAGCACGATAACGAATTAGTCGAGCATGTAATTAACTTAGAATAATATTCGCATGACAATTAATGAAGATATGCCATGTAACAAGTTTGTAATTAGTATGTTATTTATCACTTAGATAATAAAAGTAGGAAGCATGTAAGTGGATTAGCTTCTTGATCGTCTCTTTATTGCTCATCTATTTTTAATTTATGTTATTTATTGTTTGCTTTCAATTGCTTTTATTTTCAATTACTATTAAGGTATGTTATAGAATGTATGTTATAGGGAGTAGAATGATAATGAAGTTGAAAACATAATGAATTAAAGTGAATGAGTTAAGGGTTACATGTGAATGTATGTTTTATAAGTGCTTTTGTTATTGTCTTCTTGGTAGCATAAATAGAATAAAAGCATGTAATTAACTCAATGAGCATGTTAATTAAATATCTATTTATGCCTTGAGCATGTTTAATTAGCTCTTATTGAAGATAATTGGATTCAAGCATGTTTAAATCACTTCGATAATAATAGTAGGGAGTATGTAAATGGACTAGGAAGTTAATTTGATAATAGACATGCTATTTCTGTATTCCATATTTTTGTAAGTGTTCTCTATTGTACATTGTGGTTGTCTTTATTGTTATGTGCTTTCAATTCCATTATTCTTTTATATGTGCTTTAAATTCAGTTACTATTATTTAATGTACACTTCAATTTCTATGGATGTTATGTTATGTCATCATGCATCACGATAGAAAAGAATGTATGGTCATGCATCATGTTAATAGAAACCCGTAGGGAGTGCCACTTTAGGGTGGCGAGAAAGAGACAAGAGGCCACGTTTCCCCTTCCTTTTTTTTTTTTTTTCCAATTTCTCTCTTTTATTTAAAATCTCATTTTTAAATCTTAATTAATTAACATTAAAATTATATATTTAAGTTGTTAAATATTTGTACTGCATATTAACAGATCCAAAGTGTAATTCCCGACTTATTCCAAATGTCGTTAAAGGATTATTATAAATCCCATTTAAATTTCTTATATTCATTTCCCGAATGAATTTCCATCAATTAAACCTCCAATAAATTCTCTTAAATTATAACCTAATGGTTACGTCCTTGATAATACTTCGATAATTATTCAATGTATTTGATTATTCTCAAATTACGCTCCAATTATATTTATTAAATTCCCATTAAAAGTCGGGGTGTTAGAGCTAGTGCCAGCTGTCAGAGAGGTTGTAGGGCAAGCGGACCATCAGTTTTGCATCAGACACCTGTATGGCAATTTTCAAAAACTATTTAAAGACAGCTTATTCAATGATGCAATGTGGGGCGCATCTAGAGCGACAACAGAGAGGCACTTTGAGAGAGAGATGGTGTGACGCCCCACGTCAAAATTCGTTCTTTCTGAAGTTTTTTCTTTTTACAATTTTCGAGAAAAATTTTCTTTTTCTGTTTTATCTACTTGAACTAGTTATTTTCAAACATCAAATTTAACATAAAACTAAAGAGTAGAAATAAAATCAGAGAATGCGGAAACAATTTTAAATGCCTTAAATAAGTTTAGAGTTCAAAGCAAAATCATATGAAATAATATCAAAATAAGGTTTATGCAAATCTTATCCATTATTAAAATCCAGACAAATTAAGTAAATCGTCTATCTTTTTCTTGGGCCATTCACCTACTCAGGTCGTGATTCATTCGGATATACCGCATGCTTCATGGGAAATACATCCTCTTCCACTCCAGGTGTTATCATTTCATTACTTACACCACAAGTAAACTGTAAGCCTAAAGGCTTAGTAAGGAAAGGGTATATGCATTATATCATGCCTCTCTTTAGTTTACTTGGAATGGGTCCTCCCCAAACCAATCTTTGATTACGTTCATTCATTCATAACTCGTACTTCGAGCTGGAAGTTGAAGGAACCCATGTGTGGTGGTATAGTTTGATCGGCTTCTAGCCTCCTTGTGCAACTAGTCCCTTTCCTAACGAGGTAGGGGTGTAGCCTAGCTGCCAGACTAGATCCGAATTGCGCATCTGCCCTTCAACTTCCCATTACATCATCATTCATTACCTTTGTTCATTCTTCCTCACATAATGCGTGTGAGTACCACCCTAAAATGGTACTTCATATTTGTTTCTATTACCATGATGCATGAGACATTATAATAAAACAACGATAATTGAATCAATGAATATAATTAAATGGCAATGATTTAAAATAACTAGCTACACATACAACACATATAACGAACAACTATAATTAGGAGCATGCAAAGGAAGCAATAATAAATAGGATGAAATATAGTAAACAACATGATTGATTATACAATTTACCATAATGAGAATCACAATAGAATCTAAAATCAATGACATCAAGTTTTATAAATCTACTAGTCATGCTTTTAATGCTATCTAATAATTGAACAGAACATGTATTTAACAAAGAATTAAACATGCTTGGGTTCAAGTATAATTAAAATGTATTAACTAATTTATATGCTAATCTTGACATATTCATTGAATTTATACAATAGAAAACATAAACAATATGCTTCATTCTTTAGTATATAGAACATTGATTTACAAGGAAAATCTATAGTAAGTTATTTAATTACACATATTTGAAGGTTTGCTCAGTAACTTAACTAACACCACATGTTAAATAGATCATTTATAAAGATCTACATAACAAATGATAGTTAGAAATACTACCAAAATTTCTCATTTCATGAAACATACTAGATAATCTGGTACTAATCAAACCAAGGATATTTATATCTCCTAACCAGAATCAAGCATGTACAGTAATTCTAAACTAAGTCTACTATCCAAATAATGATATGAAGAATAGAACAAAGTTGTTATTTCAAAACTTTAACAATTTATTCATGCATAGTATTTCCTTTTAATAATTCATCTCTATTATACCAGTTTAGTATTCAATCCCATCACATAAAACTTTAAATTACAATACATAAAAGAAGTTGCAGTAAGAATAGAAACCAAAGAAAGTTACAGAAAATAGACACTTGATATGTGCCGAACAGAGTAAATTTTAAAAGGAAATTTTGAGTTCATTCTTGTTTATTGATCCATCATTCTATACTATGGTACTTAACACAAATCATTCACTTATTCAACATTCATCATATCGTTGATCTTCATCTAAGTAAAGCATTTGCAGTAGATATAATTACAAGAAATTAAAAACAAGAGATTCAACACTCAATACAGGAATTGTTGCAGGAATTACTCTGCCAAAGAATTTTTCAAGAAATTTACACCAAAGAATTTACATTACTCACACACACAACTTGTGGGTAGGGCTTTTACGGCCAAGACTCTACCCAATCCTTACCTCTATTGAAGAATATAACACATGGACAGCAATGACACAAATTGGTAACTCCTCCGCCTACAAGAAGTACACGATCACTCCGCTTCCGTCAATTTTTCTAGGTTGAGTTTAACACTTTGAACCTCACAACCCTAAAGAAAGTTTCTCTTTCACTCTTCGTTAACTGGAACGCATCTCCCACGGGAAGAAAATATGAATCTCCCAAAGGAAGCTCTAAATCAGGGTTTAAAAAGGATGAAATCTTACGTGGAAGGACCAATGTGTACCAATCTGTAAGGAGGGATGAACGAAAATGGGGGCGACGTGATCCAGTTGTGGGAGAATCGAATCTCCAGAGCTGATTTTACGTCTGCCATCTTGATTTAAATCCCCAAATTTTGTTATTTTAAATTTATTCCTTGCAGAACTGGGGACTTTCAGACGATAATTTGTGTCCTTCTATCGCCTGCATGTCGTTCGAAACATCACTGTGCTGACAGAAATGAGGATTGGGACGAGAATTTGCGTCCTGACCCCTTTGAAAATCCATCAGCAAGCGACATTTGGACGCAGACTGGCATTCGTACATGGTATCCTCATTTGTCCGAAAGTACCCAAAATTTGTACAGATTCAATTTAGTTAATCCGCATTCGTACTCAATCATCCTCACTTCATCTGAATGTGACATTCAGACGCAAAACCTCGTCGCATTGTCCAAATGCAATCATATTTTGTATACATTCAATGCGAACGCATCCCAATCTAGTCCGCATTCGTTTGCAAAAGACAGGATGTAACGGCCTGGATTCTTTCTTGTCTTAAAAATATGTTAAAATTTTAAGTTTTCGCTAATGACTAAAAAGAAATCGTTGTTTTGAAAAGTCCTTTCAAATAGTATCAGAGTGTTTTGAAAAATCCGATCGCTACCAAAACTCATCTCAACATTTATTAAATATTGGAAAAGCCATTTATTTAGAAATCAATGGAAGCGTAAGAATAAATACTTCTCAAGATGTATCAGAAACGGGAAGAGAAATATTACTTAAAACATATGTTAGAGTTTCAAGTTAAACACGTAGCTTGCTAAATACTTGATGCCATAGTTTAGGAAATACTTAATGCCTTACAAACGAATTTGTCATTAAATCCTTACAAAATAACTCATTCCTTCACTTGATTCCATACTACTATACTCGGGTTGCGTTTCCTCCGGATACACCGAGTAAGGCCTCCTTCGCTCCTGGTATACTTCATTACCTACACAACAAGTAAGGACGTGAGCTTACGCCCAATAAAGAAATGGGTTAATACAAATGCATATGCTTATGTCTCTCTTTAGTTCCTTTGGAATGGGGGCCACCCAAACCAATCCTTTCGTTACATTCATTCGTTTGTTCTTGTACTCATACTTCGAGCTGGAGACTGTAGGACCTATATGGAATGGTATACTTGACCGGACCTAACGCTTTACTTGCAACCTAGAACTTCCGTACCTGGTAAGGGAGGGGCTTTGGCTAGATTGCAAACTAGACCCGACTACGTATCCACCCCCAACTCCTTTTTCTTTTCTTTTCTTTCGTTTTCTTATCGTTTTTTCCTTTCCCAATGCATGTGAGTACCACCCCGAGGGGGTACTCCCTACTTTGTTTCTATTAATGTGAATTCATGGGGGACATTTCCAAAATAGCTAACGCATACATGAACGATAAATAACGAAGCATCAAAGATTCTACGATTAACAATAAAAGAGTAGAATTCAAAACATATAAGGAAAACGACGGTATATCCACGTATTATGTAAAGCTCTATAAGGGGAAACATATGAAGCAAATCTTAGAAGGCATTTATTGGGAACACTTCCACCACCAATCACTAAAACATGCTAAACAGATAATTAAGTTGAACTAGGCATACTTGTCTAAATACAAAAAAGCTTAACTATGCTTGAAGAATAATAGAAATCAATAGCATACTTAAATATTGACTACAATTAAATTGGCTGACAGTTTACATGCTATTAAATGAAATGAAATTATGCAACAACAAACATAGAAAACGGAACAAGCGTTACAACATAGAGCAACGAACAATCAACGAAATAAAGTAACAAGAACATGCTTCTCAACGTGGCAATAACCAGCAATAAAATGTCAAGACAGAATAGCGAAACATGCAATTTAAACAATTATATATATATATAGCAGCAAAGTATGAAAAAGAACAGAACAGTGAACATGCATTTTTAATGATAATTTTTATAGCAACGAATAACAATCGGAGCAAGACAACAAGACATGTTATAAGCAGAAGCGAAATATTGAAACTAGAACAATGAGGCATGCTTCTAAATGATAAACATGATAGCAAAAACGAACAACTAATCATGCTTTTAGGCAACTAATAACGCAGCAGAAAATAATTACTAATCATGCGTTCAATCGACAATTAAAAATAGTGGTGATATATGACTATATAAAACTACGGATCATGCTTTTAAATGACTAAAAATAGCAGAAATTAATAATGAGTAAAATAGCGAATTATGCTTATGAATCATGCTTCTTAACAGCAAGAAATAGCAGTAACGAGTCAACAACGAAACAGAATATCAAATCATGCTTCTCAATGTCACCAAACAGCAACAAGGAAATTAGAAACAAAACAGCGAGCACATTTTAAATTGACTAATATAACAATAGACTGTATCGATGAAATGAGCAGTGAAACATGCTTCTAACAATTTAAATTATGTAGCATTTAATATTAAATCCAAACAACGAAAATGTACTCCTTAAATGGTATCAATAGCCTTAAGAATTAATGAGAACAAAACAACAGAAACATGCTTTTTAGTTAACTATAAATGGCAGCAACATGTTGAAAATAGAATGGCAAAACATGATTTTTAATCAATACTATACAGTAGCAAATTCGTCAATTAAATCAGCGAAACGTGCTTCCAACATCTAAAGCAGTAGAGATCAATAACGAAACAGGACAACGAATCATGCTTTGAGTGACTAAAATAACAATGATAGATATCAAAAACGGAATAATAGAAAGATGCTTCTTAATGATATCAACAGTAGTGCAAAATAACGAAACAAAGCAACGATGACATGCTCTTTAACAACTAGAAAACTGTAGTATCAATATTGAATCGAAACAGCGAAGGGCATGCTTATTAAATAATAATAACAGCAGTACGAGTAATGAAAATGGAACAACCCAGACATGCTTTTTAAATGACTATAATGACAGCAGAAATGAACATTTAGTCATACTTCTAGTCGACTCATAACGCAGTAGACAAATGACACTAATAATGCTTCTAAATCGACTATTACAACAGCATAATATGAACAACTAATATGTTTTTAATTGATGAGTATCACAGTGGTAACGAGCGACAGGACATGCTTATAAGCGATAACCATAACAGTAGCAACGTACAACAACACACTTTTGTAGAGATCAATAGTGAATGGGAAATAGCGGATTACACATCAAAGGCAGAGGTATTAATAACAACTAGTTTAATGCAGCAAGAGAATCGTGAACAAACAGGAAATAAGTTCATGCTTTGAATAGGAGCAAATCGTAGAACAATACTCTATCATATAATCACAGATTAGGGTCATTATTCCCACAATCAGCTCATGCTCATCCTTAACAGATTCATTGATCATACATTCCATTTGTCCTTACTTTTCCTTTATTCTGAACAAAGCAGACAAATCCTCCATGAAGGTAAATCAAATATTGAAGCAAACTATCAGTAGATATGCAAGAAACCACCACCAAAAATAGGACATCCAACTGAGTATTATCAGAGGTTTATAGAGATTCAAGAACAACTAAAAAAATATCACAGAAATTAACCACTAAGGAAATTATACACACACACACATTTACTTGGGTGTAGGGCCTCCACCTGGCCAAGACTACCCCATTCCTTACCCTTATTGGCGATTCTTCACACAGATAGCAGCTCCCCCTCTATCCTCACACTCCATGTAGGAACTCTCTAGGAAGGAAACACTTGACTCCATGAAGAAGAGGATGAAGGGGAAGCTGGAGGTAAATAGAGGCTTACCCTCGAACAAGCCTTACATTTGGCAAGAGGAGGTGCAGGCGACATCTTCTAGCTGGTCGGGACCGTGGGGAGTGGGATTTTGTGTCGAGAGCTGCGATTTCTATTGGTTGGGCGTTGTTTTCTTCTGATTTTAAATTATTTTCTGTCGCAAATCTATGATCTTCCGGACTAGTGCGGACGCATAGATCTCGTCCACATGAGTAAAATCTCGTAGGCAAATTGGAGGTCACGGACGAGAAATGGCGTCCCCATCCTTGTTCGTACCGTCCATAGCCGAGGTTCAGACGTCATTTAGCGCCAACACCTATCATCCGCATATGTTCAAAATTGAATAGAGACAAATCGGACGAGGCCTCACCTCGTCCGGCTTCGTTCGCGAGCGTCCGAATGTCTATAGGAATTGGACAGATTCATTGCAGACGCATCTCGTCCTCGTCCACATCATTCGTACTTTGTCTACAAAGGGATAGAGTTGTTTCAGGATGCGAGGATACATCTTGTAGTTGTCCCCAAGTAAAATCTGATGGTGCGAAGGCCAACCTTCATCCCCATGGCCTCCGTAGGCATCCAAATTCGCTAGATCTTCACTTTCTTCACATTTTTCTACAAACTTTTTATCTCAAAATAATTTCCTCATAATTACCCATCACAACTTAACACGTATAGAGGCACAATGGAATATATAATAATCTCCAAAGTTCGATTACATTGCTTAAACGGGAAAATTAGTATCGGGGTATTACATGTCAGCTCAGGATGCTAGGATTCGTCCTGTCTTCATCCCCAAGTGACTTAAGCTGGTGCGGAACCAAACTTTGTCCTCATGGCATCAGCATTCGTTCGAAATGACCCTAGACAGTTTTTCTCCAATTTTTGTTAACTCAAATTTTGTCCCATAATATATTCCACAATTTATACGTCATAAAATAACATGTACAGGCACGAAATGAAATACGTTAATTATTCCAAATTGATTACGTCCCATGAATGGGAAAAATGATAAAGGAGTGTTACAGATGGTGAAGTTATTTTTGCTTGACCCAACGACCCAAAACAATCTATGAGGAACAGATGTGAGATGATGGGCCAACATGCCTTCTGCTCCATCCCCAAATGCGACCTAAGACTTAACAACCTTAGTGTGTCCCTCAACGCCTGCATCCTACCAGCCCGGGACTAACCAATTCTAAGTATGTTTGAGATCATACGAAAGGGCATCATGGGTAGGATCGTGAAAAAGAATGAAAAATGGCTCATTCGATGGACCTTTTTTGTTCGCAGATCAGCAACCGACACACCAAACTACAACTTGCTAGTCGAAATTGGAGCCCTAAGTATTCAGGAGCTGCCCAATTTGAGGTCAGCAACAGTAACAGACAGTACTCTATCAATTTGGACAAGCGTACTTGTACTTGTTACTGGTGGGAGTTGATCGGCATCCTGTGTCCATGCAGTCCCATGTATTCACTTCATGCGGAGAGCTCTTGAGGAATTTGTGCATGCATGCTATCATGCGGGAAACATACATGGCGATGTACTCCCACTTTGTCTGGCCCGTCAATGGATAAATCATGTGGCCTCCTGTGACACATTTTGATCAAATTATGCCACCGCCATTTAATAGGCTTCAAGGAAGGCCACAAAAACATAGAATATCGGATGTGAAGGAGGCTCCAAGCCTGATAGTGTTGCCCAAAAGATATATGAACATGACCTATTGCCGGTGTGGGGGTGTGGGGCACTATTCTTGTACGTGCGAAGGTGGAGGCGAGTCTAGTGCTTGTGGCGACAACAACGATAAAGGCAGAGGCAGAGGCAGAGGCAGAGACAGAGGCAGAGGCAGGTCGGAGGGCACATTTATGGGTTTTAGAGTCCCTGAGACAATGCCTGACAAAGTCCCAGAGATAGTTCCTGAGACAGTTCCCAATATAGTTCTTGAGACGCAGATGCACCCATTATCACGCTTACGTTTTCAAGTGTTATTTGAACTATGCTAATTTCATTTGCAATGTGTTCTGCAAGAGTATGATGCGCAAGGTCCACAAACACAAACATACATAAATGTGGACATTAACCCTCCTTAATTACTGAAGACAACGCGATGTATTAGAGCTATTGTATAACCTCTACTAAACTATTGTACAAGATGTATGTCTGGTTTCGATTCATAGTTAACAGTCACGTTAGTTTGCAGTTGTAATGCACATTTTTGTAATTGATATATTGGTTTGATAAATGTGATTGTTAATGATGAATGAACATTGATTAGTATGCAAATGTCAAATTGTCAACTTTGCCTCAAAACAAAATTAGAAAATTTTGCAAGAATTTCTCTTCTTTTTAGTCCATCCCCCCCACAACATTATCAAAACATATATTTTTCCAAACAAATATATTTTCCAACAGATGTCATGTAACACCCCGACTTTTTATATTGGAGTATTACCAAGGATGTAGTCAGAGTGTTAAGTAAAGGGAGTATTTCTGGTAATGTTTTCCCCGTTTACGTGATGTAATTAGATGATGGAGTGACTAGGACATTAGGTTTCGTGTTTATACGTGTCATTTTATGATGTGTGATTATGGGGAAGATGTTATGGGACGAGTTTTAGGAAGGAAAAATGTGTTAAGTGCTGGAATGAGCATTTTGGGACACTTGCGGACGACCCGTGAACGACGTTCCTCGTCCGTAAATGCATGGAATGCTGTCCCAACACTTTGGGATGACTCTCACGGATGCTGCCTTACATCCCAAGTTGCCCTTGTCTCTAAACTCGACCTTCGGACACTTTGCGGACGATTGTGGTAAAGGGTCGATTCATCCGCTTTGAATCTGTCCAATTCCTGGACAGTTCTGGACGAGCTCGGACAAATACGGACATGGTTGGCCACGTCCGATTTGACTCTGTCCGATTTTTGGACACATTCAGATGCATGCAGACGCTGCATATAGACGCCATTTTGTGTTCAAATGTTGTTTTCAGACGGTACGGACATGACAAGGACGCCAGTTCTCATTCAAGAACGTGATTTTTTCTGTAGGATTTTACTCATGCGAACGAATGCAAATGAGACTAGTGTGTCCGCACTCGTCCAAAAGATCGCAGTTTAGCGTAAAATTAGGGATTTGAAATCCAAATTCTAGTCGTGTAGTCATTTACTTAAAACGATTTCTCGATAGAAAATCCTCCCAGGTCTGGAATCACTACGCGAAGCCGCCCTCCCCTACCTAGACGTCACCCTCCTCTCTATCCCTACGTATACAATTTTCCCCTCCTCCTTCCAGTTATAAGCCATTTCTTCCCTGGCATTTCTTCTCTAGCCATTCCTCTCCTGCGTGAGTTTCCTTCTCTTGAGTGAAGAGCTGCATCTTTGAGCTCGTGAGTGTTCTCTGGTGAGTGGTGTTATTCTCTTAGGTGGGTGAGGGTACTTGAGTGAAGTGAGGTGTGACCTAAGGAGTGGGAGTTGTGGAACTAGGAGCTAACGTTCGTGAAGCAACCATGAGCTGGAATTGCCGTGAGCTATGAGCTGCGGAGTGTTGTCCCTAAGTGTTAGTTTCTTCAATTTAGGTAATGAAATAGGGGTGTCTTGGCCTGTGAAGGCCCTACACCACAAGTAGAGTGCATGAGTGCCTTTATTTGTTGTTGATAGTGTTGAATACTAATACTTGTAGATTTTTGTTGGTTGTTCTCTCCACTGGTGTTGTTTCCCTTTGTGTGTTAGTTTCCTGCAATTTTATATGTGTTGCTGCAATTCCTATAAATATTTCCTTGACTGCATATGAGTTCCGCAATTGATAGTGATGATGGTGATGAATGTTGAATGCGTAAATGGTAAATGGTTACGTGATGTCCAGAAATGAGCCAAGAGTTTCATTCTATTACTGGATGTTTACTTGCTGCTTAGTTATTAACTATAATGCTGATATTTCCTTTGTTGTTCTGCCATTGGTTCTGTTTAGTTAAATATCTCCATGTTAAGCATATTAGTTAAATGACTGCCAATTTCTTTCCTTCAAATGCATGTATTGTGCTGCCATAAATTGTTTTGCCGTTTCCTTTGTTCGACATTCAAGTTAAATTAACAAGCATGTTAATCAATTGGAGTGATTAACTTAATTAGAAATTGAGTATGTTAATCGATTTGAGTAGTTACCTTAATTAGAATTGAGAATGATAATCCATTAGAATAACTAATTAGAATTATAACAGAAGTCCTTACTTGAGCTTGTCAATTAACTAGGACAATAATGATTGATTTACTAGTTAAGCATGTTTGATTAATTAACTAGGCTAATACCAACACGTTAAGAAATTGAAGCATGTTAATTATTATTTAAGCATGTTAATTTGCTTAACTAGAATAATTAATTAAACTTGAACATGTTAATTTATTTAAGCATGTTAATTAACTTAAGCAAGTTAATTAGCTAAGTTGTTGATTAATCAATTAGATTATAAATTAATCTAAACATGTTAATTAATCTTCATTGATAATCCATTTTTGTGTTTTCCTGTCATTTCCTTCATCATAACTCCTATAATCTAATATTTTACTTTATTAAAGAATGATAGTGAAGATGACAGAAAGAGGAACCAAACATGAATGAATTAAAAATTTCATTAACTATATGAACATATGTTTTTATATTCTCTTTGTTATTGTTCCTTTGTTTTTGTCTTCTTTTGCTTGTTTTCGTATTATAGTTCATTATATTCTACAATTTGAGCATGTGTAATTAGATTTGAATAAATCCTGTGAATCAACTAGACACCCCTAATCTGATCATGTTAATCAATTAGAATACCTATCTAGAGAATAAATGTATATATTTCTTGAGTATGTAAATTTCCTAGGATCACTAATTAGAATAATCACCTAGAATAATGAACGTAGGAAGCACGTAAAATGACTAAAAAATTAACTAGGATAAATAGCATGTTAATTAGTAGTATGTTCGATTTCTCTTTCGACTATTATTGTGTTCTATTAATTCGAGTATGTTTTCCTTGTTTCACTTCATTTTAGATTGTTCTAATATGGGTGATCAATTTCTGTATTTCCTTATTGAGTTCGTTTGTTTGCTTGATTTCCTTATGTGTTTGATTGTTTACAATCCCATATTTCAATTGTTCTCTAATGTGCTCTTTCAATTCTTGCTATTCATTTACATTCCTTATATGCGTATTTCAATTTCTGTTAATGTACATTATAATGCATCATGCATCATGTTAGGTTGAGAATGTATGGTCATGCATCATGTTAATAGAACCCAATAAGGAGTGCCATCTTAGTGTTGGCACTCACACATGCATTAAGTGAGGTAAAATGTTAAGAAAATGAAGGAAATTGAGAGTTGAAGGGCGGATGGATAACGAGTTTAGTCTGCAACTAGCCGAAGCCCCTCCCTCTTAGGGTACGGGAGTTCTAGTTAGAAGTAAAAGGTTAGATTCGATCTACTATTCCATCAGAAAGGAAATCCTCAAATCTCTAGCATAATGTACGAGTAATGAACAAATGAAATAACGTAAAGTAATGAACGAATGAATGGCTTAATGAAAAGATTGGCTAGGGTGTCCCCATTCCAAAAAGGACTAAAGAGAGGCATATCACATTGTATTAAACTATGTTCCTTACTAAGCCTTTGGACTTACAGTTACTTGTAGTGTAGGTGTAGGTACGCGTGCGTGAAAACAAATGCAAGAGACGATAATAAGATAATAAAGCATGGATGAAGGATTTGCACTGGCAAGGGAGCCCGTGGCTAGCCTGGCTAAAAGAGTAAAATAAGGAATGGTTGTAATTAAATTAGGTTTTACTAAGTTGTATTCAATTGTTTAGTTCTTCATTAAATTATTTATGCTTCCACAATGTTTTAAATATATGATTTCATAACGATTCCGCTATGTTTACAAATGATTTTATATCTATGACATTTCATAGTATACTATGGTTTGCGAAAGGTTGGTAGCGGTCTGGTTTAGACGCACTCTGATATTGTTTTAAAATGAGATTTCAATGGTTTTATAAAAGTTTTAAATTTCATGTATTTTTAAAGGATTACGAAAAACTGGGTCATTTCATATCATCCAACAAAAAAAAAAAAGAAAACATAAACATGGACAGAGTCAATGAATTCTTTAGTCCCTACACATCCCAAATACACTAAGATGGCTGCTTGCCACGTTTCTTCCGCAAATTCGTTATCAAAAAAAAAAAAACAAATGCGGGTCCAGTAGTGCGTGGGATGCTTTGGCGTAGAACGGACCCTTTAAGGATTCATCATCTTGCTCGTGGAAGTCCGCCTTGGTCTTGCATGATTGGATCATGTCCAACCCCTGATCCATACATGGATAGATGGCATACGAGCTGAAATACAAAAGGATAAATCAACACATAAGCATAAAGCAATATGAATGAACACAAGGGAAGAGATATACCACTTTTTGTCTATTGGCGATACAATGATCGAAATTGCTTCTGGTAGCAATGCTTGGTGAGGGAAGTGAGTGTGCAGGTCTAGGGACGACGGAAAACTCCCTTGCCTTGGTTGTGTCTAAAATGCAAAAGAAGCATGCATTAAAACTGTTGAAATATGAACGACAACCCAAAATCGCGAGAAGTTTACTTATGTGAATCCACCCTAGTGTAAGGAGCGATTTGTTCATTTGAACTTTTCAATATTCTTCTTCGTTCAAAGCATAACACTGCATACAAAGAACACAATGCACAGATTAGTACTAATATAACACCTTCTGAACTACTTAATGTAACATAAGGTAATTCTCACCAGGTTTGCTGTCCCTTTTTTGCTATGGGAAGATGATGTCAGTGATGTTGAATTCATCATCGACCAGCTTTCCCGAGAGAATTGCGCACATCTCCACGTTCTTTTGAGTATTTGCATGAACATACGTCTTGAAAATATTCATCAGATCACCAGGCTGTAAAAAAAAATTGACAAGAGACCGACCTTCAAACTAATAAGGCATGAATAAGTGCAGACACACATAAATAACCAAATCAAATACGTACCATGTGCACAAGTTTCAGTGCCGGAGGCTGTGACGCCATGGTGATGCGTCTTGGTGTAATGGAGCTGCAAATTTCAAACATGTTATTACATCATGCACAAACAAAGCAAAGACTGGACTTTGCGTACAAAGTAAATAACTGATAAGCAATCTATGTCTTCCGTTGCTTCATAGGACGATGGAGAAACTGCTGTAGGGGCTGCTCGCTGCTCCATTCATTGAAATGCTACCAACATCTCATGATGGCGCTCCTCTACTCGATCTTCCATTTTTTGCATTTGGAGCAGCCCTGTTTGACTTTGCTCCTCCATTTTTTTTTAATTTGGAGCATCCCCATTTGAAGGTGCTCCTCCATCATGTCTATTCTATTAAGCGCCCTTTTATGGAGCTCTCCATCCTGCGCAACCAGCCGGATAGCTCTTCAATCATTGAAGTAAAGTGAGATGTCTGAGGAGGGGGCAATGCAGGAGGTTGTTCCTCCAAGGGGGTTGAAAGCTGAGCCACTAGACCTCACCTCTTCAAGGTCTTGTGTACCCATTCCCCTCCAACATTGTTGAGGCCCATTCTGTCCACATTCACTTTGTTGTAGACATATGTGGTCGTCTCTTCGATTCTCGGCTCACCCTCTGTAACACCCAAACTTTTTAAATTGGATAATTATTGGGGTATTATTAAGGACATAATCAATATATTATAATTTAGGATGATTATTTAAATTGGACTCGTGATAGTCGTTAATCGGTATTCAAAATAAGTTGGAAATTAGGAATGGGTTGATTAAAATGTGGTGCATACATTTAACATATAGTTCTATATTAAGTAAGTAAAAGAAATTAAGTGAGGCATTAATATGATGGGGATTAAAATAAATAAAACAAATATTAATTAAAGAAATTAAAAGAAGAGGTAAGAGATGTGTTGAACCGGTTCAGCACAAGAACGGTTCAGTGTTGTGTGTTGGTTTGGTTCAAGATGCAGTTGAGGGGGAGGGATTTTCGCGTAGCTTCACGATTTCAGAAGTTGAAATGAGAGATAGAGAAGGAGAGAAGTCGTGGTAGAAAGAAACGAGAGATGAGGGAGAGAGATGGAGGCCGAGGAGAGACGAGGGCTCGGGACGACGATGGATGGCTAACGGTGAGCAAACGGCAGTCGAACGATGAGCTAGGGCTCGGGTTCGTCCTGGTCAAGCGAACGGCGAGCACAACTGGCGACGTTGTGGGTGAGTTAGACGTCATGGATTGATTCGGCGTGAAGGACGGGTCGCCGAATTTGGCATCAACCATCGACAATCTATCGATTTTCGGTCATGCTTGGCAACAATGAATGGTGTGATGATGGCATGATGGCAAGATCGACAAGCTCGATTGTCAATTTGCAATTTTAGGCATGGGTTGGCTGCGATTTCTTCTGTGCTACTGCGATTTGGTAGTTAGGGTAAGTCTGTTGTTTACTTAGTGATTGTGTTCTGATTATTGGATGACTTATTGGAGTGTGGCTGGAGGATATTTTGATACATAAAAATAAGAGACAACGGAAGAGCCGAGGGCTCTCTGCTGGAAAAGTGGAGTCCGAGAGCTAGAGTGGGAGCTGGAAGCCAAGAAAGGATGCAAGGAAGGTTGGACCTACTGGTCTCAGGTCTGTTCTATCCACTGGTGAGTGTTCTTCTCCATTGTTTAGTCTTTGGATTTTATTTCAGATGTTAGTGCAACGTTGGTATTAGATATTGTCTTGGATTGTTGTAGAGTTATTTAGTTAAAGATTTCTGAATAAGTTTATTGGTTGGAATTCATTGGGTTTCTGCCTTTGACTATGTGAATTGGTTGTTGTTCTATTGTTGGGTCAGTTGGGTTCTGTGACTTATTGGGTGTTAATAAAGTTTGATTATGTCGGTTGTTGAAGCTTATAATGAAGTCATGAGCTTAAGTCAGAATAGTTACAACATGAGTTATTCTATTAGGAATGGTTGGATTGTAAAGCATGATAATAATTTGTAAATTATTGGTTGAGAGGAACTATGACGCGCCTCCAAAAGAGGGGTAAAGAATCGATCCAATGAAAATGGAGTACTTTAAGCAAATAGCTCACTTGCAAGTAGGAGGTGGCAGCTGCTACTTTCCTGCAGCTGCTTCCAGTTAGCGACGGTTGAACTTCCTCTCTAGAGCTCTTATGAAACTAATTTTTGGACACCATACTCTCACATATATATATTTTTCTCCCTCCAAAATTCAGCTCAAAAGCATTTATGCAACTCGAGATCACGTACGAAAGCTGCTCGGAGGTCGGTGGGAATCGACAGATTGAGTCTTTAGAAAAGAAAGGTGTGTAACATCTGAACCCGAACTTCTTTTCTTATGATTCTTCTTTCCTTGGAACCCTGATGAATATGAGGTTATGTTTACGGTGGTTTTAGTAACTTTGGTGCTAGGAATGTTGGAGAAAAATGGAAAACAGATTCGGGAGGAGCAAAAGGTGAACCACCTTTGGTTTGATTGAACTCCACAAGGAGTGTCTCCAACCTGGCTGGAATGTGTGTTTTACCTCACTTACACTCTGGATCTACTACCTTAGAGGTAGTAGGGCAAGGAGGGACAATAAGATCTTCAACCAAAATGAACAAGGATTGAAGAAATGGTGGGTTACTCCCTCGGATTAACTCCTAGAAGCTTGGGCGATTGTTCCTCACAAAGAGGTGAAGAGTCTCTCTTCAAAGCTAGGGTTTTTTGTCAAAAGTTCACTGCCTTCTCAGCAGCTCAAATTTGAAAAATATATATATAGTGCTCCCATTAGGGTTACAAAAATAAGGAAAAGAAAAGAAACAAATAACAAAATAAAATGGCAATGTTGAAAATGGTTAACCACTCGACTAGGTGAATGGCTGAGTGGACTTGGCTTGTGTGGTTCATGGCTCTAGCATCACCACTCCATTTCTCATGCAAAAGTTCATTTCCTAAAACCATGCAAATCTCCAAAAACACCAGCATGATAATCTCCAAAAAGCATCAGCATAAAATGTATAAAAAGGATTGAACACATGACCTCATTGGGAGTGCTTTTCTTGAGGGCCGAGAGGAGCATCACTTGAGTTGTCTCCTCCATGTTTCCAAACCAATAAATTGAAGGGTTTCTCCATGTCTTCAATTGATAGTTCTCCTCCAAGATTAGCATAGAATCGATCCCCTGCAAAATGAGCAAACAAATTAGAAATCTCTCGGGCTCTCGATCTAGTCAAGGGACCTTGCAGCTATCATCCTCCTGAGGTAGTTGAGGATTTGTCCTCAAATCAAGTTCTTCCTCTGATTTCTCTTGGACATTTTCATCTTCTACATAGGGTGACAAGTCTTGTACATTGAAAGTGACTGACACTCCATAGTCTCCGGGGAGGTCAATTTTGTAGGCATTGTTGTTCACCCTTTGTGGCACTCGGAATGGTCAATCAGCTCTAGGCATGAGCTTAGATTTCCTTTTGTGTGGAAACCTCTCCTTGCATAGGTGAAGCCATACAAGATCCCCTTCATTGAAGATCACTTCTTTCCTGCCCTTATTGGCTTGCTTAGCATAGGACTCATTCTTCTTTTCAATTGACTTCCTCACCGATTCTTGCAAAGACTTGATGTGCTCGGCCTTGGCTTTTCCCTCGGTATTTGTCATCTCCTTTGTTCGAATAGGAATGAGGTCCAAGGGAGTTAAGGGGTTGAAGCCATACACAACTTCAAAGGGTGTTTTCTGAGTGGAAGTGTGCATGCTTCGATTATATGCAAACTCCACATAAGGGAGTTGCAAATCCCAATCCTTGAGCTTCCCTCTAAGGATGCTCCTTGATAGTGTTCCGAGAATCCTATTAACAACTTCTATCTGGCCATCCATTTGGAGGTTGGAGGAGGTGCTAAAAAGGAGTTTAGTGCCAATCTTCCTCCACAAACTTCCCCAAAAAGAAATAAGGAATTAGTATCCCGGTCCGACACAATAGACTTGGGAACACCATGAAGTCTCACCACTTATCGGAAGAACAACTCGGCAATATGGATTGAATCATCAATTTTGGAACCAGGTATGAAATGTGCCATCTTTGAAAATCTATCCACAACCACAAAAATTTATGATACTAGTGCGAGGCAACCCCAAAATAAAATCCATGCTCACCTCAACCCACGAATGGCTTGATGTCTTCAAAACTTCTTTGACATGCTTCACTCCGTTGGAATTCTCTCCCTTTCTTTGTACAATTAGTCATGGGAGCCATGAGGGTGCTAAAGTTTTGAATGAACCTCCTATAGAAAGAGGCTAATCCATGAAAACTCCTCACATCCGAAATACTCCTTGGAATCGGCCAATCCTTAATGGCCACCACTTTGGCTTCATCCACCTCCATGCCATCTTTCGAAAGTATGAATCCCAAGAAATGCACTCTTTCTTGAGCAAAAGAGCACTTTTTAAGATTCCCAAATAATTTCTCCTTTCTCAAAGTTTCAAATAGCAATCGTAGATGTTTCACATGCAAAGCCAAATCCAAGCTATACACAAGAATGTCATCAAAGTACACCACAATAAATTTTCCCAAAAACTCTTTCAACACATGGTTCATTAATCGCATGAAAGTACTAGGAGCATTTGTTAAACCGAAAGGCATCACTAACCATTTAAAAAGACCATGCCTAGTCTTGAAAGCCATCTTCCATTCATTACCTTCTTGCGTCCGAATTTGGTGATAACCACTCTTCAAATCCACTTTGGAGAAAATAGCCGCCCCACTAAGTTCCTCAAGCATGTCTTCTAGTCTCGGTATAGGAAACCGATATTTAATAGTAATTTGATTTATGGCCCTAATATCAATGCACATTCTCATAGTGCCATCTTTCTTGGGTACCACAAAGTAGGAACAGCACAAGGGCTCATTGATTCTTGAATGTACCCTTTCTCTCGAAGTTCTTGAACCTGTTTTTGAAGTTCTTTGGCCTCCTTCGGGTTTAGTCTATAAGCGGGATGGTTTGGAAGAAATACTCCGGGCTCAAGATCAACTCTATGCTCAATCCCTCGAAAGGGTGGAAGTCCTTGAGATAACTCCTCGGGGAAACATCTTCAAAATCTTTAAGGAGTTGTGCAACTTCCATAGGAACCACTCCTAGCTCCTCCATTCTTTCTTTGAACAAAATGAGGACAATCGGCCCTCCTTCACAAAGGCTCTTCTTCAACTCATTTTTTGACAAAAACAAGTTAGTCTTGGACTTTTGCTCCCGCTTAGCATCCTCATCTTTAGCCAATTGCTTTGGACTAAGAGGCATTAAAATGAAATTCTTGCCTTGGTCCTTGAGTGAGTACTCATTGGTGTAACCATCATGTAATGCTCTCCGATCGGATTGCCATGTTCTTCCCAACAAGATATGGCTTGTATTCATTGGTACCACATCAAATAAGGCTTGATCGTCATAACCCCCAATTGCAAAATCAATCTTCACTTGCTTGGACACCTTCAACAATCCACGGTCATTCAACCAACTGAATTGGTATGGATTCGGGTGCATGGTGGTCTCCAAATTCAATTTGTCCACAAGCTCTTGAGATGCCACATTTGTGCAACTCCTTCCATCAATGATGAGTGAGCACACTTTATCTCTGATTAGGCATCTACTAAAAAAATATTCTCCCTTTGCTCATTGTCTCCACAGGTGTGAGCAACTAGAGATTTCCGAATCACCATCAACAAAGGTCCTTCTTGTGCCAAGCATCTCTTGGCCACATCAACTTCTTCTTCTCCCTCTTCAAGGGTGGTGGATGCTTCATCTTCATCCTCACTAATTAACTCATTTGTGGCCTCCCTAAAAATCATAACTCGTTTATTAGGGCATTGAGAGGCAATGTGACCATGTCCGAGACATTTGAAGCATTGGATGTCCCTTGCTCTCGGCTTTGGAACTCCATCTACCACTTTCTTGTCCTCCACAGTTTTGATGGTAAATCCCTTGTTATTTGCCCCCTTGAAGTTTATTATCTTCTCATTCTCCTTGGTTTGGGGCTTGGGATAGGTAAACTTTCGTTGAGGGGGGAACTTGGTAACCACCTCCTTTCCTTTTCTCAATCTTTGCCGCTCCACCTTCACGGCCATTTGGATAACACCCTCCATGGTGTCAAGTGGATGCCACTCCACAATGTCTCCTATATCACGGTGGAGGCCTCTAATGAACCTTGCTATGACTTGATCCTCTGGTTCTTCAAGTCCACATCGACTCTTCAAAGTTTCAAACTAGGTCAAATACTCATCAACTGTCAATGACCCTTGTCGCAAACTTTGCACTTGATAAAGCAACTCTTATCGGTATTGTAGTGGCACAAATTTCTTTCTTATCAAATTTTTCATTTCCCTCCATGTATCAACTTCTTCCATGTCATCTCTCCTCCATTGAGCTTTAAGGTTCTCCCACCACAAGTGAGCATAATTATTAAGCTCAAGAGCCACAAGCTGAATTTTTGCTCCATTGAAATAATCATAACACCAAAAAATCTTCTCCATCTTTTCAATCCATTCCATGAATTCATCACCTTGGCTGGGCCCTTTGAAAGGAGGAATGGAACTTTTGACATTCTTCAACTTATCTTTGGTGGAAATTCTTGCATTAAAATCGGATTCATCATCATCATAAAAATAGGGTCTCCAAACACCCACATTTCTTCACCTTGCAGTTTGAGGGTTTTGTTGTGGTCAGTCAGCATTTGGTTGGGGCCTCTATGCCAATGTAAATTGTTGTAACATCAGCCTTATCTCTTCCTTAAAAGAGTTCATTTGCTGCTGCAAAGATAGTTCAACATTCGGAGGTGGTTGAGGAGCAACCGGTTGACTAGTTAAAGCTTCTCGATTTTGGTTTTGTTGAGCTCCACTTCTTGTCATCATAATACCAAGTAACTTATCACCAAAATGTATCTAAGCACAGAATCAATCAAGCTCTGATACCACGTTGACATGCCTCAAAAGAGGGGTCAAGAATCGATCCAATGAAAATGGAGTATTTCAAGCAAATAGCTCACTTGCAAGTAGGAGGTGGCAGCTGCTACTTTCCAGCAGTTGCTTCCAGTTATTGACGGTTGAACTTCCTCTCTAGAGCTCCTATGAAGCTAATTTTTTGGATACCACACTCTCACGTATATCTATTTTTCTCCCTCTAAAAGTGAGCTCAAAAGCCTATATGCAACTCAAGAGCTCGTACGAAAGCTGCTCGGAGGTCGGTGGGAATCGACAGATTGAGTCTTCAGCAAAGAAAGGTGTGTAACTTCTGAACCCGAACTCCTTTTCTAATGATTCCTCTTTCCTTGGAACCCTGATGAATATGGGGTTATTTCAGCAGTGGTTTTAGTAACTTTGGTGCTAGGAATGTTGGAGAAAAATGGAAAACAGTTTCGGGAGGAGCCAAAGGTGAACCACCTTGGTTTGATTGAACTCCACAAGGAGTGTCTCAAACCTGGCTGGAATGTGCATTTTACCTCACTTACACTCTAGATCTACTACCTTAGAGGTAGTAGGGCAAGGAGGGACAATTAGATCTTCAACCAAAATGAACAAGGATTGAAGAAATGGTGGCTCACTCCCTCGGATCAACTCCTAGAAGCTTGGCTGATTGTTCCTCACACAGAGGTGAAGAGTCTCTCTTCAAAGCTATGGTTTTTTGTCAAAAGTTCACTGCCTTCTCAGTAGCTAAAATTTAATATATATATGTAATGCTCCCATTAGGGTTACAAAAATAAGGAAAAGAAAAAGATCAAATAACAAAATAAAATGGCAATATTGAAAATGGTTAACCACTCGGCTAGGTGAATGACCGAGTGGACTTGGCTTGTGTGGTCCATGGACTCTAGCATCACCACTCCATTTCTCATGCAAAAGTTTCTTTCCTAAAACCATGCAAATCTCCAAAAACACCAGCATGATAATCTCCAAAAAGCATCAGCATAAAATGTGTAAAAAGGTTTGAAGACATGACCTTAGTGGGAGTGCTTTTCTTGAGGGCCGGGAGGAGCATCACTTGAGTTGTCTCCTCCATGTGTCTAAACCAATAAATTGAAGGGTTTCTCCATGTCTTCAATTGTTGGTTCTCCTCCAAGATTAGCATAGAATTGATCCCCTGCAAAATGAGCAAACAAATTAGAAATCTCCTGGGCTCTCGATCTAGTCAAGGGACCTTGCGGCATATCAAACTATAATTCACCAATTTGGTTGATGGTTGTTGAGTTGTAGATGCGGAAGCTCGTAATCGTTATTAAACCTTGTAAACAGTCAATGGAGAAATGGATATTAATGATATATGTTATTAATTTGTGAAGGTACTAAAAGGAGAAGAAGGATAACTATTGAGTGCCAACTGCGATAAATATTTGAGGTAAGGAAAATAGGGTGTCTTGGCCATTTGGAGGCCCTACACCAGAAGTGGGTGCGTGTGTTTAGTGTAAATGGTTTACTGTTAGACGTTATTTGTCCTAAAAATGCTCACTGTTAGTATGAAGTAGTTGTTAGTTAGATGATAGTTTTCCCTTGATGACTTCCTATCGCATCCACTTGATCAGCTTCGTGTTTTCCTTTGTCTGTTAATATGTGGATGAGCCTTATTGACTATTAGTTGTACCTATTTCTGGTGTTCATTTTCCTTGTGATATTTCCTTACTGCCAGTTTTTTCCATTGTTGCAAATGCTTGCTGGATTACCGTGAAGAGCTGAGAATGATGAATGAGAAAATGTTGAATGATACGAATGAACTGTTACCTTCATTGAGAATGACCTTGATTTGTTACTGCCCTTTATTGCTAACTGTCAATTGATGTGCTGTGATTCCCTAGTTGTTGTTCTGCTGTTAAATGTTTGTGTTACACCCTTAACCTAGTTTGTTAATCTAGCATGTTTAATAAACAATGATCGAACTATGTTAGTTGAGCATGTCTAGTTGATAATAGGTGTTCATAATTGAACTATGTTAGTTGAGCATGAGTAGTTATCAATTGGCTTGAGTAGTTAGGTTAATTAAGCTTAACTGTTTAATTGTTTAATCAAGCATGTAAACTACTCAAGCATGTTAATTGTTAATTACGTAAATTAATTAGTTTAGTATGATAAATAGCTAGCATGTTAACCTAGTTTAGTCTAGTATGTTTTAAGGTTAATCTAAATAATTGATGAGCATGTTAATGAACTAGTGTAATTATCCTATGTGCGTGAGAATTAATAATTGATAGTAATTGACTACATTAACTACATTTGAATTGTGTGATTAATTAAACTTGAGCACGTAAATCACTAACTAAGTAAAGTAGAATAATCACCTAGATTAATGGTGGGATGCATGAAAATGTTATAAGAAAGTACTAGAGTAATTAGCATATTAACGAATAGTGTTATGTTCCATTAATTCAATTATGCTTTCCTTATTAAATCCATACTCAACGCTAATGAATATTTTATAATTGCTTTTGTCACTATCCACTTGATATTGCTTACAATTTTGATTTCATACCATTAGCATGTTATCAATATTGATGTATGTAAGTATTCTTTAAGCATGATTGGTTAACTAGAATAAAAGTATGTAATCAACCCTTGAGCATGTAAACTAAATTAGGATGATTAACTAGATGATAATTAGGATTCCTTCTTGAGCATGTTAATTTCATTATGTTTTGCTTCCATACGCATGTCACTTGTGATTCATTGTATCTCCTTTTATTATTGTGATGTATATATTCAAGCATGTTCCCCGATGATTAATTAGCTCTATAATTGCTCCCTTCACATGCTGTACGTTATTATTATTTGTCTTTGGTGCTCATTCAGTTATTGTTATTTCCTTTGTTTGCGCTTTAATTTCAGTTACTTTCATTTACGCACATTTCAATATCTATTAAAGTTATGTTATACGCATCATGCATCATGTTAGGTTAAGAATGGATGGGTAGCAGTCCTAGTCTGGCAATTAGGCAATGCTCTTACCTTATCGGGAATGGGACCTAGTTGTCCATAGGAGGTTAGGCCCGACCCACTATACCATCCCATACGGGTCTTCCAATCTCCAGTTCGAAGTACGAGTAAAGAAAGAAAGAAAGAAGAAACATAATGAAAGAATTGGTGTGGGTTGCCCCCATTCCAAATGAACTAAAGAGAGTCATAAGCATATTGCATTAACCCTTTTCCTTACTAAGCTATTAGGCTCACGTATTACTTGTGGTGTAGGTAAAATGACGAACAGTTAATAAGTAGATGATAAACACATAATAAAGTAGGGATGGATGATTTCGCACGCACGAGACTCGGGACTAGCCAGGCAAAGAGAAAGACGATGTTTAATTGTCATTTCATTTGTTAAACGTAGTGCTTCAATGGTTTAGTATCTCCTTCTTGAACGATATCCTTACGCTTCCGCAAGATTTTAAATAGATGGTTTTATTTTATTATTTACGCTTCCGCACCTTGTGATTGGCTTTCCAAAATGAGTTTTAAAGAAAGAGTTAGTAGCGATCCGATTAGACGCACTCTGATACGTTTTGTTTTACAAAGAAAGAAATTTGAAAATTTTATGCATTTTAACGACTTATGAAAATCCTGGTCGTTACATCCTCCGAGATGGGTACCCCAGACTGCTCGGCAATCCTCTCGATGAGCCAGTTGAATGGCAGACTCTTTGCCGGGTTATTGAGCACTTCGTGCATGTGCCTCAAAATGACATATCTGATGTCCACCTTTTTCCTAGTGAACACCTTCTCAAGCAAATAGAGATCTATGTAGCTAACATGGTCTTGATGTCCATCCCGAGGCAAAATAGTGTACGTCGTGATAAGGTGGACAACTCGGGCTATGACATTTAGGTCCCTGCCCTTTGGCTTCTTGTACGCACCAATCTCAGGATGCTAGTGCAATAATTTAAGCACTACCAATCCATCTCTTTGCTTGACGAAAGGTGGCTCTCGAGACACGTGATAATACCAATCGCTTGGCCCCTTCATCACACATCCAAGCATCACGTTCAGATCGTTGGGAGTCAGCCTCAACTCCATCCAAACATATAAGTGCAGACCTCTAATGGTTGCTTGCACACTTCCAAATTCGCATAAAACAGCCACACAATCCGCTCACAATAACACCCCCCCCCCCCCATTCAGCACAACCCGACTAAGCTAGTCCCCTCCAACAATTGTTGAATTCTCAACTCTGCCAATGACTCCAACTCTACTCTATTAGACACAATAATTATTCACCTCAAAAATAACTTCCTTTCACCCCCGATTTGCAAGCTTAGCATATTCAGAATTTTTTTTCTCGATACTCTTCCGGACTTCCTCATGCAATAACTTAACTCGCTCGGTCTTCACAGCTCCATCTTCACTCACATAATAGGTCACTGGAAGTGGTAAGAGATCGATAGGCGTAAGAGGATTAAATCCATATACTACCTTAAATGGTGTATGTTGAGTAGTTCCATGTACGCTCCGGTTGTAAGCAAACTCCACAAAAGGCAACTGTAAGTCCCAATCGGTTAGTCTTTTACTGAGCACCGATCATAGTAATGCTCCTAGGGTACAATTATTCACCTCCGTTTGCCCATCAGTCTGGGGATGGAAAGAAGTGCTGAAGAAAATTTAGTACCCAATTTCCGCCATAAAGTCTTCCAAAAAGAACTTAAGAACTTTGTATCACGATCTGCCACTATGGGAGCTTGGAACTCCATGCAAACGAATGTTCTCCTTAAAGAATAAGTCAGCAACATTAGGAGCATCATCAGTTTTGTTACAGGCAATAAAGTGAGCAATTTTGGAGAAACGATCTACAACCACCATGATAGAGTCTTTGGCTCGGGGAGTGCAGGGAATTTCTAGGATGAAATCAACACTGATTTCCACCCAAGGATGAGTGGCCACAAGAAGTGGCATATAGAGACCTTGCGGAAGGACTCGGCTCTTTGCCTTTTTACATACAATACAATGATCCACAATCCTCTGTACGTCTTGACGCAAATGAGGCCAATGGAAGTGCTCTTGAATGGCTTCAATAGTTTTCTTATTGCCAAAATGCCCTGCTAAACCGCCACAATGAGCTACAAGGATGAGAGCTTCCCGAAGACTGCATATAGGAATACACAACTTGCCATTCTTAAAAAGAAAACCGTCCTCCAAGAAGTATGGAAAATCTGGTTTGTGCAAACAATTAGAGTAAATACTCCCAAAATCCTTATTCTCCGAATATAGCTCCTTGATCTAGTTTAGACCAAAAAGTCTTGCATTAAGTTCTGTCAACAAAATAGAATGCCTAGAGAGAGCGTCGGCGACCTGATTAGATTCTCCCCTTTTATATTTAATAATATAGGGGTAGCATTCCAAAAACTCTACCCATTTGCCATGACGACGATTAAGCCTCCCTTGACTACGAATGTGTCTCAATGGTTGGTGATCAGAATGAATAATAAATTCTCTAGATAAGAGATAGTGTTGCCAAACTTCTAGTGCCCGAATGACCGCATAGAATTCCTTATCGTAGGTAGAATAATTGATGGCATCTCCCTTTAGCTTTTCACTAAAATAGGCAACTGGCTTGCCTTCCTGCATAAGAACCGCCGATACCCAATGCAGAGGCATCGCATTCAATCTCAAAAACTTTGGAAAAGTCTGGTAGCGCTAGGAGAGGAGCATTGCATAATTTTTCTTTAATAGATTCGAAGCTAGACTGGCAAGATGAAGTCCACACAAAATCTTTTCCTTTCTTGGTGCAATCAGTGATAGGGGCCATAATTGAGCTGAACTCCTTTATAAAGCGCCGGTGAAAGGATGCTAAGCCATGGAAGCTCTGAACTTCTGAGACACAAGTTGGAGTCGGCCATTCCCTAATTGCCACTATTTTTTATTCATCCACTTCCATTCCATCTTTAGTAATGATAAATCCCAAGCTTGAGCAAAAGAGCATTTCTTGAGATTGCCAAATAGCTGAGCTTTCCGTAATACTTCAAATAATAATCGCAGGTGTGCAAGATGACTGGAGATATCCGAGCTATAAACAATTATATCGTCGAAATAAATGAAGACAAACTTTCCCATAAAATCTCAAAGAAGGTGATGCATCACTCGCATAAAAGTACTAGGGGCATTAGACAACCCAAATGGCATGACCATCCACTCATAGAGCCCATACTTTGTTTTAAAAGCCGTCTTCCACTCATCCCCTTCGAACATTCGAATCTGATGATACCCGCTTTTCAAATCAACCTTCGAAAAGATGGCAGCTCCACTGAGTTAATCTAACATATCCTCCAGCCTGGGAATAGGGAAGCGATATTTGGTAGTGATTTGATTAATGGCACGGCTATTAATACACATCCATACCGAACCGTCTTTCTTAGGAACCAATAAGGTAGGTACTGCATAAGGACTAAGAGACTCTCAAATATAACCCTTGTCAAGTAGTTCAGTGACTTGTTTCTGAAGCTCTTTCGACTCGTCAGGATTTAATCTATAAGCTGGACGATTAGGCAGAGGAGCACCTGGCGAAAGATCTATCTGGTGTTCAATTCCTCCCAAAGGTGGTAATCCCAGAGGTAACTCTTCCGGAAATATGTCTTCGTACTCTTTAAGCAATCCCAATACCGAATCAGAAATAGTGCCCAATTCCTCCAATCTTTCTCAAAATAACATGAGAATAATTAGCCCCCCTTGCATTAAGGACCTCTTAAGATCCCCTTTGGTGATTATAAGGGAAGTTTTGGTTCTATTCTTGTTCATGCTCTCGTAGTCTTTAGCAATCTGATCTAGGTTGAGAGGAGCTAAATTCACGGTATTCCCTTTGAATTTGAAGGAGTAATAATTAGAATACCCATCATTCTTTGTCCTCCTATCAAATTGCCAAGGTCTTCCAAGTAAAAGATGGCTAGCCGTCATTGGAACAACATCAAACGTGGCCTCATCCTCGTAGCCACCAATGGAAAAGGACAATTTCACTTGCTTGGTAACCTTGATCGAATCTTTGTCATTCAACCAATTTAATCGATAAAGAGTGGGGTGGATCGAAGTAGCCAAACTCAATTTTTCAACAACCTCCGGTGATATAACATTAGTGCAACTACCACCATCAATAATCAATGAGCAAAGTTTTCCTCGAATTTGACAACGAGTATGGAAGATAGTTTCCCACTATAATTCCTTAACTTGATTTTGGATAGCCATAAAACGCCTCATCACAACAAGTAAAGAACCCTCAGGAGCATAGTAAGTCTCTTCCACATCTTCTTCTTCTGTTACTGACACACCCTCTTCTTCATCTTCACTGATTATCTCATTAGTTCCCATTTTAAGAATCATTACCTTTGCATTTAGAGATTTAGAGACTATATGACCGAATCCCAAGCATTTAAAACACTTGATATCACAGGATCTAGGCTTGTTAGTATCAAACAAAGGCTTTTTTTCTTCATTGCTCTTCACGGTCCTAGGCTTGCTTTCTCCCTTTTGAATCGATTTTGAAGGATTGTTGCTTTTAGTGAAAGGCCATGACATGCCTTCCTTTGCTCTCGTTTTTCTTTGCCTCTCAATCTTCAAGGCTAATTGTACCACATCATCAAAAGTAACATAAGATTGCAACTCTACCGGTTCACCAATCTCTTTGTGTAAGCCTCTAATAAAACAAGCAATGGTTTGCTCCATTGGTTCAATCACATTACAATGTATTTTCAATATTTCAAACTCGGTTAAGTACTCATCCACGGTTAAAGTGCCTTGCCTCAAATTTTGCAATTGTAGGAACAACTCTTGCTTATAGTGTGGAGGCACAAATCTTTTCCTCATAAGTGCTTTTCAAGCCTCCCAACTTCAGACCTCTCCTTCACCATCTTTCCGCCTTTGTGCTTTTAAATCCTCCTACCAAATACTAGCGTAGCCCGAAAATTCCAAGGCCACCATTCGAATCTTGGTCCTTTCCGAATAATCATAACATTCAAAAATACGATCCCCTTTTTCGACCCATTCAAGAAAATCTTCCCCATTACTAGAGCCTCTAAAATTAGGGATAGAAACTTTGACATGTCTCATTTCATGATTACCATTTGATCTCCTTCTAGGGCTCGGTGAATCCAAACCCTCAGGATCCTCCCAATCCTCGTCAAATAAGCTAGCATCCCGTCCTCTAGAATCATTTGAAGTACTAATCCTCCTTCTAGGTCTTGGGGTTCTAGGGCCCCAAACATGATCATTATGGGGAGATTCAATCTGTTGCTGCAATTTGAGGATCATTTCGAACATCTCCCTCATGGATGGCTTGGTCGGTTCTTGATTTCCTTCGGGTGGTGGTACACTATAATCATTTCTCATATCTCGGGGATTATGATATTGAGCACCACTTCTAGTACTCATAATCAGCCTTAAAAGTCACAATAATAGCAGTAAACGTGAAAAATAGCTCTGATACCAAATGATAGGATCTAAAGATCACTAAGATCACAATTTTAGAATCTGACCAAAAACTGTGAATAACAGAGCAAGCAAGAATAAAACGGATCAAACTTCCAAACCCCACGTGAACTTGAGCTGTAACTTGGAAGGCTTAAACTCAAGACATTGACATAAATCATGTTAAAATCCCATTTCAAAATCCACTCTGGTTTAGCAGATATGGCCGAAGCAATAGAAACCCAAAATTAAGGTTTGGAGCAGATCAGAATTACCTTTCAATCTTCCAACCTGTATATCTCGAACTGCATACAGCCAAAGAATCCTAAATTTGGAAGGCAATCAAATAAATCAGAATAGATCAACTTTCCAGAAGAAACAAAATTGAAACAAATAGAGCAAGACTCTCAAAATAGGACCAGAATCGGAAATCCAGCAACCCAGTAAATCAAACAGATCCAGCGGCCATGAAAGTAATCCAACAAAAACTCATTCCATATTACCTTTCAAAAAATGAATAGCCAAAATGAAATATCAGCAACTAAATAAGAGGGTTTAAGAGTTCCAAGACAACCAGATATAGTATGAAGAGCCCTCAAGAAACAAGATAACAAACAAGGAGTCCGTGGACCTCTTAGTAAGAGGCAAGACTTGTGGTTTGCTTGGAAGCAAGCTCTTTCCAAGGTTGGAAACCTACTTTTACCTCCACACCACAATCCTCACCTAAAAGCTGATGGATTGGAAGAGATAATAACCCATAGTAGCAAGGACAAGAGGCTTCAAGAACTTCTTGCAAGGGCGATGGATGAATGGCGCTAGGGAGGGAGGAAGGCCGCGGGTTTGTTCTTCAAAAGAAACAAATTTTCTATTCAATCAAAACTACTTCCTTCCAAAAGAGGGTATAAAAACCCTAATGTTTACAAAATAGGACAAAAGACCAAAATACCCTTAACGTCAAAAATTTGGCATGAGGGCGTGGTTTGCATGCAAACCGCGCACCTCTCTAACTCTTAATCCAAAAACAAACAACAAAGTGAAAGAAAACCAAATAAAAGTTTTGTTCAGAATAAGTCTACTACTAATTCAATAACAATAATTAAATGGTACTCGTAGTCTTAAAGTCCTCACTCTTCATAGGCTATTTGGAGGTCGGCTTAGATTGGTTGTGCATACTCCCATGAAATCAGATGGAATGGAACTCCTTTATCTTCTTGTGATATCTCCTTCAAAGAATCCCAAACCTTGACATTTCCTGCAAAATAAAAGCGAGTTAGGAAAGCTATGAGTTTCTTGGCTCGACTCCGTGTGATAGGACCTTGGGGCACATCAAGAGATGTTTATTCTTTAGAAGGGATAACATCGTATTAGGATGACAGACATCCATTGTGAAAAGGGATGTTCGTTGTTTAAAAGGGATAATGATGTGATCTAAGTAGCACACAAAAACCAAGATCCATTAAAAGACATCGAAGGCCCAATGACTAGGTCCAGGACAAGGAAGATGAATGAAAGACTTCAACTTTTGGTGGAAGAAATCCAAGAGAAGGAGTCTACAACATTTGAGCCAATAAGAATGAATTTGCTAAGCATTGGAGATGAAATAATAGAGGAGATACAAGAAACACAAATCAAAGAATGCAAATAATTGTTTATGGTCCAAAAAGCCCATTGCGCGCCGAGAAGCCCAAATACATGCAGCGCACTTCCAACAAGCGCGGCCCAGCGTGCCTTCAGATGCCTACCGCGCATAACACACAGTAGATGTGATGCTGCTCCCACCAGTGCACAACACGCGAGTCATGCGCCATAGCACCAGCACTCCGCGTGTAATACCCTGATTTCCTGTACGGAATGAAGTAAAGATAATTGGAAAACTAATTGGGTATAATTGTACAATTGAAGATTTATTTTATGAAGAAAAATTTAATTTAGGAATTTATATTGGACCGACAATTATTATCAAACGATGTTCTTAATAAGTCAGGAATTATAATTTGGGCCGACAATTATTAGAAGTAAACGATGTTATTATTATTATCAAACGATGTTCTTAATAAGTCAGGAATTAAATTGGACCGACAATTATTAGAAGTGAACGATGTTATTATTATCAAACGATGTTCTTAATATACAATATGTATATTTGACACATAAATATATATTTAATATTAATTAAAGGGAAGTGGAGATTGATTAAATGGGATTGTTAATTGAAACAAAATAAAAGAATAAAAAAAAGTATGGATGAAACGCAGGCGTTTAGAGAAGTGAAGAAGCAGCTCAAACTCATGTGGGAGCAGTAGATAGCATGTCTACCTGTCTATCTACCGGTATGTCAGCCGGTCTCACTGGATTTAGCGTCCCGAGATGATAATTGGCAATCTTGATACACGGCTTTGCTTGGGATTGCTCCACATCCCATTCCTTGTTGTTGGCCATTGGTGATTAGTGCTGAGGGAGGTGTTCTCTAGGGTTATTAAAAACTGTGTGTGCAGAGATGAAAGATAGAAGCAAGGGACATATGAGAACTCTCTCTAGAGAGTTGAGTGATAAAGAACAATTGAGAGGAAGGCTTAGAGATGAGTCATGGGGTTCTGAAGACAAAAAGAGGAAGATAAAGAAGAGGAAAAGACGAGCGAGGAGTTCTTGCTCGCTGGGTTGCCTCTTTGATTTTATGGGTAATGGTCCTCTCCTCCTAATCTGTTGGTGGAATTGGTTGATGAATTGTTGAATGTGTGCTTTCTATTTCTTTATAAGTGATGTTCTACCTATTAACAGAAGAGAATTAGGGAAAAGAAGAAAGAAGGAGGTAGAATGAGAAGGAACTCTCGGTGCTTCCGATATGAACTTCATGGCTTTATTGGATGAAATATATCTTGTAAATTGGCTTCATGTTTTTGGGAATTGGTTGTGGTGAGATTACAGCTTCAACTTGTGTCTTATGTTATTGGGGGTTTCGCACTTTGTTCAATTACCCAATTCTATGTGATGATGATTAATAGAAATCAAGAAAAATATATGGGTTTGGATTTATCCTGCTTCATGGAACCGATAAGAAAAATGGGTTAAGTTAAGGAATTAACCTCTGTTATTTACTACCTATAAGACAGAATTATTGGACGATAAAATAAATGGGTAATGCCCTGTTGTTTAGCTGCGTATTGATTTCTTGAAGTATTTACAGGGGATTAAATATAAATGTTTGGACGTTAGTATTGGTCACCATTGTTGAGGACTTGGTTTGTTAAATGAGCCTGGACTCCACTATGCTTATTAGGTAATTTATAAATAATGATCGAAGGATAACGGTATCGATGTTGGGGTTCATAAATTGGTAAATATAATAATACATAAATGTTAATTAAGTTGAAGGTATTAACAGGAAAAAAATAAAGTGCTAAACGCGTTACGGACCACAGGTAAGTGATATGCATGTGTTTTGGTCTTTGGTGCCCTATATCGCAATAATAGAAGATGCACGTTGATTTGTTTACCGCTTTATTAGAATAATAAAATGTTGAGCATGTCTATTATTTTATATGCATGTCTACAGTTTTATAAAGTATGATCTGTGAATTGTATGTTGGTTGTTTTATTATATTCCATTAATCATATGATAGAGATTGTATGCATTCATGAGCATGACGCATCATGGTTTTCAAAAGATATGAAAATGGTTTTCATGCATGGTTTTGAAAAGGAAACGAAGAAGAAATGAAACGGTTATCAAATGTAAAGAAATGAATGTAAATGTGTGTGATGAGATGTGAGGTTGGGTTGGCTGCTCCTTCGTCAAGTTTAGACATCTCTAACACTTTCTAGATAAAGTAAAGTCAAGAATAAAGATAAATATAAAGGCGGCGTCTGGGGATGTGAGATTGAGTTGGCTGCTCCTCGTCAAGTTTAGACATCTCTAATGCCTTTTAAGATAAAATTAAGGTAAAGATTAAGTAAAGAAAAGAACAGTAAAGTAAAGTTAAGATAAAGTAAAGTTAAGATCAAGAAAATGGAAAAAGATAAAAGAAAAGGAGAGACAGAAAAGGAATAGAAATAGAAACAGAAACAGAAAATGAAAAGAGATTTTAAAAGTTGCATGGCATATGCATTGTACATTTTATTTTATATCACTTACTGAACCTTAGGCTCATTAGTTAAGTCTTGCAATGTAGGTACATGCATAGGAGAATAGGTTATGGAGCAATTGATGAAGGATTTGCACAAGCGGATCTTGTGGCTGGCTAGGCTAAGGGATTTAAAGAAAGATGGTTTGCAAAGGACTTTGTAAAGTAATTAAACTGTATTTTAAAGGTTCATTTTATTTAGAAAGTACTTTCGCTATGTTTTACAAATGTTTTAATAAAAGTATTTCAATTACTGTCTTTTAACTAGTTTTCAAAATGAAAAGTCTTCTATTGTATTTATAAGAAAAAGTTTTAACTTTTACGCGATTTCAAAAGGTAATAAAAATTGGGTCATTACACCGCATCTGCGTCTGCGCTTGCATCTGTGCCAGTGCTTCTTCTACCCCCACCAATGTGCGTTCTAGCACTAAATCTGCAAGCGTGCCTCATCAAGACCCATCCACGTATTGCCCGACTGCCATTCTTCGCAGCCCATGCCTCATCCGGCCGCGCTCGATTCTGCCTGTAGCCCATGTGCGCACCTATCCTTCCTCCTAGTGCGCCTCACCCATGACCCATCTACATGCAACCCATGAGCGCATTGCCCATGCAGTCCAAACTCATCTGCAGCCCATCTGTGCGCTCACCTGCCATTTCGAGTGTCTCCAATAGCCTATGCTTTCTAAGTTTACTTTAACATAGTTTTCCTTATTATATTAGGATTAATTTTAATTTACTTTTAGTATATAAAAGCACATGAGTGATACCATACAAAAAAGACCTTTTTTGGAATAAAATCTAAGAGCTTTTGCTTGAGAGAGATTCTTCTCTTTGGTTCTTTATGAAGAACTTGATCTTCTTCAAGCATTACTTGAAAGATCAAACTTTTGATAGCTTTGGTTCAACCAACAAGTTTGGTTAGGGTCAAATTGCTTATCTTGATAACTTTGGTTCTAAACGACATGTTTGGTTAGGGTTAAATTGCTTTTTTTTTCTTGATTCATGAGATGATATGCAATTATTCCACATTGTTATAGGGTCTAGGATTCTTTAATACCCAAGGTTCACATCAGACGATGTCGTAATTAGGATTAGGGATGTCCTTGTGAAGAGTGACATTTGTTGTTTAAAAGGGATGGCGTCATATTTAGAAAATGGGCGTCTGATGTGAAGAGGGACATCCGTTGTTTAAAAGGGATGATGTTGTATTAGGATGTAGAATGTCATACTAAACATCAACGTTACCTCAACATCGAAGGCATTGTAGGACGTCGCTCAGCTTACAATGGACGTCCCTCTATTTATAATGGACGCCCTTAACTTACAAAAAACATCTCTCAACTTACGACTGACATCCATCAACCCATAATGGACGTCCCTCAGCTTACAACAGATGTCTCCCAGCTTACGACGGACGTCCCTTAACCCACAACAGACGTCCCTTAGCTTACAACAGATGTCCTTCAATTTACAGGTTCGAAACCTCTCTCTCATTTTAGATTATGTATTAATATTGAATTGATATAGCTTTCTATTTCCTCATTTAAATGATGCAATTTTAAAGTCAATTCACAACTCAAGAAGTATGTCTACATTGAAGGACGTATGTCCCTTCATCCAATGGACAGAAACCTTGGTCCGCCAACACCTCTCCTCCCATCCTAGATGTTCATTCTCATTGTAGGACATTCGTTTCTTCATCCAGCCCCCACCATGGGCATCTTTTGGATGTCTCTCAGCCTTACGATGACCTCCCTTTGACATCCTTGGAGGTTTTTAAGCAAAAACGTGACTGCAGCATTCACCTCAGCGTTTTTTTTTACTAAAAACGTGACTGCAATGTTTGCCTTTTTCATTTTTTATAGTTCAAGATTCTATTTGTTTTGCAAAAAATTTTTTAAGGTTTGGTCTACTACTGACCCCTGATTTTTTTTTTAATTTCCCAAAAAATAAAACTCTTTTTATGATTATTTGTGTATTTTTATTGACAAATTTAAAGACAATCAACTTTAAAACACAAATTTGATGCATTAGATTTAGAGTTTAATCATTTTTATTTACTTGAATTAGTTAATTTTTGGGTAATTAAAAAACAATCACTGAATTATGTGATTAGTGACAAAACAAACACTAAACAATTTTTACTAAGAAATAAAACAATAAAATATGATAAATGAATGTGACAAATATTGTTATTACATTTTCATTAACATGTTGAAAAAGAAATGAAAAACGAGAAGACTTTTAAATTTTCCTAGCTCTTTGGGTATTTCTTTGCTAAATTCATTGAATTCTAATTTCAATATCTTTAGTTTGTTTAGAAATCGATTTTGATATCAAATTGGTAAAATTATCTGTGGCTAGATGAAAATGTTGATACTTATAGCTAATAGAGTGAATAACAGTTTTGAATCCTATTAAACTTGATTATCAATAGGTTTGTGTAGTTCATCAATTTGGAAATAAATGATAAACTTCCTATTAAGTTTGATTATCACTAGAGTAAATCCAAACAGTTTGTTATTCAATAAACTCAAATAATTTAATAACATGAGGCCACCCAATACAAATAGAAGATTTTCGGTTAAACTATTTTGTTGAAAAATCAATATAGTTTAAGCTAGACATATTTCCAATCTACTGAGGAAACTCGCCAGAAAATTCATTTTCTACACTAAAGAACGACAAAAAATTCAGTAAATAAAAAGAAAATAGTACTTTTTCCAACGGAAGACTTATTTCCACTGTGAAAAGAATCGTTTCTATTACAAAAGGCTCGTTTTCGTTTTAGTTGCAGAAAACTAATTTCTGTTGCAGAAGACTTATTTCTGTTGCAGAAGACTTGTTTCTGTTGCAGAAAGAATTATAATAATTCGACCTGATGATATTCCAATCTTTACCGTAAATGAAATCTTCAAGTTAATCTCCAACTGAACCGAACCGAACCAGTCCCCCTACCCCTATTTTAAAATTTTCTTTTATTTTAATTCTATTTAATCTTTCCTTTTAATTGAAATCCTCTTTTTACCCAATTAAATTCCTCTTTAATAATTTAAATAAATGCTTCATTTAATTAAATGATTCTCTAATTCAAATTCCGAGTCTCTATTTATTCTGAATATTTATTGACGATGATTATTAGTCCAATTGAAATTCTTTGATTTAGTTTTCCAATCAAATAAATCCTCAATAATTATCCAAATAATCCCCAATTGAATTTCTCATCAAATAGATATTCAATTATTCAATTATACCAAATTAATTTTCTAATTATATTTACTTAATTATGTTATGGAAAATCGGGGTATTACAACTAGTTAATTTGGTCGAAGAATAGAATTGGACGAAAAATATGAAATAATTAAGTGGTAATTATATTATCAAATAATAACTGTATTAAAGTTGACATTTATACTTGATAAATATATTAATAAATAAATGTTAATTATTTTGAAGGTCTTAACGGGAGAAGAATAAAGTGCTAAACACATTACGGACTGAACGTAAGTGATAAGCATTAAATATTCTGTAAATTGTACTGCTGCTTGCGTGGTGTTTATTAGAATTAGGTTCTTTTAATGATGTGTTTAATAGCTGAGCATGCTTATAGATTATAGTACTAATATGATAGAATGTATGTATTCACGAGCATCACGCATCATAGTTTTCAAAAGATTACGAAATTGGTTTTCAAGCATAGTTTTGAAAAGAAAATAGAAAATGGAAAATGGAATCAAATACGAATAAAAGTCAAGTAAAGAGGTTGGACCAATAAGTAATGTTTGGCAACCAAAGCATGTCACGAAATAGTTTTTGTGGACGGTAGGTAAAGCCCGATACAAAAATAAAAGAAATGTAATTAAACAGTTTTTTTGGACCAGTAGGTAAAGCCTAGAACAGAAACAAAAGAAATGTAATTAAATGATTTTTGTGGATCGGTAGGTAAAGCCCAACACAGAAACAAAAGAAATGTAATTAAACAGTTTTTGTGAACTGGTTGGTAAAGCTAGGCACACAAATAAAAGAAATGTAATTAAACGGTTTTTGTGGACTAGTAGGTAAAGTCTGACACAGAAACAAAAGAAAAGAGATTAATATGTATAAGATAAAAGAAAACGAAAATGGATAACGACACGTGGTTTTAAAAGATGCAGAGCATGTTAACAATTTTCTTTTATATCACTTACTGATCCTTAGGCTCATTAGTTAAGTCTTGTGATGTAGATACACGCACAGGAGAACAGGTTAAGGGGTTGTTGATGGATGATTTGTACGCGTGGATTTTGTGGCTGGCTATGCTTTAGGGATTTAAAGAAAGATCGTTTGAAAAAAGATGTTGTAAAGTAATTAAATTGTATTTTAAATGTTGTTTTATTTAAAAAGAACTTCCGTTGTGTTCTACAAAATGTTTTAATAAAATGATTTCAATTATTGTCTTTTAATTGGCTTTCAGAATGAAAAGTGTTCCACTATATTTATAAAGATAAAGTTTTAAATTTTACATATTTTCAAAAGTAATTAAAATCTGGGTCGTTATAGTTGGTATCAGAGTGTCTTTGGGTTTTTAAAATCGGTTATGTAGACTGTTTGCTAGCACAAGCTTCGACATGGAAATACTCCATCAACTGTAAGTATGTTAGTAGATTTGTTTATTTTATTTTTCTAAGTGTTTTCTCTTGAGATTAAGGGGTATCATGGCCAGAGGATGAGTTTGGTGAGAAAGAAGAGGACGTGCACGTGGTAATAGTGGTGGAAGGAATCGACCTGGTGGTTAAGGGCATGAGAATGATCAAGTGGAGCGAGAGGCTATCAGTGCTCGAAAAGGGAGAGATGAGACCCTTAATCGCATTGCTAATGTAATGGAGCTGCAATTTCAAGTTATGGAGCAGTTTATGGAGAGAGAGAATGGTAATGGGAATGGGAATAACTGTGTTGTTGTGGGTCCTATGGAAGTTGGTTAGGAAAGGTTCCAGCGTCATAAACCTTCCATCTTTGAAGGCAACATTTCTGATGTCGCAGGAGCTGAAGAGTGGATAAGATCTTTGGAAAAGATGTTTGAGTATGCCGAAATATGGGAAACTGAGAAAGTGAAGTGTGCTACTTATTTATAGACCATGATGCCCAGTTTTGGTGGGATTCTGTGTAGACGACGCTGAATATCATACTCTCACGTGGGAAGATTTCAAGGAACTGTTCAGTGAAAAATATTTTAGTTATATGATCCAGAATCAGAAACTAGTGGTGTAATATCCTGAACTTTCGTAGAGCTAAGCACAAGGCTTATGTGATGATTTTTGGGGATATTAGGAGCTGAGTTGGACAAGTAGAGGTATTGGTCAAGAGAAATGCATTTGGAATAAGTGAATTATGATACCCCGATATGTTCATAATTAGTTTAAGGAAAAGATTAGGGTTATCATAGAATAGGTGATAACACTTGGATTTAGAAAAGATGATTTTAGGACTGAATTAATAATTGGCAGTTAGTGGATTAGTAAGAGAAAATGCACTTGGATATAATAAGGTTGAAGTTATAAGGTTTATAATATTTTGGAGTATATTGGATTTAATAAAAGAATAAGGTGGAATGAGAGTTATGGATTATATACTTTAAGTATTAAGGAATAAATTTATAGATGCTGGACAATCCAAGTGTTAGCTAAAGAGAAAATATATTTGAACGTAACTGGATGTATTTGGATATTGTAAGGATACTGTAAGAACTGGAAGTTTAGATATAATTGGGTATAGAAATGTGGAGGTAGATAATATAAATGTTTATATATACATATGGTTTTGGTTCATAAAGGTTTGGAGAAGGCGAAATGGTATGGAGGATATTTCAATTTCATAAAAGACATTAGGTTAGAGTTAGATATATATATTGAAGGTATATGCATGCTTATGTGGATGTCACGTTAATACATATATAGATAGTCTGGAGAATTTAAGCAAAAAGGGGTAGGAAACTGCTGCCGATCGGGGCGGTCGATCGACAAGGTGTCGATCGAGTGGCGTTATCCGACCGGCATAAAAAGTTAAAATGTTCTAAAGAATTGTGCGGGTGTTTGGCTGAAGGAAGGTTGATCATCCTTCATTAAAATAGATCAACCGCAAATCCTGAACGTCATCTAAAGATGTAAACTGTCGCTAGAAATGGAAGATCTTCGACTTCGACGCTTCACTAACGCATGGAATATTGATACAGTCACCTCTTCATCTTCAGAAGGCTGTTGGAGAGGCGTTGTTGAGTGGCAGTTATGAGAGTAATATGGAGAGATGATAACCGACGTAAAAATAAATGGTTTACTTCTTGAAACGTTTGGATGTTAATGTATACGTCCAGTGGCCTTCCATCTTCAAGGGGTGATGAAGAGACGTTATTGTTCGTCTATAAAATAGAGAGGGAAGAAATCAAGGTTGGACAGAGAGAAAATGGCATGCAGAAGCTCTGCTAAAATGGTTTGAGAGAGAGAGAAAGGAATATTGCTGCCTGAGAGACTCTGGAGAGTTTGGAGTGCTGTGAATATGGTTAGGTGTTTCTGTGAATGTTAAACTGTGAGGTGAAAAACTGGTGTGGAGTTTCTGTGCTTATGAAGGAAGATGGTTATGAGGTTTGAAGGATGAGAGAGAGAAACACATGGGTTACATGATTTTGTTCTGTTCAAAAGAGAATGCTACGGCTGTGATGGATTTGTTGTGATAGTCTGTTGGAAGATACGTGGCTGTGATGGAATTAATGTTACCGGATTTCACCAAAGTCTTCGAAGTGGAGTGTGATGCCTCCGGATTGGACATTGGAGCTGTTTTTATGCAAGAAGGCAAACCGATTGCAGATTTCAGTGAAAAACTAAAGGGAGCTACTTTGAACTACTCAACATATGATAAAAAAATTTTATGCAATTATTTGAGCTCTTGAGGTGTGGCAGCACTATCTAATTTTAAAGGAATTCATCATACATTCAAACTATCAAGCCCATAAACATATTCGGAACCAAGGAAATTTGAATCATCGACATGGAAATTTGGTATGGTTCTTAGAGCACTATCCTTATATCATTAAATATAAACGAGGAGATACAAATCAAGTTGTGGATGCCCTCTCTAGAAGATATGCTTTATTGGCCGAGTTGAATACAAGACTTTTCGGTTTTAATTGGATCAAAGACTTACATGCAGAGGATAAATACTTTGGTATTATTTACCAAAGTTGTTTAAGTAAGGTCGAGCATCCCTTCTACATTGTGGATGGTATCCTATTCAAGGGGGATAAAATTTGTGTGCTGGTTTGTAGCCTCCCAGAAACGCTTGTGAGAGAAGCACATTGTGGGGGTTTAGTGAGTCATTTCAGGGACAAGAAAAATTTAGAAGCCGAACAAGAACACTTCCATTGCCCACATCTTCTTAGGGATGTTCAAAGGATTATTGAACGATGTATTGTGTGCAAGAAAGCCAAAAGCCGTGTTCTGCCACAAGGACCATATATGTATTTGCTAGTAGCCACTCATTCATGGGTGAAGATTAGTGTTGACTTCATTTAGGGGATTCCTTGAACTGCTAGATCTAAAGATTTTATTATGGTGGTGGTTGACCGATTTTCCAAGATGGTACATTTCGTTGCATGCAACAAAACTGATGATGCCAATCATGTGGCAGACTTATTTTTCAGGGAGATAGTGAGATTGCATGGCGTTCCCCGTTCTATTGTTTCTGATCGGGACACCAAGTTCCTATGTGCTTTTTGGAAGACCCTTTGGAAGAAGTTTGGTACTAAATTGATTTTTAGTATTACTTTTCACTCTCAGACTGACGGGCAAACTGAAGTTGTCAATCGCACTTTGGGTGCTTTGTTGAGAACTATTGTGAGTGAACATCTAGAGGATTGGATTTATAATTGCCTTATATCGAATTCGTCTACAACCAAAGTATGCACAGGACTACTTAGCATACACCCTTTGAGATTGTATGTGGTTTCAACTCCCTTACACTGATGGATCTCATTCTGTTACCTATGGATGATTATGTTAGTGAGGATTGAGCTTCTAAGGCCGCGAGAGTTAAGGCTCTACAAGAAAGCATACACAAGACTATTGAGAAGAAGAATTCAGATTATGCTAGACTTGCCAACCGACGTTGAAAGGAAGTGATATTTGAGGAGGGGATTTGGTGTGGTTACACTTGCAGAAAGAAAGGTTTCCAAAGAAAAGAAAATGCAAGTTACTCCGAAGAGCGGACGACCCTTTTAAGGTACTTTAACGAATCAACAACAATGCATATTAGTTGGAACTCTCAGAGGATTATGGGGGTATCGTCTACTTTTAATGTCCAAGATTTGTCACCATGTTTGGGAGAGGAGGAACAAGTTGTTGAGGAAAACATGGGACAAACATCGGATTTGAGGTCAAATCGTCAATCGCCCAGGGAGAATGATGCACCACAAGGTCCCATCACTCGATCCCGAGCCTAGAGGCTCATTGCTTATTAACGAGTTACTATTTTACAGGTAGTACTAAGCTATTGGAACTTGAAGATGAACCAATGCATGATGATAAAGAAGCGCCTCGGCATGTACTCACTTGGAATCAAACAACTTCCAATTGGCTAGAATCCACCTCCCACAGCCTTGATGAATATCCAACTCCCGAGTCCAATGACGCCTATTAGAAGGAGATATGTTATTTTCCTATTTTGATATGTTGAATTAAACTTTGTTTGATTGATTACTACTAGATGATTTATATTTTGGTTAGGATTAGGTTGTTTGAAATTGTTTTGTTTTGAGGTGCTCGACTAGTATGTTAGTCGAACCCTCATGCCCAAATTTTGTGAACTCAATGGAAATTTTAAAATTTCTTTTTTAATTTGATTAGGGAAGTATTTAACCTTCCCTAATGAAACCCTAATGAAGTTTTGAAACCCTAACATTGCAGCTGCAAATCGTGTGCGGAGTTCTCTCTCAAACCATCCTCGGTGCTAGGTTCTTGCTACCCGCAGATCCCTTCACCAAAAACCCTTCCTCTCTCATTTCCTGCTCGTTCTTAGAGAGGGAGGTTCGAGCTAGTTCTCTCAGCATTTCCCGTAGGAGGAGTAAGAGGTGTGGAGAGTTAGAAGATCAAGCAAAGACTAAGAAGGAGTGACCTTTCCTTGAGTGGTCCGAACTAGTCACTCATCTCGGTTGATTGAGGTGTTGCAGACCTTGTTGCATTTGGTTTTGTTCTTCCTTTTTGCTATGCTGTTTGGTGAGTGTGATTCTGTATTTAGTTTATTTAAATGTTACTTGAGATATTGGCTACTGTTTGATTTATTTTAGAATTGAAATATTGGAAGCGTGCATGTTTTATTACAAGTCCGCAATTTGTTTGCTTAGTTCAACATTTTCGAGTAGCTTATTAATCTGTTTATAAATCAGTGTGTACGACAAGTTTGAGCATGAATTTTGGAGGAAATATTGTACTGATTGATTGCTAATTGTCATTTGAATTTGGGGCATAAAGACCGTATGCACTTGGAGTTTTAGTCGATTCAATTTCGTTGCTCAGAAATTTGTGGAAGCTGATTTCTCTTGTCATTATTTTGCCTTCTTGCATTTTCGGGTCTATCAGAGTTTCAAAGAAGCTCTCTCTCGGACCCTCACTTTCTCACGTAGAAGGACCTCCCTCCCCCAAAAGAAAACCTTGCTCAGGGATAAATACAAGAGAGGGAGGGCTGACTACATACCTAGAGGGGGACAATTTGCAGGCATAGGGGAAGGGAGAGGTCGGATGGCAGGGGGTGGTCGGCTCCGCGTGGTCTGGGACGAGATTTGGTGTTGGCATCGCGTTTTTCCATTGGTTACCTGTCATTTTCCTTGTGTTTTTAATCCTTATTGTTGCAGATTTGGGCTGCTTTGGACGAGTGAGGACGCAGTGGTCTTGTCCGCAAGAGTAAAACTCCTAAGGCTAAACTGTGGTCTCGGACGAGAAATGGTGTCCTCGTCCAGGCCGTACTATCCACAGATGATGTTCGAACGTGTTATGGCGTCCGCACGCGTCCGCATATATCCATGAATTGGACAGAGGCAAATCGGATGAGGCCTCACCTTGTCCGCACTCATCTACGAGCATCCGAAGGTGTCCAGATTTGAACAGATTCAACCTGGACGAGGCCACCCGTGTCCGTATGAACTTGGCTGCGGATGCAGCCTTGTCCGCAACTACAACAGAGGCAGGGGCGACCTTTGGAACGTGAAGATAACATCCCCGAGTCGTCCCAAAGTGCTGGGTCGGCGTTCTATACATTTGTGGACGAGGAACAGCGTCTACGGAGTCGTCCGCAAGTGCACAATCTAGCACTTTTCTCACATTTTTCTACTTAACTCCTATCCTATAATATTTTCCCCAAAATTACACGTCATAAACAACACGTATAATTATACAATGTAATGTCCAAATTACCCCATCTTTTAATCACATCGCGTATGCGGGATAAATGTAACGAAAATACCCTTTAGACCTAATGCTTCTAAATGTCTTCAGTAATACCCCGATAATTATCTAACTTAGAAAATAGGAAAGTTGAAGCTCTATTGAATTTTTCTGGTTTAGTATGCTAGAGGACAAAATAGAGGAGTGAAATCAAAATTTTGCAATTAAATTTCCAAGCTGATGACGCGTGTCATGTTGGATTGTGGAATACTAACAAATGATGTGTTAGATAACCTCAATAGGGAGGTAATTGGCTCACTACTTACTCTTTAATTTTGGCTTGAGCATTTAAATTCGACCTCTCCAAAGTTAAAAGTCATATTTTGACTTATTTCTATACACTATATTTACTTTACTCGTGCATATCTTTTCATTAACTTATCCAATCTACTTATTCTACAATCAATTTCAAGCCTAAGATGTCTAGTTTAATATCATAAGGCAAATTTAATAACTTATCCACATGAGTTTTGATTATGTTGTGAGTTGGTGTTGCATTTTGTGACAAGGTCGTGTAATTGAAGTTTTATTATACTAATTTCAGACATTTGACTCTTGGTGATAAAGGTCGTGTATTTGCTGTTGGTAACATTAGTCTGGTGTATAGTATTTCTACATACACACGGATTGATCTACTTGTAGTTGATTCCGGGAATTGTGATTTGAAACTATGGTGATCTTAGGATATTGGGTCATCTTGATTTAGATGTTGATCCTATTCTTATTCTGCATCACCAGGCCTTGGACCAAACTTTTTAGTCCAGACCTAAAAATTGTTCAATGAGTAGTTCACTGGACCAAACTTGGGCCTCAAAGACTTAACCAACTTACCCCTATCTTCTTCAATGGCAATGCTTAAGGCTTACTCGTTTCGGTCCCAACCTCAGCAATTTTAAATAAATTAGTTTCGTAAGCTCCTCCTAAATAATTCGGAAGATTAATTTGAAAGATGTTAACATCTGCAATGACTTTCTCAATAATTCAAAATATTTATTCCATCAAGCTAAAGAGGAAGAACAACGCATGAGCCACCATTTATGTTATAAAGCTCCAAAGTAGGAAAACATTGGAATCAAAACCTTACAATATTGGTAAATTTACATTGCCCATCCTCTTTCTCTAGCACTTCTCCTCTGCAGAAGCTCCATTAACATTGGCTTCCACCTCCAAAACTTTATCCTTCTGATGTTGCTTATACCACATGGCACAAACCAGAAAAACCACCAAGTTTACAACGCTCAAAATGGCCAAAAGCCAGTAAAAACAATCAAGCCTCCCATTGTTAATGTTATCAGCCAGCCAACCCTGTCCTGCACTTCTTCCGGTAACTCTCTTCACCACTGAGACCAAAAAGCTGCTGAGGAAAAATCCTAATGCCAAAGTGGTTAGGAAGAGGCCAGTGCTGATGGTTTTCATGCCTTTGGGAGATTGTGTTATGAAGAAGTCTAGCTGGCCTGTGTAGATGAAAGCTTCGCCTGAACCTATTAAAAGGAACTGAGGGATTAAGAGGAAGACGCTTATGGGTAGAGTTTCTGTTGCCGATGCAGTCATGCCCGTGCGGTTGGCCACTGACAGTCGTTTCTTCTCAGCTATGGCTGCAGCTGCCATTCCTATGATGGAGAGAACTAAGCCTATGGCCATTCGCTCCATGTTGGTAAAACCTGTTCAAATGATAAAAGATGAGTTAATAATGTGTTTTTTCGATGAAGTATTAACTACCAAATCTTAATTATGAGTTAATAATTTGTGAAAGGAAAATTTTTTCCACCTGTTTGTCCTCTCCATTTCTTCCAAAGAGGAATAATGAGACGATCATAAAGACCAAGAGTGATAAGAATGGCTATAACAAAGAAGACGGTGAGAGATCCTGCAGGAATTTGAAAAGTTGCAATGGTTCTTTCCATGGTGGAAGCTTGTTCAACTGAGAAAGTGATCATCTGTGCGTAAGTAGTCCAAAATATAATGGTTGTAGCCCATATTGGCAGCAGTCTCACTAACATTTTCACCTCCTCCACCCTTGTCACTGAGCTTAGCTTCCATGGATTTATACCACAACCAACATCTCTCTCACAGTTATAATCTCCTTCAGTTACAATTGCAGCCTTGTCCAAGAAACTTCAACAAAAAAAAAAGTTAACAAATGATGAACGATGGGATTCAATTTTAAATAAACCCTTAATAGTTTTGAAGATATTTGACAGCTTAGAGGCTTACCAACTTTTTTATTTATATCAGTGAAGTAAATATAGCAGTGGTCCTACACAGAAGTGATGAAAATTATTTGAAAACTTACCAGAATTGAAGAGTATGATTGATTCTTGAACCAACAGGAGAATCCTCAAACAATAATCCAACACGGAAAGGCAGATCCAGCTTCCTCTTTCTTATTGCAGAAACAATAACTTGGAAAATATGAACTATAGGACTCTCCAGAGTTTTCTTGTACCTGTATCTCCTCGTACCAGAAAAGAACACTAAAATGGCGATGAACATTGAGACAGAACAAATTCCATAAGCGCAACTTCGGCCAACGTTATCTTGTACATAAACCAACACAGTTACTGCCAACAAAGCTCCTGTGCTGATGAAAAAGAAGAACCTGCTGAAGAAATACGCCATTTGAGCCTTCTCCTTCTCGTCTTTCTCCTCAAACTGATCCGTTCCGAACCCAGAAACACTTGATTTTATGCCACCAGTTCCTAGAGAAATTAAATACAGTGAAGCGTATAAAACTCCCACTTGAAGTCCATTGGGTTCTTCGCACTTCATTACGTTTTCTGTAATCTTGCATGGAGTCGGACGCAGCTGTGGGAGTTTGGTTGATAATGCCAGGGCACTCGTACCCTAAACATGGAGGGAATAGTGTATGAATAAACAACATAGCAATAGAAACTACATTTAATTTTTCAACCATTCGTTAAACTGACGAAGCAGTGACGATATTTGCTGAAGTGGAACTTGGAAGATGCATTGTACCAACTAAATATGTCACGAGATTCACAGCAATCCCCATTGTTGAAAGCCTTTCAATGACCTCAATTCCTGCAAATACAAAATAATAAATTTGAGAACTTTGACTTTTCTATTGTTATCTTATAATCAACTTTGATAAAAAAAAAAAAAGAAACCAAGACGGTGAAAGGGTAAAAGTAGGAGAAAATACTACTTTTTATTCGATGAAAAGGGAAATAGAAGTATGATAATCATTATATGTATTATAAATTCATGATCAGTTGCTTAAAATACGTTAATCATAATAAATTAGCAATAAATTAACTTTGAGTTTTCACTTAAATCCTTATATAAATCTGTACCGTTATTAAAATGAAGAACAGATAAAGTAATAATCTGCTTGGATGCCGGGAAAAGAAATAAGAAGAATCAAACCTAGAATAAGAGCAGCAGGCACCCAACCACCAGTTCTAGAGCGATCTACAGGGAACCCTTTGTAGTCAACTGAATCAGCAACTGTCCAACTTAACTTCCCCTCCTAAAAAAATGGAGATCAAATTTGCTCAAACTTGAAGTTCCCATTGGAGCAAAAGTAGAAAACTAACCATTTTTAGTTGGTTTAGAAGGAAAGAGATAGAAAAATATCAACAAATGCGACTCCGACTAATCAGAATTGCTTTCTTTTCAAACGCTTTAGCCCACAACTTGCCTTTGGTGTGTGGAATCTTTGTCCATTTATAGGCAAGAAAGAAACGACCCCCCACTTCTTGTTTGAGACATATCACTATTGTTGATGATAAGGATCAAGACGAGTTGAATGGTGTTTAATGAAGAAGATCAAGGTGATTGACTGAATCTCATTTGTCCTTCTTTCACCATTGTTTTAATGAGATTTCACTTTATTTTTCATTTGCACATGTTTTTTTTACTAATATTTATATTATTTTTAAAAAAATTTAATTAAATATGGGAAGATCTTTGTATGAGGTCAGGCTTCTATGGGTGCAAACCAATATAAGATGTCTTGTAATTCTTGGTATATCGATTTGGTGTAAAAGAATGGTTTTGTTAGTGTTGATGAAGGGTTTCGGTGAAATGAAATTTCTGTCAAGTGATTTCTGAGATTGTCAGTATTCATTGTGAATCAACGAGTCTTTTCTGAAAAGATTGAATAATTTTTTCTTCCTGGTAAGTAGATTTTCCTGGAGAGACGAATGTAGATGGAGATTGAGAAAGGATCTTAGAAGAAAAGTGGAATAAGGAACATGCAAAACTAATGCCATTTCCATTCTTCACCATTGATTAGAGATAGAAGCAGAGAAAGACTGATCTTTGCAAGTCATGAAGATTGTGAACCACAGCACTCAGATCAATCGAGACTTTTTTAGTGCATTTGCTACCCTACCTACAAAAAGCCTCTATCTATATCCTCTTTTATTTTGGCTATACCCTCCTCCCATTTCCCAGTTTAGGCAACTTGAATATACAAAAAATAAAAATAAAAAACGTTGAAATCAGAATCTTTTGGACTCGGAAGCAATGCTTTGGGATGTATAGAGAACAATATTTTTTAGGGTTCTTATTATAGTAATGTAATTGTAACAAACCGTTTTTCTTTACTTAAAACGTATGTATTTGGAACGCTTTTTCTTTTATAAAATGCATAGCGGAAAACTTTTCTTAATAAAAATATTTGAGAATAAATGAATGAAATATGATAAACAAAATTTCATTAAATCATTAAGGTTTACAAAACATGTTATAAATTCAAAACCATATATATTTCGTTTTTCTCTTTCCTGTTTAGCCCAACCAGCCATAAGATCCGTAATGCATAAATCCTTTATTAGCTGTAACTTGTTACTATGCTTACTTGTATCATAAAACTTAATCTATAGTCTTAATGCTTAGTAAAAAATGATATGCACTATGAACATAAAACACAATATTCTAAAAACATTTTCGTTTCCGTTTTCTTTCTTCTTTTTACAGCGTACAATTTATGGATGATCAGTGAGCATAGGCCAACTTCACCATTCTTAAAATGTCAGGAAGAGTGGTGATCCTTGGTTGACTCAAACTCTTCTATTGTTTAGGAAATTGTGATGGTGATCTATAACCATAATAATAGCCTTTGCCATCATAGTGAACCATAACTATAACAATTTCAAGATTATTATTTAGGAATTAGTGTTTAGGAAATTATGATGGCGAACTATAACTATAATGATATGTTTTGACCATCATGGTGATCCATAACCATAACAATTTCAAGATCATAATTTAAGAATTAATGGTGATCTTTGGCCAACTAATTCCTTCTCATTTCTTACATACATATTTCAATTTTCGTCTTTCTTATATAAAACATATACATGTAAAATATTTTCGTAATATTTCTTGAAAACTATAATGCATGAATATGATTAAACACAACTTAATTAAATCAAGCATATCATCAACACAACATCAAACAACACATCCTTAAGCAACAACGTGATCAAGACTTAAGCTCTATTAAACACAATCATCAAACATTAAATCGTTAAGTAAATGAACAATAACCTACCTCTTGTGACATAGCACAAACAATCATTTCATACCTCTATACCTTTAAAGAGATTGAGAAGCAATAGTCTTCCTAGGGTTCTTCTTCTCCAAGGTGTTTCTCCTATTTTCTCTTTTTCTTCTTCTTCTTTATCTCTCAATTTTTTCTTTACAGTTCATCCCTCATTTTTCTCAAGTTTCCCCCATATATAAGCTTAATTTCCCCTTCAAACATCCTAACACGAGGTGACATTTCATCACCAAGGAAGTGTTGAGTCATCAACTCCAATCCTCAAGTAAAATTTTGACATTTCATCTTATGTAAGTGACTTTTTCACAAAAACTGGTTGACCACCATAACACTAGTCAATTGCAAATCAACTTGTGCCTTCATTTTTTGCATTCTGCAAGATTTGTGGTCGACCACAATCCAGAACTGGTCGACCACTCCTCTACACACTTCACTAAAACCTGCAATCTGTCGAAATTCTGGTTGACCACTCCTTTAGTGGTCGACCACACTGCTCCTAAAAAATAAATTTACTTAATTTCTCACATCCAACTTCCATCATCATCAATTCTCCTTAACAACTGAAATCCTATCAAACTATAATCTCCATCAAACTAATATCCAATCACCAAATATTATTATAACAAAATCTTATACTTAGCACGATATAATTTAGGATATTACAATAATACCCTATAAAAATTTGTAATTTTAGTTGGAAAAGTTAGAATATTAAAAGATAAATAAAATAAAAATTATAAATATTTAAAAACTTGAAAAAATACCCACGGCCTATAAGTAATAGAAATAACACTTTATTTGGAAACTAAATTATTTTGAAAAAAAGGGCATCTGGAAGGATGGGGATGGAGGAAAAGAAATATTTTTGAAAGGAAAGAAAATGATAATAGTTTTTAAAGCATTGATGAGGGCTAGCCTGACATTCTCCCTTATGTCTTCTCCTACACTTTGGGAATCAATCTCTACGTTGGCTTCATTCTTCAAATGATCGCTTTATTCCCTTGGATGTGCCCCTTTCATACCGTGAATGTGGCTGAAACTATACAACTAGCTCATTTTGTTTCGAACTCAGATCTTTTAATTCTTCAATGTCAAGAACTTTCGATACAATCTCAGAGTAGGCAACATCTTGTGCACCCGATGTCACAACACCTTCGAGAATTTCCATCTTAAGTCCTTGCACAAAGTGGTGTACCTTATCCTCATTACTGCTCACCAGATGCAAGGCGAGTTGTGATAACACCTTAAACTTGCACACATACTCTGAAACTGATCCTTTCTGCCATAGCTGAGTGAATTCTACCAATTTTCTCATCCTCGTTAAGTGATTGAAATACTTGTCGTAGAAGATCCTCTTGAATTCCGTCCACGTCATTGCAGTCATGTCCTTGGTTATCTTGATTGAGTCCTACCAAAATCTCGCATCCTTAACCATCATAAACACGACACATGCTACCCTTTCCTCTTCTTTTATCTTGGCATTTGCAAACATGTTCTCCATAGTCCTGATCTATTCCTCGACATTGTCTGGGTCAGTAGTATCTCCATCAAACTGCGGGGGGTCGTAGTTGTTACAATTTCTCTTGGCTTACATCCAACTGCCCAGCCACTCGTTGCTTTGCAACACATTCATTTCCATGCTCAATTATTTCTATAAGCTTCTCTAAGTTTTGAGACTATCGATCCAATTGATGAGATTGCCGCTCCACTAACGCAGTCAACCAATGGATGGTCTCATCCGCACCATTCACATCTCTTTCTTGCCAAACCTTCCATCATCCTTTAGCCATGATACCTTGTGTTGCAGGATAAAATAAATTTTAACTTAGAAAAAAATTAATTTAGTAACTTACTTGCAATTGATAGAGTATTTGTAACACCCTGAAAATTTTAAAGTGAGCAATTACAATCACCGGGCTATTAGCAAAGACATATTCGTGAGACTATAAATTAAGAAATAAATAGGATAAATTAGAATTAAAATATATGTTAACTTAATAAATTAAATTATTATATTAGGATAAATAATTTAAAATAAATAAGATTTATGGAATAAATTGAATTACCATGCGAAGAAATTTTATAAGTTAATTATTGGGAATAATTGGATTTATTTTAAGTAAAGGATTCATGAAACATTTAATTAAAAAAAAAAAAATAATAATAATTATAATAAATAAGTAAAAGAAATAAATTAGGTTTCATTGTTTGCTGGAGAAAATAGATCGAGGGAGAGAGGGAGTTTGCGAATGAGAGGGAATGCCGGGATTGAAGGAGAGATCTCCGGCCATTCCGGATCTGGAGAACTGAAATAAAGAGAAGGGATGATTTCAAAAACTAGAGAGAAGAGATTTGAGGGGGAGAGTGTCACGACCGGAAGGGGGCTGAACAGAAACGCCGAGCCAAACGACCCAATCTTCGTAGAAAACCCGGTCGCCCAGCCCAAGGCTAGTTAAATTGTTGCGGAAGACTTGTATAAATACCCAGCCGTGACCCACATGTGATAGGCCACGGTCCATTTAGTGATTGCGAGAACATTTAATATTGTAAAAATAATAAACTTAAGAGTCCAAATAAATACTGTACATACAATCCAAAAAAAAAATCCAATAACCAAGTTAAGTATTTTTACAATCATCCAAGGTGGCTTACCAGGAAATAAAGTTCAGTTAAGGAAATGAAATAAAGTAAGTAGAACAGAACCTTCAACCAAAACTCTAACCTGGGAAAAATAAGTCGATTGGGGTGAGTGACTAGCTCAGTATGGAATTTATACTAAATACTATGCATATGTAAAACTTGTTTTACCTTTTCTTGAAAACCATGAGTTTCGGGAAAACGTGCTCATTTTAATAAAATATTTAAATCCTTTTTGTCTCAAGGAATTAGGCCCAAGGCCTCCGACGAGGTTTATAATAAAACATGGTTGTATACACAGACAACTATATGTTAAAATACTCTCGTCGTGTTTTATACCGAAAATCGTAGTCCGTGAAAAAGGAGGGTCACTCATGGATTCCTCCAAACAAATACACAGAAAGGCGGCCTTTAGCGCAAGCAACACCTCATGAGTCAGGAGGAAGAAAAATGATGGCGGTCCGTAGACTCGACCCGTCTTCCGGGGAGTCATGAGCAAATTCCGTCAACGACTCGCCCGTGATATATATACACAAATGACGGCGGTCTGTAGACCCGACCCGTCTTCCGGGGTGTCATGAGCAAATTCCGTCAACGACACACCCATGATTCCAGGGTGTCATGAGCAAATTCCTTCAACGACACACCTGTGGTATACCCTGATCAGGTTTTTCACACAGCGCGCAAACAAACCATCTCCACGCAGCAGGAGATGTACCGGGGATAGCCTCCTGATACTTTGACGCCCAGACCGTTCAAAGTGCCAAGAGGATCTATCAATCCCGTAATAGTATCCAGTATATCACACAATGAAATCAGATGCACGAAAGTAAACGTGTAAAACTTTCGTACATACATAATATAAAAAGCTGACGTGCTGTCGAACAGTCCCCATCAGGTTTTTCATGTGTGGTATTCCACAAAATAGGGTTTTATTTTAAAAACTATGCAATGCGATGCAAGCAACTAAGTATAAAGCCCCTACCTCGATGACGATCTGCCTTACCGAGTGAAGCAACCAATTACGCAAGAATCGTATCACACTCGCTGGAATCATCCAAGCCTGGAAAATGTACCAAACGCGAGAATTCATAAATTAATCCCAAAAAATAAACGGAGAGTCCTATACCAGAGTAGGAGCCCAATCGAAGTGTAAGTGATTAATTTATTAATCTTAACAAAATTCTCAATCTTATCTAACAATATTCTTTAAACTCATAATCCAATTATGAACACTTGTACAGTTTCAAAAATCCAAAATCTCATTTACATTGTTAGATCCCACCTTAACCAACACAACTTTGAGACTGAAAATTTTCAAGTTCCATAACAAAACCGCAGCTTCAATTAATCCAAGCAAAATAACTAAACCACCCTTGATCATCAATCCATATCCATCATTCAATAAAAAGAAGAGCACTAGCAATCAAGGCTCAAAATCATTTCCAATGACTAATAATGAATCCAACAATAGGAACAACCGAACATAAATTTCTCACTCATAGCTAAAACCCAAAGAGACTCATAAATCAACTAAAATCCTCAAATTATTCTGCTCACCCTAACAACATGAAGTAAGATCCAATTCCATACTGTTCTCCCCACAACAATTTACTCCTCGGTTTCTCAAAAATAATCCAACAACAAAACAAGGCAGAGTGCATCACCCAATTTCCAAGAATCCAAAAACAGAACCAAGCTAATTTTCTTCAGTAACAAACGAAAGCAATATATTTGCATTCCTTTAACTTAGTGAAATGCATAAATCATTTAATCAAACTCACAAAATAGGACCAACCAACCAGCCAGATACAATTTCAAAACAATAAATCAGAATAAAAGTGTCCAGCTCACCCACCGAACAGAATCGGATGTTCTGTTGCGACCCGAAGGAAAATCAGATTCGGAGCCGCCATCGCCGGAGGTTGTCTCTCTGGAATCCTTCAATTCGACCGCTGTAAACCCGCAACACATATCAACCAACGACATCCCAAAATAGAACTTAACATCGAAGTAAAGACTCGAATCAAAAAGCCTCACCCACTGAGCATAATTGAGGTCTGCTCGTCGCCAGAAATCAGAGCTCTCAGCTCCGGCCAACACTCCGTCGCGCAGGGTGTCCTCGGTGACTGTCCGAATCGCTTCAAACGGAGATGCTCCGTCGCTTAACGGAGCTCATGAACGTCAAGATCGTTCGTCCCTGCCTCAGCCGACATCGACCGCTCAGAATCGCCTCCAACCCACGGAGTTCCATGTCCGCTCGTTTGTTCACAGGCCGCTTGAACGCCACAGACGAAGCCGTTCGCGCTCCCGGTCACTCGGGCGATTCCTCTCTCGCCGTCACTCTCCCTCTCTCGCAAACTGTCTCTCTTGACCGAAAGAAGCAGGGGCCAACAATGGGAACCCTATTTCCCTTTCTCGTAAAACTGCTTCTTCCTCCCTTCTTTATTCCTTTTTTTTTTGTTCTTTTATTCTTCATTTCTGCGCACTGCTTCTCTCTCTCTTTTCCCATTTCTTTAATTTATTCCATTATCTTCTTCCCTCTTAATTCCTTGCACTTGCCGCCAAGATTTTCCTCTCCCACCTTTTCTTCTCTTTTTATTTTAATCACACAACTTTCCTTAATTTCATTTAACTCCCACAATTCATCCACTAATTCATTTAATATAAACTTCCATTATTTAATCCAATTTTTTTCCCTCATTCTAATTCCATTAATATCCAAGTACATATATAATATTTATTTCATTACTTCTTCTAAATTCCGAATTATTCCGATTATCGTCTGACAACATTATAAGTCTAGTTTAGTTCTTCAATTCCATTTCTTGAATTGATTTTCCATTCGGGAATTTTCAATTCCACTGATTCAACCAATTGATCAAAATCTCGCACGTGTCATTACACAATAATTCGTGTCAATTGTTTAACGTCATGACCGATTTAAAATGCGAAAAATTTACACGTAAAATTTACTTTCTCGAAAATTCTCGGGTTTCACGTAGAGAGAATTGGGATCTGCAGAAAACAAATAGAGAGAGGGAGAGAAAGAGCGGGGAGCTCCTTCGGCAGAAGAGACGATTTGCGATCGTTATCCAGTGTGAGCGACGAGTCGATGTCGAGCTCGATCTCGTGTTCATTCTTGCTGCAGGCTGCTGTCTGTTCGGGTTTTCCAACTTCGCGGGCTCGTTCCGGCGCAGGTTCCGACGGTGACGCAGTCTGCAAGCTCGGCTCTGATTCGTCCTGATCAGGCGAGGACGGCGTGCAGCAACTGGAAATTGGGCTTCGCGGTTTTGGTCAAGCGCAAGGCTTGGATTGCCGGATTTGGAGTTGAATGTTGGCGTCCTGTCAATTTTGGTCGTCGCCTGCAGATCGGGTTGGCTACGATTTCTTCTAGGGTGCTGCGATGTGGTAGTCATGGTAAGTCTGTTGTATACTCAGTGATTGTGATTTGATTGTTGGATGACTTATTAGAGTGTGGCTGGAGGATATTCTGATAGGTAAAAATAAGAGACAAAGGAAGAGTCGAAATTCTCTGTTGGAACATTGGAAGCCGAGAAGGATGAGAGATGAGAAGGAAGACTTGCCCTGTTTTGATGGTGAGATCTCCTCTGGTGGTTTAATAAATTGGATTTAAATACCGATTACATACTAGCTTTGATTGTCTGTCACTACCTCTGAAACCCGTAAAATATAGATGGGTGAATTCTGACTAGTTGTGGCTAAGTTGAGAAATGAATTGTCTGTGTGAATAATTGCTTGGATGGTTGTGCTATGTTGGTTTAAATTCGGTCCACTATTAGAAGGATATATTTGGGAATTTGATTAATCTATGTATTTTTGAAAGGCATTTTTGAAGAGTAGTTGGTTAATGCCACATGTTAGTTAAGCGTCCTTCGTTATTATCGCTTGAATTTTGATGTGTGGAAATAATTTCTAGTGTTAGTGGTTGGATGTAATGAGTTCATAGAATTACTACATAAGAGTAGAGAAGTTTATAAGATATGATTTATTGATAGATGTTATTAATTTGCGAAGGTATCGAAAAGAAGGAGAAGAAGGATAACTATTGAGTGCAATACGTGATAAAGAATAGAGGTAAGGATTAAGAGGTGTTTTGGCCATTGAGGCCCTACACCACAAGTATGGGTGTGTGAGTTTAGTGTTAATGTTAGTTAAATGCTTACTGTTAGTATGCTTTCCCTTGAATGACTTATGTTGCAATTCTGAATGATCTCTTTGGGTGTTTCTTCGTTGTTAGCTTGCGATTCATATTCTATAACCTTTAGTTAAGCTCTGTGATATTTCCTTAGTATTAGTCTGTCATTTCTTAGTGTTGTGATTAGTTACTTGTAGATGCTATTGGTTGATGAATAAATGTGGAAAAGTATAGAGTTGAAACAAAGGACGATAAGGTGAAGATGAGATAAACATGAATGAATTATGATTTCCTTTAATAATGTTAATTTTATTATTGTGGCTTATTTCCTTAACCGTTGTTCATTGTATGATTTTGTTAAGTAATTAGTTTAAATGCTCGATTAGTTGATAAATAATGAAACCGAGCATGTCCAACTTAATTAGGGTCATTGGTTTGTTTAAGCATGTTTAGTCATTTAGCATGTTAATTTGATTAGTACTTATCAATTTTAGGAACTAAACCTGTTAATCAACTAGCATGTTAATGTTAATCAATTAGAATCGAATATGCAATTATTGTTCCAACATGTTAACTAACTAGAGAAATCATCTAATTGGATTGAGCATGAGTAACACTAATTAGCAAGCATGTCTAGGGCAATTCAACTAGGTTGATTAACTAGTGACTTTCTATTGAGCATGTTAACTATATTTTTAGTAAGTTTGTCGATTAGTTAAATAGGTTTAAGTAACTAATTCTAATGTTAATGTGATAAATAATTGAAGCATGTTAATTATCCAACTAGTTGAACATACAACTAACAAGAATAACAATAATTGTATGAGCATGAACATGAGCATGTAATTGACTTGAGATCAACCAGTAATTAAAGTAATCCACGAGCATGTAAGTTTATTAGGATGACCAACTAGATTAATATAATCTGACATTGAGCATGTAATTGATTTAAATAATCAATTTGGTTTATGATCGTTCACTATTTAAATTCTAGTTACAATTGTTTCCTGTTGCGCACTTTAATTATAATTATTGTGTGCTTTCAATCCTAGTTGCTCCATTATATGTGCACTTCAATTTCCTAATCGATGCTTTACTTTACTAGAGAGTAGGATGATAAAAAAGATGAAAAGAGAATGAAGTAAATGTGAAAGAGCTAAGAGTCTCACTTATTATGCAAATGAATGTTTTATAATTGCTTTTGTTATTGTCTTCTTTGTATCGCTTATGATCTAGATTTAGCTTCCACGTCCTTAGCATGTTAGTTTCTTTAAACCAAAGTATCATTAGTTAATTAGGATAAAAGCATGTAATAAACCTATGAGCATGTTAATTTACTTGATAACTAACTAGAATAATCACTTAGAATGGTAAATGTAGGAAGCATGAAAATGGACTAGGAAATTAACTAGAAGAATGAGCATATCAATTAATAGTATTGTGTTCTAATAGTTCAAGTATGTCTTCTATGTTTAAATTCATGTATTATGTTCTAATTGGTTATTAAATTGATATTACTTGGCTTGCGTGCGCTTACTATTACTTGTATGCACAATTTTAATTACAGTTACTTTCAATTACTTATATGCGCACTTCAATTATTATGAATGTTAATGTTATGTTATGTCATCATGCATCACGATAGGTTGAGAATGTATGTTCATGCATCATGTAATAGAAACAAAATAGGGAGTGCTCCCACGGGGTGGTACTCGCATGCAAGGTAAGGAAAGTAAAACGATAAAGAAAAGACCAAAGGAAAGGAATGAAAAGAAAAGGGAGTTAGGAGGCGGATGGGCAGCGGTCCTAGTCTGATAATTAGGAAATGCCCCTACCATATCGGGAATGGGACCTAGTTATCCATAGGAGATTAGGTCTGACCCACTATACCATCCCATACAGGTTTTTCTAATCTCTAGCTCGAAGTACGAGTAAAGAAAGAAAGAAAGGAAAGAAAGAGAGGAGAGAAAGGAAAGAAAGAAAGAAAGAAAACGTAAATGAAAGAATTGGTTTGGGTGGCCCTCATTCCAAATGAACTAAAGAGAGGCATTTCATAATTGCATTTCCCTTTTTCCTTACTAAGTCTTTTTAGACTTACAGTTGCTTGTGGTGTAGATGTAGGTATTGTATATAGAGGAATGCTTGAACTAGGAGTAGCAAAAGATAAAGAACAAACAATAGCAAGCAGGGATGATAGGTTTGCACGCTCGAGGGATGCTTACGGCTGGCTAGACATAAAAAGGGTAAAAAAGAAACTGTCTTAATTAAGTTAAGTTGTAATAAATTGTATCTAAATGATTTGGTTTCTTTAATTGAATTGTATTTATGCTTCCACAACGTTTTACATTATTGGTTTTGATTTCACGCTTCCGCATAAGTTTTAATAAATGTGATTTTATATTGAGTTTTACGAAAGAGTTAGTAGCGATCCGGTTAGACGCACTCTGATTTACTTTTAAAAAGAAAATTCAAATTTTTACGTATTTTAAAGGATTTACGAAAATCCGAGTCGTTACAGTATTTCCACGTCGAAGCTTGTGCTAGTAGGCAGTCTACAGAACTGATTGTAAAACCCGGGTGCTCTAATATACCAACTGTAATGACCTAACTTTTTTTTTTTCTTGATTTGAAAATCACGTGAAATTTAAAACTTTTCTTTTTCTTTTATAAGACTGTGGAAATCTTTATTAAAATCTTTGAAGTTGAAATCAGAGTTCTTTTCTTACAACCTGATTGTTAAAAATCCTTTACTTAAACACATTACTTAAATGATTATAAACAGCGGAAGACCATAATAATAAAATACTTTTTCTCAAACGTAGCTGAAGCATAAACAATTTATTTAAAGGATAATAAATAAACTATTTACATTATGTTTACAAAATTCTTCTCTCTTTAATCCATTAGCCTAATCAGCCATAAGACCCGCCAGTACAAATCCTTCATCAACTTGTTGTTAATCTGTTCATTATTCTCTTGTGCTTGTACCTACATCGCAAAATATACTAATAGGCCTAACGATCAGTGAGTGATAGAAATAAATCACTGGATGCACATGTTGTGCAACTTTAAAATTTTTATGCAGTTTTTCTTTTCGTTTTGCCTTTATCTTTTATCTTTTACGTTTCTGTCTTTTACTCTAATGCACCCGACCCCAACACCCTAGGCATAGCAGTAATGGATAATCTAAAAGTCCTCTAGCCATGGACTGATCCCGTCAATGCATTCGACTCGACACCTCTGGTAGCAGCAATGGATAATCCGAAAGCCCTCTAATAATTGGCCGGTCTTGCAATCGGTGTGAGCAGTAATAGTATAATCTGAAAGCTTGCTAGTGCTAATGGATAATCTGAAAGACCAACTAGCCATTGGCTGTGCCCACCAAGGGCTTAAATGGCCTCACATCAAACCATTGCCTTTTCTTTATATTACTTTACTTTTATTATTTAACATTCGTTTATCATCTGTTTCACTTTTCATGGTAAAATGGATATTCTTATAGCCTGAATGACGGTAGTCCGCTTTGGCTGATCAGCCCTCCACGAACACCGTACACTTAGTATGTGTGAGCATCCATTAAACCATCTTTTTAAAATCGTGCATGAAAGTCATTTTTTGTAATCTTTGAAAATCGTGATGCATGATACTCGTGAATGCATACAATCTTTATCACATAATTAAGGGAATCTAATAAAACACACAACATACAATTCACAGAACATGCTTGATAAAATGATAGTTATGCTAATTAAAATGGTAGGCATGCTGATAAACAATCGACATGCTTATAAAATAGTAGACATGCTTGTAAAACAGTAGACATGCTGTTAGAGCGGTAAACATGTTATTAAAACTATAGACATGCTAGTAAAACTGTAGACATAATTGTAAAGTTATAGACATGCTCAATATCTAATAAAGTGGTAAACAATAAAACGTGCATATCCCATTCTTGCGATGTAGGGTGTCAAAGCCCAAAGCACACACATATCACTTACCTCGTTTCCTTAAGCATTTATCACTTAATCGTTATCATTTCTTCTTTTTTAGTACCTTCACAATTAAAAATATTTATCATAAACAACTAATATACTAATCAACTAACCAAATTCTCCACCTCATACCAATATGCATGTACAACATACTTTTAGTCCATATTTCCCCATTATTGGCAACTATCAATTTTTTTCCTTCAGCATCTTCCATTTACGTATACCTTGACCTAACAAGAATGTGATCCTCTAAGCTCCCCTAGTAAACGATGCATACAAACCAGCTCTAAACAAACAACAACAAGTACATAAAACCAACATAACACATTTCTTTATCCTTTTGTCTAAATAGAAAGGCAGCAATAAAAATCATCTAACAATACCAACAACGCATAATCCAACCGTGACAATTAGCCCAACAAAATCATAGAATATTAATCCCACAACCAGTAGCAGAAACATCACACAAACCACCCAAGTATTTATCAAGGTAGTAGATATACCAAAGCAGACAATCCATAATGTTCTACATAGAGAGTAGTTCACAGAACACTAATCCAAACAACAGAGTATCGATCACAAAGAACATACATCCAATGTACCCAACAAACAGCAGAGGGCATTAACCACATGATTCAACATCCAAAACCCATAGAAACAACCATAACCAGAACCATGAACCCAAACGTTAGTAACACAACTTACCAATATAGCAGTCGAGGGAAGCAACCTCAGCATCCAATCACCAGGCATTCCTCCACAATCAAGAATCACCCCACGAAACTTAGAAACAGAAGACCAAAGGCTGAGGAAGGAGACAACCCATCCCTGCACCCTACCCAGCTTCTTCATCTTCACCATTGCAGCCAACACCCCCAACTAACTCTAACTTCCTGTTTCATTCACTCGGCTAGCACTCACTATGATGGACTACGAGTCCATTATATCATTGATCAAGGCTCAAAGAATATCATGGAGTTATTCAAGGTCAAGCATAGGTGGAAGTTTAAGAGCAATGAAAGAAAAACGGAAAGACTTTCCAAAAATAGTCATCCTTTTGCCCTTTGACGTGTATTTGACTATTTTGGCATTCAAAACGATGTCATTTCAAAATACATGCTTCATGAAGATTGTAGCTGACTTCCTAAGCCTTCTAGAATAGGTTGTATTATTAATTTGGAAGTTTATTTGCTATGTCAAAGGCCCAAGGACCATAGAGCAGAAGTTAAGGAAAGTCCAATTATCCAAACTTGGAGAGCAAGGACAATCAAGATATGCAAACCATCCTAGTGGACGATTTCAATAAGGAATAACTACCAAAAGGCCTCTAGACTTGGAGAAGAAGAAAGGATGATATTAATTAAATAATCTTTTATTTAATTAACCTAGTTTCTATTAAGTGAAAAATCAGACAACTTATTCTATGAGTTGATTAGGGTTATTGTATCCTATTTTATTGTTTCCTATTTTATACTTTGTAAAAGGCTATATAATGCCACCTAATGCTTATGTTTTACACAATTGTGTTTTGAATACAAAAAGCTTTTGCTTATTTCGAAATTAAAGTGATTTCTTTTTCAAACACTTTGGTGAGTTACATCCAAAGTTCTTCTTGTGTGAGTCATATCACAAGATGAAGCTCACTTAGGCTTAAGTGGGGTTTTCCTAGTGGTGTCCAACCATCCATCAAGTATCCATCTGTAAAGTCATCAAAGAGGAGTGCTAGCTGTTATACTTTTCAAATGTGACCACCTGGAGTTTTTTTAGTATATTTCCTAATTCTTGAAGGATATTCCTAAAGTTCTTGAAAAGTTCTTTTCCTTATTCATTCAAGAAGATGTGGTACAAATTTCAGATCCAAACCTTATCGAACGAAGAAGTCACAAGCCTCCAAAGTTCACTTTCCAAAAGTGATTCTTAGCCAAATAAGGAAATTGGCGCTCCGGTCGATAAAAATTGTCTGCCCGATCATCCGCCCAATCAACCACCAAACAAAATTGACTCTATGTTGTTTTTTGGACACTGTTCCCGACCGCAGGCTCAACCAGCCTGCGACTGCAAGTACAGAATTCCTCCTTTGATTTATTCACAACTTCAACACTTTAAGGACTTATTTTAAAGGTTAATTCTTTACCCCTTCCACTAGTGCATCTGTAATACCCTGAATTTTCATAAAATAATTTAATAAAGATAATTGGAAAGTAATTAGAGGTATTTGGATAATTAGATATTTATCGGGGTGTTACCATGGATGTAATCGATATATTAGGATTTAGGGAACTTATTGGATGGTAATTAGGATTAATTTGGAACGAAGTTGTTGGGGGATTGGTTGGAATGAATGGGGATTAAGTGAAAAATAAATATAATGGAAATTAAAATAAAAAGAAGAATTTAAATAGAGAGAAGGAAGAGATGAAATCAGTTGAAGGGCATTAAAGAGGGGATGTGAAGGGCTGAACCGGTTTAGCCGAATTGATTTATGCCGTTTGTTGGCCTAATCGAAATCAATGGAAAAAGGGGGAGGAATTGGTTTGGCCCATGGCCATTTTCACGAAAGAACAGAGAGAGAGAGATCAAGAGAGGAAGAGAGAGTGATCGAGAGAGGAGACACGAGAGGGAGGCAAGCGAGTGGGTGGTTGGGCTTGGGTGTTCGAGGCAATGTCTGGCGTGTGAGCTGTTCGGCAAACGACAATCATTTTTTGGCATGTAGTCGCAAGGTGTCTAGGGCTCGGGATTGGAGCTCCCGGTGATGCTGTGAATGCTTTGACTTTGGTAATTCAAGATGTCAATTTGTTCTATAATTTCCTTTTTCTATGTTTGGCTAATGGATTGGTCGCCATTTTGTGTTGGCGGAGAGATGGCAGCAGCCGGAGCGATGAAGGGCAGGGGCAATAGTTCATGTTGGATTGGCTGGGGGCTTGCGGTCCAGATCGAGGTTCGGTGCAACCCTCCTGTACATCCCTCTTGTTCTTAACTAGTCAAAAATGACAGCATGTGGATCAGTGGCAAGGTAGGAGACGATGTGGGAGACCGAGTGTCAAGATATCGCTAAGAAATCGGCATCCGTCGCCTGGAATCACAGGATCACCTAAATGGTTGTTAAGCATTTCAACCCTTGCCATCTGTGTATAAATACATTGAGAGGTAGAGATTGAGAGTGAGATAGCGATTTTGAAAAGATAAAGAGAAGGGGAGAGTGACGGATTGTGGAGCTCCCTAGAGCTTTGGTTGGTTGCTGTCTGTTCTCGGGTCCTCCAGGTGAGTGATTTCTGCAAATTACTTTAAGGATAATATTGGGGATGGATATTTTGTAATCTTGTTGGATGATTTCCAACACTTTGATGGGCTGAATCGTGTTAGTGCATGATAAGGGTGGAGTGCTCTGGTGATTTCTCCTTGGGTGTTCCTCCATTGGAGTTGCTGTGGAAAAACTATGCAGGTGATGAATTCTTCCCCTGCCTGTATCTTGTTATGTTATATTTCCTACTTTGTAATGTTGGATTGTTGTGACGAAAGGGTGATGTGGGGGCAGCGGGATGGCAGTAGGTGAAAGGGTGTTAGAACTAAATGTTCTCTGGCATTTTGGAATCAGGCGTAGCTCCACTTGGCTGCTATGTTGGTAAGTTGGATTTCCTTCTCTGCTGCCTTTGGATGTTTAGATTCATGGTTTTTGAGTGATGTAAGTTGTTATGGATTTTTTGGATGTTGAGCATGTGGATATTGCCCTATTGCTATTGTTTTGATGATTAGTGCTAAAATATCAATTGATACTCTGTTCTTTGGATAACACTTCCTGTGGTAACTGTTTGGGTTGTGTATTTATGTGGTTGAGAAGCTAATCTGTGTGAAGTTATAGTTGGATGAATTGAAAGATAGTTAGTTGTTAAGGGATGATTTAGCTATTGTCTTATGGGTCGATAATGAAGCATAAACATACTCTGTGTTTTGGTTTTGTTTGTGAAACTGTGATATTGTGAGAAGCCTCTGTTGCGTTGTTGTAATGGACGATTTTCTGCTACCTTTCTATTGGGATAAAAGAATAAATAAGTGTGTTATGTAGATTTTATAAATTGTCTCTGGTTGCTCGCTACGATGTGTTGGTTGTAGAGTGTTATTCTGGAATTGGTTACTATTTTTGTAAATGTGAAGAATACTATTGGATTGGAATATGAAATGCCTTAAATGAAGAAATATTGATATCGGGTTAATTGGGATATAAATTGTTAGAATTGGATTGCTAATTTGCGATTACTGATGGCTGTCTATTTTATGATATTGGGGGTCTATATTCTGTGGGTGGAATTATGTTGGTCTTTGCCATGTGATAAACTTAGTTTCTAAACGCTGTCAATTTGGATTAAACTATTAGGTTGGATTATATTTATGAAGCGAATTTATTTAGGAACTCTAGTATGTAATGTATAAGAATTAAGGATAGGAAAGACGTTGAGATTAATAAGTTGATTAATTGATTAAATTAATGATTAAATGTTATTTAATTGTGAATGTAATGACCCAGATTTTCGTAATTCCTTGAATATGCGTAAAAATTTGAAATTTCTTTCTTTTTAACACAAAGCGTATCAGAGTGCGTCTAACTGGATTGCTACTGACTCTTTCTTTAAACTCGTTTGGAAAACCAATTACAAAATGTGCAGAAGCGTAAATAATAGAACCATTTGTTTAAACGTTGTGGAAGCGTAATTAATTTAAAGGAGAAACTAAACAATTGAATACAATTTAATAAAACTTAATGTAATTACAATCATTACTCAATTTACTCTTAGCCTGGCTAGCTCCGAATCTCATTCATGCAAATCTTTCACCTCTGCTTTATTATTTGTTCGTCGTTTTTGTATATGAGCCTATCGTTATCTGTTCATCGTTTGTACCTACACCACAAGTAATACATGATCCTAATGGCTCAGTAAGGAAAATGGTTTAATGTAATTATGCTTATGACTCTCTTTAGTTCATTTGGAATGGGGGCCACCCAAACCAATCCTTTCATTAGTCATTTACCATTTTATTACTTTACTTTAAGTCGTTCATTCGTTACTCGTACTTCGAGCTAGAGATTGGAGAATCCGTGGCGGTAGGGTAGATCTTTGTCGGCTTCAACCACCTAGAGTAGACTGTTTCGCAGTCCCGACAAGGAAAAAGTAATGTTCTCTTTTAAATCCTGTCTACCTAGCTAAGCCGTACTTACCCTACCATCCTCGAACTTCCTTATTCTTTTCTTTGTGTCTGTGCCGGGCTAAGCTACTGGACCACAGAGGCCTTTATTATCTTACCGTTTTACTCATTTTCATCATTTTTTCTCATTCATGCATATGTACGTACCACCCCATGGCACTCCCTATTAGTTTCTATTAACGTGATGCATGACCATACATTCTCAACCTAACACGATGCATGATGCATATAACGTAACATTAATAATAATTGAAGTGCGCATTCAAAGTAAAAGCAACTTATAATTGAAAGCAATTGAAATGGAAAGCGCATATAATAAATAATGACAATTGAAAGTAAATGAATAGTAAAGAAACGGTAATGAAGCATACAATGAATTTCGATTAACTAAACATGCTTGTTAACTAAGCTAACTAAACATGGAAACATGCTTTAAACAACAATTAACGAAAACATGCTTAGACAACAAATAATGGAAACATGCTTGTAAATCGGTTGTTCTTATTCTAGTTGATTAAGCATACTTTTATTCCAATTAATTAAAACATGCTATCGTTAATAGTCTAGTTGATTATCCTAATTAATTACATGCTCAAGAGACATAAGTTAAATGTTCTAGTTCGTTATCTTAGTTAAGTTACAGGCCCAATTCACATCGTTAGTTCTTTGCAGGCTTAGATTACATGATTAGTTAAATTACCCTAAACATGCTTGCTAGATTAATTCATTAATCGTTAACCATGCTAAGATCTAATTAGATGATTTTCCTAGTTAGTTAACATGCTTGAACAATAATTGTAAATTCTCTTCTAATTGATTAACATTAGCATGTTAGTTAATTAACATGCTTAGTTCCTAATCAAGTTACTCACGCTAGATAATTAACATTCTGTTAGTCGATTTACATAGGCTAGTTAAACATGTTAGTTAACCACTTAAACATGTTAGTTGATATATTGAACATGAAATTCCGTTAATGTGGTACGCATTAGTCAATTAACATGCTATTAATTACCCTAATTAATTACATGCTTAGTAAGTAACAACAAGTAAGAGACTAAGCATACGTGCATAAATAATGACAACAGCAAAATTAAACAACAAGTAATTAGACAGTGAGCATTTCTCATTTCACTCTTTAATCCTTTATCACTCATTTTTCATTTATCAATTCACTACTAGCAAATACATTTGCATCGCTTAACAGACAATGAAATAGAACACATTAACAAAAGAAGATATCACAGTGCTTAACCAAATTTACAGAATACAATGCACAAACTAATCAATGAAAGAACATTCAAGGAAATCATCAAGGAATGCAGTAGGAATCATTATCATCTACTAAGCAACTGCTCAGCGACTAGCAGTAAGCGTTTTAATGATAAGCATTTTAAGACAAACAACCTACTTAACAACTAGCAATAAACATTTTAAGAACACTAACACTAAACTCACGCACACACTTGTGGTGTAGGGCCTCAATGGCCAAAGCACCCCTATTTCCTTACCTCACATATTTATCGTGGTTGGCACTTAATAGTTATTCTTCTTCTCCTTTCCCGCACCTTCATAATTAAAACATTTATCCATTCATAACTCATCATCGAATTCTATGAACTTTAACACTTAAAATCCCCATATTCATAACTTAGAAACCAACCTACTGTGGAGCCTCTCTAATCTCATTAGCCAAATAATGTTCACACCCTTTAAGTAACTAAAATAACAAAAGAATTACTTCCAACAAATCATGTATCAAAGCAGTAGTTAATTCACATAACCGAATCTTACGTAACCGATTACCATTTCCAATAAAACCAATAAACAGAACATCACATTCCCATCGTGACCAACGAAACAACAACTCATTCATCAACACAAAATCTCTGTGGCCAAATCGAATATCACTAACAGAAGTCCAAACAATCCGACAATGCATATTTATCAAATCTGTAACTAAATAGAAGCTCATTTCTAAGCAGCAAAAACATCTCCATAAATTAACAACTAAACAAAAGCTTATCTCTAAGCAAAAACATCTCCATAAATTAGCAACTAAACAAAAGCTCATCTCCAAGCAAAACAGCTCCATAAATTACTTTATGAGGAAAATATAGAGGAACCGATACTTGAAGAACAACCAAACGCTAGCCTCCTTCTTTATTCTCGTCATTACTCTCGGCCACCATTTCAGCTCTAGCCTTGCATCCAACGTCCCAGCTAAATTACTTTATAAGGAAAACATAGAGGAACCGATACTTGAAGAACAACCAAATGCTAGCCTTCTTCTTTATTCTCGTCATTACTCTCGGCCACCATTCCAGCTCTAGCCTTGCATCCAACGTCCCAGCTTAGCTTCACCAGTAGCCCCAACCTTGCAGAGAAGATCACACGGCATTAGGGAGCCCACCATGCACCGCTCGGCTCTTGACTCCCTTCCCTGCCTCCCATCCCTCTCCGTCTCTCTTATGAACCGAACCAGAGAGGACACTCTCTGCCATTACCCAGGGCAGAGGGTGACATTCTACAGCTTGCCCGACAATTCACTCTAGCTTTTCAGAGTGTGTTCCCCACGCCCGACGCTGTCAATTTCACCTGGAATGGCTAGGACCGATTCAGCCAAACCGCTAGCAGTTCCAGCCGTTCCACCCGATCTGTTGCCACTGCAATCGACCCGTCGGCCCAAGGCGTCGGTCACCTCTGTCCGTCACTCTCCAACCCCTCCCGTTGCTGTTCCTCGTCGTTGCCAGCTAGCCAGCCATCGCCATTCCATCGGCGCCGGCATCACATACCCGCAAGTGAAACTCGAGATCGCCCAACTTCGAGCCCAAATTTTGCACCTCGCGACTCGTAGCTGCTCGTCTCCGCGACGGAGCGATCCTTGTCGTCGCTTGAGCTCGCCGTTTCGTCACTCCGATCGCTCCTCTTCGTTGCGCACGAGGGCTGCTCTCTCTGTCCCTCTCGTTTTTCTCTCGCTGTTTGGGTCTCATGGCCAGAAAAAATGGCCTAAGCCATTTGTTTTTATCACCGAACCGCCACTGAATGGGCATGAACCGGTTCATAATTCCCATCACTCCCTTTAACCCCTTTTAATCCAATTAATTCAAATTAATTAAACCCTCCCTACATTATGAATCAGTATTAATCTTATTTATCCAATAAATCTTATCCCTCCTACTCATTCGTCTGGCCGAAGGCCATTTGACGAAATGAGGGCAAAGCGGAACCGGTTTCGTTAAATCACAAATACACCTCTACTTATAAATATTAATCCCAACGAACCACTTATGTTATAATTTGATTTAATTAACCCCAATTGATCACATACATTATAATTTAATTTGTTGAATTAATATTTATTTTAATTACATTAATTTTCATAAATTATAATATAACGAATACGTCACTGGTAATACACCGATAATTATCCAATTGATATAAAATCACCAGATTATGCTCCAATTATGTTTATTAGATTTCGATAAAAAGTCGGGGTGCTACAGTGAAGGTGCTAAAAAGGAAAGAAAGGATAACGATTAAGCATAGAGCGCTTTAAGGAAGCGAGGTAAGTGATATGTGTGTGCTTTGGTCCTTAGGGCCATACATTGCAAGAATAAGATATGCACGTTTGACTGCTTACTTTTTTATTAGATAATGAGCATGTCTATAGTATTAAAAGCATGTTTACAGTTTTAATATCATGTCTACAGCTTTAAAGCATGTCTACAGTTTTTATAGCATGTCTATTGTTTGTATAGTATGTCTATTGTTTTTAAGCATGTTTATTGTTTTTATAGTATGTCTACAACTTTATAGCATGTCTATCATTTTATGATCATGTTTTGTGAATTGCATGTTGGGTGTTTATTTAGATTCCTTTAATTATATGTTAGAAATTGTATGCATTCACGAGCATCATGCATCACGATTTTCAAAAGAATACGAAAATGTTTTTCATGCACGATTTTGAAAAGGAAACGAAAACGAAAAGAAGTAGGAACGAACAATTAAGAAAGATAAAGAAAAAGGGGTTGGTCCAGATAAGTAATGCATGACAACCTAAGTAATAAAAAGATAAAGGTTCTTGTGGTCCAGTAGGTCAAGCCCGACACATGAACAAAAGATAAAGAAAGGATAAAGGTTTCTATGGTCCGGTAGGTCAAGCTCGACACAGGAACAAAAGAAAAGAAAAGAAAAGACAACTAAAGAAAAGAATATGAAAAGGGAAATGGATATGGATATCGGAACGGAAACAAAAATGTAAACGGATACGGAAACGGTATGAGCACAGATGTAGATATAGAAAAAGGATAAAAAATAGAAACGAAAATAGAAACAAAAATGAGTTTCCAAAATTGAAAACGGATACAGATACAGATACGGATATGGATACAAATATGGAAACAGACATAAGAACATATACGAAAATGTGTTTGTTCATGGATATCGAAATGGATACATAAATAGGAACAAAAATAGAAATAGAAGAAACTACAAAAGTGTGAAAAGATAAAAGATAAAAGATAAAAGAAAAAAAAAAGAAATGAGAAACTGCATACATTTTTAAAGTGGCACAACATGTGCATCTAGCATTTAAGTTCTATCACTTATTGAGTGTTAGGCTTATAGTTTATAACTTGTGATGTAGGTACAAGAACAAGAGAAAATGATGAACAAATTATGAAGCAGTTGATGAAGGATTTGCATGATTGAGTCTTGTGGCTTGCTAGGCTAATGGTATCAAAGGGAAAAAAGTTTTGTAAACATAATATAAACAGTTGTGATTCTTTTAATGAATGTTTTATGCTTCTGCTATGAAATGATTTATAGTCTTCCGCTGTAAATTAAGAAAAAGGATTTTATAGATAAAGTCTTTAGCTGTTAATAATGATTTAAGTAACAAGTTTAAGAAAAAGGTTTTTAACGATCAGTTTTAAGAAAAGAACTTTGATTTCATCTTAAAAGGTTTTACGAAAGACTTCCGCTATTTTTTTATAAAAGGAAAAGAAAAGTTTTAAATTTAACACATTTTTTAGAGCAAAGAAAAATTGGGTCGTTACAACATCATTTGGTATCATAGCTAAAAGTCATATTAATTTATGATATTTTTTTATACAATGACGAGGAGACGAAACTACTCATGGAATTACTTTTCGGACGAGTAAAACTCACCACCATCTATTCCCATGGTTTCCATCCCGGCGTTCAATGGCTCAAGCAATGATTATAATGAGTGGGTGGAAAAAGTGGAAAGAATATTTGAGTGTTATGAATTTTTGGAACTAGGGAAGGTGCAACTAATAACACTCAAGTTCACGGGGTATGCAAGCACATGGTAGAGCAACAATAGTGCAAAGAGGAGAAAAGGAGGTGAAGAGATTCAAACTTGGATTCTATTAAAGTGACTTATGAGTGAGAAGTTGCTTGCAAGCCATTATGAGTAGCAACTCTACTATCAATTGAAACACCTCAAGTAAGGTTCCAGCACTATCAAAGAACATGTTGGCAAGTTCAAAACCCTAAAAACAAGATATGATTTGCAAGAGCCGGAAGACAAAACAATATCAAGGTTCATCCAAGGACTTCATAATGACATTGGAAGCATGATTGAACTATGACCTTACGACACATTTGAAGATGTAATCAAGATGGCTCTAATAATTGAGAGACAAAAGAGAAGAAATTTCTTGAGGGGAATATTTGCTTCGTTGTCACCACCACTCCCAAGGTATGAATATTCTTCTGAAAGTCAACAAACTGAACTTGCTAAAATTAGTGCCTTGTTACAAAAACTTGAAGCATGCATATCAAACACTCCAATCTTAGAAGCACAAGACTACAATGATGTAATAGAAGGTACTCATGAGCTAATTGAAGAAGAAGTTATTTATGTCGAAGAAGGTCCATTACTACCTTTGGAGCCTCAATTAGAAGAGGAAGATTGTCAAGAAGAGCAAGTAACCGAAAATAAAGAGGAGAATATGGTAAATACAATTTTGGTTGATTTCTCTTATGGAAGTTTTACTAATGTCTTGTAGTGTGATATGATGAGTACAAGCCATCTATTTTTTGAAATACCAAGGCTTGATGACAAGTGGCGCATGCACAACAAGTATTCAAATTCGTACTCAATTATGGAATATGGAACATTAAAGGAAAATCGGATTGAAACTACTATGCTTAAAGCAAAGAGGTATGCCCCATTGAATAAATTGATTACGTGGAATTTTAAAGTTGGATGGATTAAAGATTCTTACATTGGTGCCATGATCTTTGATTATGGTAATAAAGTTATTCTCATAAATTTTGGTGGCATTCCTTTCATGGTTATGCATAGTGGCATGTTCTTGGTCTTAATAAATCTTGATGTTGAGTTTGATTACTATTTTGGGGCTAGAAGAACATATTACACAAAGAGAAAAGTTTTGATGTTTGATATGACTACTTGAAAAAACTCTTATGGCAATTGGATTAAGGATAAAACTACTAGTTGTTTATTTGGTGATTTCAAAACTCCTTGCCTATTTTGCATCATTGTATAAGAATAATTTGATAGATTACTTTCCTTATATGATCAAGTGCAAAAGGGGACAGACAAAACTAGTGGCCAATGCTTTAATTCAAAAATTTTGTTTCCAAAGGTAGCAAGATTGGTATGCCAACTAATGGAATTCAAAAAATACTCCTAAAGAAAGTATTTGTGGGGTTCCTACTAAGTTGAGTCTAGGAAAAGAAAACTCAAGATATTATGAAGACATTGTTCTTTGGCCACATTTACTCAAAGGTATTCTCAAAATAATTTTGATGGAAATGATGGAATTGCAAAGGGGTATCCATGAAATTCTTAAGCTATTGTTCAATTATGGGAACTGGTTCATGAATATGTTACTATTATTGACCGACCCCATCATGCAAGGATTATTTCCTTGTTTCATTCATGGAGATTTTATAGCCGGTGCAACTCTCAAGGCTAACGACAAATCTCCTTATTTGATTAAGGAATATTATGAAGAAATTATTCTTTGGCCACACATACTAAAAGGGGTTCTCGAGATTATATTTATGGCAACCCATATTGTGTCCTACATTATTTCTAACTCAAAGGTAAAGAATGAAAATTGTATATCCGAGTTATTGTTCAAGCATAGGAAGACAATTATGGAAATACCGTTAGCCTACTGCAACAATCATTATTTGTTTCCTTATTATAACCATGGAAATATTGAAGATATTGCTAAGTTGATGGCTCAAGATGATTCCTCTTTTTATGGTAATAAAGAATATAGTTACACAAGATATGATTCGAGGTGGAATCCATTTCAATCCTGAGAGGATGGTGGACTATGAGTTTATTATATTATTGAACAAGCCTCAAAGAATATCATGGAGTTATTCAAGGTCAAGCATAGGTGGAAGTTCAAGAGCAATGAAAGAGAAATGGAAAGGCTTTCCAAAAACAGTCTTCCTTTTGACTTCTGACGAGTATTTGACTATTTGGCATTCAAAACGACGCCATTTCAAAACGCATGCTTTACAAATATTTTAGCTGACTTCCTATGCTTTCTAGAATGAGTTGGATTGTGAAATTCAAAGTTCAATTTCTATGTCAAAGGCCCACGGAACAAAGAGCAAAAATTAAGGAAAGTCCAATTCTCCAAACTTGGAGAGCAAGGAAAATTAGATATGGAAACCATCCAAGTGGACGATTTCAACAAGAAATAGCTACCAAAAGACCTTTAGACTTGGAGAAGAAGAAAGAAAGATATTAATTAAATAATCTTTTAGTTAATTAACTTAGATTCTATTAAGTACAAAATCAGACAACTTATTCTATGAACTGATTAGGGTTATTGTTTCCTATTTTATGCTTTGTAAAAGGCTATATAAAGCCACCAATTGCTTATGTTTTACACAATTGAGTTTTGAATATAAAAAGCTTTTGCTTATTTCGAAATTGGAGAGATTCTTTTTTCAAACACTTTAGTAAGTTACATCCAAAGTTCTTCTTGTGTGAGTCATATCACAAGATGAAGCTCACTTAAGCATAAGTGGGTTTTTCTTAGTGGCATCCATAACCCTACTCATTGAAGAAAGGTTGTGTAAAGTGGTGTCAAACCATCCATCAAGTATACATCCGCAAAGTCATCAAAGAGGAGTGGAAGCTGTCTTACTTTCCAAATCAAATCGCCTGGAGTGTTTCTAGTATGTTTACTAATTCTTGAAGGATATTCTCAAAGTTCTTGAAAAGTTGTTTTTCTTATTCATTCAAAAAGACGTGGTCCAATTTTCATCTTAAAAGCTCCTAAAACGAAGAAGTTACAAGCCTCCAAAGTTCACTTTTCAAAAGTGATTCTCTGCCAAATCATGAAACTTGAGCTCAGGTCAATCAAGGTCGTCCGCCAAATCGACCACAGAACAAAATTGACTCTGTGTTGTTTTTTAAATGCCATTCCTAACCATAACATGAATCGACATTTGACCGCAAGTGCAGAATTCCTCATTTGATTTATTCACAACTTCAACACTTCAAGGACTTATTTTACAAGATAATTCTTTACCCCTTGCGCTATGCATAACACAATCTCACCCGCAAGCTCACATTTCTAACTTCTGCATCTTCACAAAACACTTAGCATTTTCTAGAGCATGCATTGCCATTCTACTTCACAAAAATAAAAACACCAGAATGCTCTCATTTGCCATTGGTTTATAGCCGAAATGAACCCCACGTGAAAGACAAGGCTGATGGGCAAGCACCCATATCAAGGGATGAGGTCCACTTTGACCACGCCACATGGAAGGTTCATTATTGCATTGGGAGAAGGGAAGGAAATATTGGAGAAACAATTAAATGGCTGTGACAGAAACAATATTTCTGTTCAAAATAAACTTTTCGGTCGAAGAAGCCGACCACACCATCGACCAATTATCCAACCCTGCCTTAGTTTTGTGTTTTCGATCAGACCTTCTGACCACATCTCGACCAATGACTCGACCACAAAATTGAAAAATTTGACAGATTCAAAACCTGTTGTTTTTCGGTTGCACATCACGTCTGCAACCTCTACCACGTTCGTCCGAAAACAATAAAATGTAATCTGGCATGCATTTCAGTTGAACTTTTCGACCACAACTTTTACGTGGTACGACTGAAAATGCAAAGACCAACTCGTAATGCATTTCAGTTGAGATATTCGACAACGTTCTTGACCCTGACTAGACCAAAAATGCCAAAAATACAATCTGTAATGCAATTCAGTCAAATCTTGCGACTGTGTCCTCGACCGCAACTTGACCGAAAATGCCAATTACACCTTAATTACTCCAACGATATCTTTTTCCTCCATTAAATCAATTATATTAATTTCATCTGAATTCAATCATTCAACAATCATCCCAATAATCATAACTAATTGTTCCAAATTTTATTACGTTTACGAAACGTATTTCCAGGGTATTTCCTTGTATAATAGAATAATCATAAAATCTCCAAAATTCTAACTTATTACTATCTTAAACTAATAATTCACAATTATTAGTGTTCTTCGTGCCAACTTAATTTCTGGGTATTACATTTTAGGTCCCTCAACTCAAGGAGATAAACCAGATAATTTCTAAGATCCCAAAGTAAGTAATGACTACATGTGTTTGGCTAATGGCTTACATCAAAAGATGTTAGGACTTAGGTAGTTTGATTGATAGTATTAATAATTTTAATTATTTGTTGTTCGAAGATAATAGTATGTTTTGATATTGTTGCTGCTTGGATGTTATTGTTACGGGTGTGAGATGAGTTTGATATTATGTTCATTGAGGATGTGAGGAGTATTAATTGAGAATGTGAGATGAGTTTTAATATTATGTTGATCAAGGATGCACTGGGGTATAATTATATTGAAGTCAGTCGAGCATATGTTTTGTGTGTGCTTTCATGCATCATGGTTTTTACAAAAAGAACAAATTTTTTTTACATGTTCATGCTTCAGTTAAGAAAGAGAAATACAAATAAAATAAATAAATAGTGTTGTATGGGTGGGGCTGGCAAAAAAATAGACAAAAAAGAAAAAAAAAGAAAATACAAAACTAACAAAGAAAGAAAGAATAGGACCGTTTGGAGGTGGGATTGACTGGACTGTACTCATCCCTAGTGTGCCCCAATGATCTGGGATCGTTTGGTGGTGGGATTGACTGGATTGTATTTATTATTCCCTGGACTGTACTACAACGATTAGACTGGTAAAAGAAAAGAAGAGAAAAGAACGGTGATTGAAAATGAAAATGAAAGACTCATGTTTTTATGATAAATGCATATCATGTTTTATTTCTCATTACTTAGTGAGCGTTAGGCTCATAGATGAAATCTTGTGATGCAGGTGACATTGGACAAGGAGTCTGATAGCAAAGGACCACACAGTTGATGCAGCATACTGATAAGGAGCACTTGAAGTTGTTATGGTGAACCAAATTTGTGTAGTGAAAAGTTAGTAAAAATAAAATGTTTTTGTAATAATTGGTGTATTGTAATAACTGATGAATGATTTATGATTTGAATGTCATTGGTTTGTTGAAGAGAAAAGACTTCTGCTACACTACTTGAAAAAGAAATGAAGCATTTTAATAAAGAAAAAAAAAAGACCAAACATGACTAAAATAAGATAAAAGAAATCGGGGCGGTACAAGTAAACCCTCAAATAAAAGGTAGGAATTTGTTGCCTTTCAAATTGTACTGAAAATTGATGAATTCATAATTAGATGCGTGGATGATAATGTGTTAATAACTCATGAAAAAAATTATTATGACAGTTTATTTTATATATATATATATATTGCTCGAATTAAGTGAAAAATAATAAATAGAAATCATGGTTTTTTTTATAGAATTCTTGTAATATTTGAAATTTTCGTTGAGCTAAGCACAAGGTTTAGGTGATGATTTTGGTATATTAGGAGTTGAATTGGATGACTTGAATATATTGGTCAAGAGAAATACATTTGGAATAAGTGAATTATGATACACCGTTATGTTCATAATAAGTTTAAGGAAGGATTAAGGTTATTATATAATGGATGATGACACTTGGATTTAGAAAAGATGATATTAGGACTGAGTTAGTGATTTGCAGTCAGTGGATTAGTAAGAGAAAAAGGCACTTGGATACAATAAGATTGAAGTTATAAGATTTAAAATATTTTGGAATATATTGGATTTAATAAAAGAATAAGATGGAAGATGAGTTATAGAATATATACTTCGAGTATTAAGAGATAAATTTAAGGATAGTTGGATAATTGGACAATTCAAGTGTTAGCCTAAGAGAAAATATATTTGAACGTAATTGGACATAGTTGGATATATTAAGAATACTGTAAGGATTGGAAGTTTGGATATAATTGGGTATGGAAGTGTGAAACATATAGTATAAGTTGGTAGATGATATAAATGTTTATATATATATGGTTTTGGTGCATAAGGATTTGGAAAAGATGAAGTGGTATGAAGAATGTCACAATTACAATTATGACCTTAAATTATGGTTACAAAATATAAATATATGTGGAGGGATATATATATGTAATTATAGACATGCATGACATGCATATGTCATGTAAGGAAAAAACGTAATTAAAGGGAATCTGGAGAATTATACAAAATTCAGCGTTTGGAATCTGCGGCTGATGGAGGCTATCGATCGACGAGCATCGATCGACCGGCTGTAAAAACTGAAGGATGAGATATGCGGGCGTTCGGCCAAAGGACGGTCGATCGTCTTTCATAAAAATCGATCAACCGCAAATGTTAAAAATCGTCTGTAGATGAAAAATGTCGCTGGAACTGATAATTCTTCAACATGGATGCCTTATTGATGCATGAAACATTATTATGGTCATCTTTCCACCTTAAGAAGGCTGCTGGAGGGAGGTTGATGATTGGCCATTTATGAGGGTTATGTGAGGGGATGACAACCGAAGTGAAATGATTGGTTTGAGTCTTGAAGCGTCTGGATATTATGGATGCATCTCGTGACCTTCTATCTTCACACAATCAGTGGCCTATATATAGAGGAGCAATGGACGAGTTGGAGAGGGAAAAAACAGTGGGAACCTTTGCCAAAATGGTTTGAGAGTGGGAGACAAAGGAATGTTGCCATGAGACTCTGGAGAATTTGAAGAGAAAGGGTTGGCACTTCTTCTAGTGTTTATGGGAATACTTTGTGAAGGAGTAGATAGTGGAGGATGATGGTTTAATGCTTATGTGGTTGTTAAACTATTGGAGTTGTGAAGGGTAACCGTGAAAGTGAGAAAACTGTGAGGGAAGGTTTGAAATCACGGGTTGTTGTTATGTTTAAGTGAAAACTAAGAAGGTTTGGAAGAGCTAATTGCATGGTGGCAGTGAAGAATAGGTTACGGTGATGTTCTACTGTGATGATAAAGTTATGACCATGGACATAGTGCGATAATTCTGTGAAGCACGTGAGTCAGTGAAGGAGAAACTTTCAGTGATAATTCTAGGTTATATTCCTACGTTAGTCTACTAATAGTTATGATAAAAATGGATTTTTCTAAGATAGTGGTAATTGATACAGGAAAATTAGTATAGGTCTTAAATTTATGTTTAAATGGTGGATAACAAAGAATAGTACTTATACTGTTAAGACTAAATTAGAAATAGTATGTAAAGTATAGAGAATTTGATATATGACGTTATAGTGTAATAGGAACGTGTTTAGTATTAATGTCATAGTTGAAGCATGGTATTGTTTGTTAATTGTTTACAGTATTGTTTGCAATATATGAACTGTTGTATGTGACATTCATGTATATATGTTAATAGAATGTACGTCATGTATTTCATGGGCTAATAATGAGATAAGAAAGGTATTTTTACGTGGATTTGGAAATTGAAGAGGTTGCTCACATGTAGAAACAGCTCGTTTGAGTAAGTTCGAAAACTGAAGAAGTTGCTCTTACTCAACGGGTGGTGAGTTCGAAAACTAAAGAGGTTGCTCTCACCTAACGGTAAAACGGTAAACGGTAACAAATGTAATTGTAGGTGGATCTATTTTTACTGAGTTCAGAAACTGAAGAGGTTGCTCTCAAGTAAAAACAAATCCAAGTGGTGTGTTTAGAAATTGAAGAGGTTGCTCTCACCCAACTTACAATGGTATATGAAACTAAAGCATGTAGAATTGTCATAGAGTTAAGGTTGCATTACATTTTATTCCTTACTGGGCAATAGGCTCATTATTCCTCTTGTGATGTAGGTATGCAAAGGATTAAAGATAGTAGCAGTTGATGAGGCATTTATGCGTTGCGGGCCTGGAGGTTGGTTAGGCTAAAAGATTTAAAGAAGAAATCTAATGTTTGGCAATAACATTTTTGAAAGAATAACTTTGTTATGATGTTATGTTACATTACGTAGATTTTAAAATGATATTTAATTCTTTAAGTATTAGAAATACAAGTCTTCCGCTATTGCAATGTTTTAAGGTTTTACAGTACAAAATGTTTTAAGTGATAATTGGTTTAACGAAAAGGAATTTATTTATGCAATTCGTATTTAAGTTAGTTTTCAAAGGAAAAGTTTTCCGCTATGATTTTAAAAGAATTTTTTTTCGAAAATCATGAGTTTCAAATTGAAAAAATAACTGGGATGTTACAAATGGTATAAGAGCTTAGTGTTTTAAAATCAGTTATGTATACTTCCTACTAGCATAAGTCACAACATGGACATACTTCATTGACTATAAGTATATTACTTTACTTTATAAGTTGATAGACTCTATTACTTGTGTTATACATAGATTAAAGGTTTTGTGTTATGCATAGATTATAGGTCGCCCTGACTATAGGCTAGAATATAGAATGTGATAAGTCTAGGTGCTTCCCTATAAAATTCCCGTAAGACAACTGGTTTAATGCTTTGAAGTAACTAGTACAATATTGTTGTAGGGAAAATAAAATGATAAGGGAAATTAGGAAGAAAAGAAAAATAAATAAAATAAAATAAATATAAATTTTAAGAATAAAGTAGATGGATAGGTATACCATAGTAAAAGTAATCAGTACCTTACAAATAAATAGGAAAGTAATTTAGAATGTAAATCTAAGAGACACAACGATTAGTAGAATGGAAGAAGCATTGGAATGCCATATTTAGTTGTTTTAGGAACGGTGTAGGGAATTTGAAGAACTGAGAAACCAACAACTAATGGCTCTTAGATGATTAAGATGTGAGAAGTTTCGAAGTTTGAAGCTGTAACGACCCGGATTGTCAACTTCTCTTAAAATATGTTAAAATTTTTCTTATAAATTAATCCATTCTTAAATCTTTTGAAAAATGAAGAAAATGTTGTTTAAAATCCTTTCGACCTTAAAAATTAGAGTGCTAAAATCCGATTGTTACCAACTTGCTAAAACAGCCAATTAAATCGGGGAAAAACTATGATTTATAAATTTAGCAGAAACATAATTGAAGCATCACTTAAAAATATTAATTAGAAATCTACGACTTAGTTTCCAAAGTGTAACCTACATAATATCACGAATGAGTACTCCAAAAGGGTTAAGATAGTAATTTAACGTTTACAACCCAAGTTTGACGTTAGTACCCTTACAAAACAACTTCTTCTTTCTCGTGACGTCGTACTACTACTCGGCTTGCGTCTCCTCCGGATACGCCCAGGCTCCACGGGAATGGCCTCCTCCACTACTCTCGGCACAATCACCTCATTGACTACACCACAAATAAGGACGTGAGCTTACGCCTAGTAAGGAAATGGGTTAATTCAATTATGCTTATGACCCTCTTTAGTTTCTCTTGGAATGGGGGCCACCCAGACCAATATTTTCATTAAGTCATTGGTTCTTTTGTTCTTTACTCGTACTTGTAGTTGGAGATTGGATGGGTCTTAGGGGATGGAATAGTTGATCAGACCTAACCCTTTTACTTGCAACTCGGTCACCGTTCCTGTCAAGGTAAGGGGCTTCGCCTAGTCACGGACTAATTCCGCTACCCATCCGCCCCACAACTCCCTTATCTTTACCCTTCCGGCGTATCCTACCTTCAGGGTTTCTTTTAGTGATAGGCGTATCCTGCCCATCCTGAAACATTATGTTCTTATCGTTTTTCCTCACTCCTGTATGTGAGTACCACCCCGAGAGGGTACTTCCTACTTTTATTCTATTACATGATGCATGGGGACATTGAATTTTAAATGGCGCATCCATGGAAAATAAATAACAGAAATTTCACTCCAATAATAAAGGACGGAAATTGAACGACATACGAAGACGTAATTATAGCACAATAATAAGAGGGAATATGCAAAAAGGTAACAGGAAGATCAGGCTATTAAACAATGGCCATAATAGCAGAAAATTTGAACATCTAGCATGCTTTTTAATCGACTATAAGAGCAGAAAAATTAGAACACCTAAGTGTACGTTTAATCCGAAAAACACAGCGGGATTTAGTACATCTAGACATGCGTCATCTGACTATCAGGCACAAATTCGAATACCTAAACATGCGTTAACTCAACAATTAAAAGAACAGTGATGATACCCGACTATATAACTTATGGATTATGCTTTTAATGACTGGAAACAGTAGGAATTAATAACAAGTAGAACAACAATTATGCTCACGAATCAGGCTTCTTAACGGTAATTGAATAGCAGTAATGATAGTGAATTAGAGTATGGAAATCATGCTTTTAATCAACAGATTACGCAGTAGAGAATAATTACTCATCATGCGTTCGATTAATTAATAAAACAACGGTGAGTAATGAATTGAGACGAACAGTGAAGCATGTTTCTAAATCAAAGATAAACAGTAACATTTAAAATGCTAAAGTGGAATGATGGACATGTTTTTAAGTTGCTGATAACGGCAGCAGAAATTATCGAAATGAAACATCGAATATATGCTTTTATTGACTAAAACAGAACAGCAGTAAGTGGACACTAAGCATGCTTTTATAATGACTATAAATAGAAGTGACAACATCGATACTGGTAGCTAAATCAAACTTCTTAGTGGTTACAGTCAACAGCAACTAATAACGAACGTAATAGCGAAAGGCATGCTCCTCAATAACTACAATCTACAACAACAATATTGTTCAAGGCAGCGAAATATTCTCATTAGCGATCAAGCAAACAACAACAACAATGGTTAAAAGAACATTCGTAATAATAGTGAAGAAACATGGGATAATATTTTGACAAGAAGCAGTGAACATAGCTTTGAATGAAATGGCAGCTAAACAATACAACTAACATGCTTGTCATTGAGGATAGCAATGAATCTCTATATATATCAGCGTATATAATAGCAGCAGAAAACAAACTAACTGGCATGTATGATATAGAGGATAAACAAGCATATTTATATTTTGATGATAAATAATATAATTGAGTTTTATAAGTTGTTTATTAGTTGAATTTATATTTTTCATATTTAGCTCATAAATTGGAAATACCCTTGATAAGGTATTGGTAATGTCAAATGCGTTGTTCTAAGTCCTTGCAGTGAGTAGTAAGGTTTGTGTGACTTAGAGAATGTGATTCGTGCAGCTTCGAACTGTGCAGACTACGTTCGGACGACTTGCGGACGTCAGAGGACGAGACAGAGGCGTCTGTAAGAAGCCGGGCCTTTCATCCTGAGGATGAGACTGAGGATGAGTTCTTTCATCCCCAATTAAAGTCTATTGTTGTGGACGACTGTGAACGGTTACAGATAAGAATACCCCGCGTCCAATTTGAATTTGTAATAATTGAGGTTCAATTTGGATGAAGGCTCAAACGATATGCGGACGAGATTCGGCATAGGCACCTTCTTAGGGATGTGGACTTCAGGATGAGACTGAGATGCATTCTGTAGACAACTACAGACGAAGAAACCCCACATCCGATTTGAATCTGTACAAAATGAAGATTCATGCGGACGACTGTGCGGAGGAGAATGCAGACGAGGAGCCGCGTCCAAAAATACACTGTTTTGTTCAACGACTAATTTTTTAACGTTTGGATGCAAACGATCCACAAGAGTTTAGGACTTCTGCACTTCACAGATTTATAAATAGGTGGATTTCGAAGAAGACAACCACCCAAGTAATATTAAGCGAAGCTCTGTCGAATTTTTGACTCGACTATTGTGCACGAAATTGAGTAGCAAACAAGTCCTCCAAAGAAATTGAGAGTGATCATTGTGTTGTTGAGAGGATTGTTGTATTTGTGAGTTTGTGAATTTTCCGAGTGAAAATTGTAAACGTGAGAAAAGGGTATCGCCCTAAATCAGTTGTATCGGTACGATTGATACCCGTTCAAGATCAATCAATTGTAACCCGAAGTAGTTGAGAAATATACCTTCAAGGGATAACCTTGAAGCGCGGACATAGGCGAGCTTGGCCGAACCACGTTAACAACTCGGTGTGGAATTCTCTAACCCTATCTCTTAGTATTATTGTTATTGTGATTATTTAATCTCATTGTTGTGATAAATTTACTATTGGTTAGAAAATTTATAATCCCACGAAAAAGTTAATAAATCTAATTCACTCCCCCCTCCCCCCTCTTAGGTTAATTACGATCCTACAATTGGTATCAGAGCAGGTTAGAACTATTTCGTTGTGATTATTTGTGCATTAGTTGAATATAAAATCTAGAACGATATGGCATATAACTCAAATAGCGTAAACATGGAAGGACAAGCTTCAAATAGGCCACCATTCTTTACCGGTGATAATTATTCCCATTAGAATGACTATTTATATTCAATCCATTGATTACAGAATGTGAAAAATAGTAAAAAATGGACCTTACGTCCCTACATAAGATGTAAATGGGTTGGAAGTACCTAAGTTAGAAGATGAAATTGATGAGGCGGATAGTCGAAAATTGAGTTTAAATGCTAGAGCTATTAATGAATTGTATTGTGCTCTCAGTGGTAATGAATTTAATAGAATTCAAAGTTGTAAGAATGCACATGAAATTTGGAAACGACTTGAGGTCACATATGAAGGCACCAATGAAGTTAAGAAAAATAAGTTGAATATGGCGGTACATGATTATGAAATTTTTAAGATGGATAAAGATGAAACTATTACTCAAATGTTTACACGGTTCACTAACATTACTAATAGTTTGAAAGTATTTGGAAAGGATTATACAGATAAAGAATTATGCGGTAAGGTGCTCCAAAGTCTTTCTAGAGGTTGGACACCAAAAGTGACAGCAATCCTCGTGGTTTGGGATCTCTAGACATTGACATTGGAAGAGCTCAAAGGATCTCTCATGACTCACGAAATTAGAATGAAAGCAAATGAAAAAGAAAAGGAAATGGAAAAAGAGAATGCAAAAAAGAAGACAAGAGCTCTTAAAGTCTCCTCCAGCAAAGAATAAGGAGAATCGGAGGTCAATGAAGTTGATGAGGATGATGACGAAGAGTTAGCTCTCATCCCATGGAAAATCAAGATTCTTCAACAGAGAAAGCAACAAGGGAAGAACAAATACAAAGGAGAGAAGCCTTATCACAATAAGGGAATAAAATTCTTCGGTTGTGGAAAATCAGGGGATGTGAAAGCTGATTGTTTCATTGAGAAAAAGAAGAATCCTAAAGAGTCAAAGAAGAAAGTGTTCAAAGCAATGTGGGATGATAGTGAAGAGGAACCCTCATCCAAGACGGAAGAAGTGGCCAACATGTGTTTCATGGCCAATGACAAAGAGGTATGTAGCTCTTCTCATAGTGATAGTGATAATGATAGCACTAATAATGATGATAATGAAAGTGGTGATGAATTAGATGAGTTACTTGAAGAATTCAATTTATTAACTATCAAATATAAAAGGTTGAAGAAGGAAAATGAACTTTTAGTGAAAAAAGCATACATGTAGTGTGAAAATAGTTGAAGATGAAAATGCTTGCTTACAACTGAAAAATAATGAATTAAATGAGCATGTTAAGTTAAATGAAAATAGCATGTTAAAGGAGAAAAATGTTGATTTGAATAAGATGTTGCTTAGTTTTACAAATGGAAGCAAAAATTTGAATATGCTACTAGGTAAACAAAAGATGACTTTTGATAAAGCCGGTTTGGGATATCAATCGTTTCAAAAGGAAAAGAGCTATAGAAATTTCTTTGTTAAACCTACTACTTGTCATACTTGCAATGCTATTGGTCATAAGTCTTTCGCTTGTCTATCTAGAAGCATTAAAAATAGAAGTGTTGATAAACTTGTGTGGGTTCCGAATGGAACTGAATTTAACCCCAAAGGACCCAAAAAGATTTGGGTACCTAAGAAATTAACTTGATCTATTTTTGTAGGTTGAAGCTCCTCCAGCTAAGGATCATTGGTACTTGGACAATGGTTAGTTCAAGACATATGATGGGAGACTTCTCAAGGGTTACCTCCATCAAGAACAAGAAAGGAAATGTGACATTTGGAGGTAACCAAAAAGGAAAAATTATAGGTATTAGCAATATAGGTAATGCCTCTAACCCTAATATTGAAGATGTGTTGCTGGTTGATGGGTTGAATGATGTGCTCCAATAATCACAAGGAGCACTTAGAAGAAATCGGCTAGAGAAGACTTGAAATAATCTGTCCAACCCACTTCAATAGATATAAGTCCTCAACCAAAACTGATCAAGAGCTGGATTTTGGAGGGGATAATGTCAACAAGTTTAAAATCATCATATCAAAATTTTAGCTCAAAAGCTATTCAGAATCTCCAGGTATAACAGAAATAAGGCAGATCCAAAACTAGGGTTTTACTCCGAACAGTTCTGGCGACTAAAAATGTAATGGCTGGTGCTCGACGTGCATACAGCCTAACAATGCCAATTTTGGAGGATAATATCTTAACAAATTGAAGAATAACTTAGCCAAAAATGAGCTCAAAAGAACATGCACAAGGTTGTCAAATTCCATTCACAATCGCGAGAATGAAACAGAATTATTCCAAGGATAGTTTAATCGGCTAGCAAGCTTACCTCCATAAAATCATACTTAACACATATCTTCAAATATAACCACCTTCCAAGATCAGAGAATTCTGCTAATAATGAGAATATAACAAGAAGACTAAGAACCCTTTCAATGAAACAGCAAGAAACACAAGAAAAATACCTAAGAGTTCGTAAACCTCCAAAAGAGAGAGAGGGGTGACTTCGATTGGCTTGACCGATTAGGAAGCACTCTCCAAGGTTTTGAATACTTCTTCTACCTCCACTCCTCAATGACCACCACTAGTAGGAAGTATTGGAAGAGGTAGTAGCCTTTCCAACTCGGCCAAGAAGCACCAAGAGAGCCGAGTTCAGGCAAGGAGGAATCGGCCAAGGGAGGAGGTTGTCGCGGACCACACACCACAAAGGGAGAATTAGGGTATAATTTCTTCAAAAGTGATTACCACCAACAAAACAAGGGCATATAAACCCCTAATGTCTTTACAAGAGATTAAAAGACCAAAATAACCTTGACGTAAAGATCTAAGCATAAAAAGGTACGGTTTGCATGCAAACCACACCAACTCAAAATACAAACTTCTTAAAACATCAAAATAAACTAAAGTAAAATTTCAACAACAAAATCAACCAAGTAATTCCACCTAAATGACACCATCAAGACATTAATACTCTATACTTCCCTACAAAATTATGTAATCTCCAAGGGGAAGATACTGTGCTATGCGCTAGGTGGTGTATGAATCCAAGTGATCACGTGGAAGGGTACTCCTTTGTCTTCATGAGTAACTTCCTCTGAAAAATCCCATAATTTACTATTACCTACAAAATAAGAATGAGTTAGGAAAGAAATAAGCTTCTTGGCTCAGGAGCGAGTGATCCGACCCTAGGGCACATCATTGAAGCATAATTTGTTGAGTATTAGTGAATTATGCAATAAGGGATATAAAGTTATTTTTGAATCTAAATCATGCATTATCATTGATAATTCGAGTGGTAAAATTTTATTTACGGGATATAGGCATGAAAATATCCATGCAATTGATTTGTCTAGTATTTTTTGTGATGTTGAAAAATGTTTTAAAGTGAATAATTCTTTTAATTCATAGACTTGGCATAGGAGATTAGGTCACGTAAGTATGGATACCTTAGCTAGGATTTCAAGAAACAATCTAGTTAGGGGTCTTCTGAAAATTGCGTTTGAAAAAGATAAAGTTTGTGAAGCTTACCAAAAAGGAAAGCAAACAAAAAGCTCTTTCGCTTCCAAACAATATATCTCTATGTCTAAGCCTCTCGAATTACTTCACATGAATCTTTTCGGTCCTTCTAAGGTTTCAAGCTTAGGAGGAAAACATTATGCATATGTAATTGTGGACGATTTCTCATGTTACACATGAGTTTTCTTCTTAAGAACTAAGGATGAAACCTTTGAAGTATTCTCTAGGTTTAGGAAGAAAGTCCAAAATGAGATGGAGCTTACCATTGTCACGATTAGGAGTGATCATGGTGGCGAATTTGAAAATGATCAATTTGATGCTTTTTGTCAAAAACATGGCATTGAACACAACTTCTCTTCTCCTAGAACCCCTCAACAAAATGGAGTTGTTGAGAGGAAAAACCGATCCCTCCAAGAGCTCTCTCAAACCATGCTCAATGAGAACAATCTTCCCAAATATTTTTGGGCGGAAGTCGTTGCCACAACATGCTATGTTCTCAATCGTGTCTCTATGCATCCTACTCTAGAAAAGACTCCTTATAAACTTTGGAATTGTAGGACTCCAAAATGTTAGCTATTTCAAAGCTTTTGGTTGCAAATGCTTCATTCTCAATACTAAGACAATCTAGGAAAATTCGATTCCAAGACGGATGTGGGAATTTTTCTTGGCTACTCTTCATCTAGCAAAGGCTATAAGGTCTTTAACAAAAGGACATTAGTGGTGGAAGAATCCATGCATGTCACTTTTAATGAATCCACTCTACTCCTAGTGTTGAGAGACAAACTCTAGATTTAGAAGATGATTTAGAAAATCTCTATCTATTTGATAAAGGGAAAGAGATTCTAGAAAGTCCTCCTAAAGAATCTCAAGATCAACTCTTAGAAGGAACTTCAAGGGTAGAAAATCATAGTGACTTACCAAATGATTGGAGGTATGCCAAGAGTCATCCTATGGTTGATATTCTAGGTGATCCTAACCTAGGTGTGAAAAATAGAGATTCCCTTAGAAATACGGCATTCATTTTCCAAGTAGAGCCCAAAAATTTTGATAAGGACAAATTCAATGAAAATTGGGTATTAGCCATGCAAGAGGAATTGAACCAATTTGAGAGGAACCATATATGGGAACTTGTTCCTAGGCCTAAGAATTATTCAATTATTGGAACAAAATGTGTTTTCAAAAATAAACTAGATGAGAGTGGGGTTGCTGTTAGGAATAAAGCAAGAGTTGTTGCAAAAGGTTATAAACAAGAAGAAGGAATTGATTTTGAGGAAACTTTTGCACCGGGTTAGAGTCAGTTCGAATGCTTTTGGCCTTTGCTTGCTATAAGAATTTCACTCTTTGTAAAATTGATGTAATGAGTGCTTTTCTTAACGGTTTAATTGAAGAAGAAGTCTATGTTGAGCAACCCTTATGATTTGAAGTTTATGATAAGTTAGATCATGTTTATAAACTTCACAAACCCTTTAGGGACTTAAGCAAGCACCAAGAGCTTGGTATGAGAGATTGAGAAATTTTTTGAAAGAAAGAGATTTCATGATAGGAAAAGTAGATTCCACTCTATTTGTCAAGCACAATGGTAATGATATTATGATTGTGCAAATCTATGTTGATGATATCATTTTCCATTCTACCACTGACACACTTTGAGAATTTAATGCAAAGTGAATTTGAAATGAGTATGATGGGTGAATTGAAATATTTTATTGGTTTGCAAGTAAGACAATCTCAAGATGGGATTTTCTTGAATCAAGAAAAATATGTCAAAGAGCTTATGAAACATTTTGGGATGAACTCTTCAAAACCTTCTAGAACTCCCTTGAGTATATCCACAAAATTGGATAAAGAGGAAAAACAAAAAGATGTGGATATAAAGAAATATCGTGGTATGAGTGGATCTCTTTTATATTTAACCGCAAGTAGACCCAAAATTCTCTTTAGCTTGTGCTTATTTGCTAGGTTTCAATCCTCACCCATTGAGTCACACTTAAATGCCATTAAAAGGATTCTAAAATATTTAAGTGGGACTATTAGTCTTGGATTGTGGATTCCAAAGGTAAAAATTTTGATTTAATTGGATACACCGATTTGAACTATGCGGGTAGCCTTGTGGATAGGAAAAGCACTAGTGGTACTTGTCAATTTCTTGGAGAATCATTAATTTCATGGTTTTCTAACAAAAAAAATTTGGTTGCACTTTCTACCGCCGAAAGTGAATATATTGCAGTCGGGAGTTGTTGCGCTCCATTGCTTTGGATGAAGCAAACCTTGGAAGATTATGGACAATTTTTCAAGAATATACCAATTAAGTGTGACAACAGAAGTGCCATCAATATTTTGAAAAATCCTATTCTTCACTCACGGACAAAACACATTGAGATTTGACATCATTTTATCCGTGATCACGTATCTAAAGGTGACATCTCTTTAGAATTGGTTTCGACCGAAAATCAACTTGCCGATATTTTTACTAAATCATTAGATGTGAAAACGTTTTGTGGAATTCTAATTAGATTAAGATTGATGATCTTAGACCAATCTCCTTAGAAATCTCTTATATAATTTTTGGTTAAATCAATCCTATATAGATTTTGAAGTTAAGTTAAGGTGGATTTAAGTTTGGACACTCAATTCCTCAAGGGTGTCCTTGACTACACAGTGCGGACGCCAATATGCCATCCTTAACCGTCCTCAGGTTCAGAAAAATCTGATTGTGCTTAATTCCAAAGAGTTTCGGACGATTTCGGATGCCATTAATACCATCTGCAGGCGTCCGAATCACGTTTTAAAACAGAATGGGGATCCTCTGAACCCTAGTTTCTGTCATCCGCTCCTCGACTCCTGCCTTCTCCTGCATGCTCGAGTGATTCTTCTCACGTTTTCCAGCCTTTCTTCGTGAATTTTAGCATGTATTCAAGTCTTCCTTCGGTATATCACTATTCTCCTTCAGTTCTCTAAAGTTTTCCTAGGTTTTTATCTAATTTTTCCTCAACACTCTCAATGTCTAATCATTCCTCTAGAAAATGTATTTGCACTCCATCTTCTGAAAATCTTAGTGCACCCCAAGTGTATTATTCTCGGTTATTCCCGGATGATGAATGTAAGAAATGATATTAGGACGGATTTAAGAAAAGGTCATTGATTCTCTCTCGCAAAATTTATTTCGCTCGTTTAGCTAACCTCAACTTAGAAGAAGTTTATACTAACTTAGGATTGCACAGGCTATTCTCGTTAGATGGTCCTTATACGGAAATCTCGGTTTGCATGTTTTATGCAAATGCTCATTATTCTGAAAATCCTTTGATCATTAAAAGTTTTCTATACGGGATGGAAATCGAGATCACCCCCCATCTTCTCAATGTTTTCCTTGAATGTCAAAAGGGTCTCATGTGTGAATCATATTTCAATGGCCATGTTGCTCCTAGTTTCCATAACACGAAAATTGGGAACGATTTCTTGCGACAAATCCTATGTGACCCTATCAATAACTTCCAATTGAGACCTAAAAACAAGGATCTCAATGTGCATGCCCGGGTAATCCATCACTCCCTTCAATACAATGTGCTTCACTGTGGTGGTCATTGCGACCATGTTAGTTACATGGACTTGTACATCCTTCACCACATGTACACAAACACTCTTTTCAATCTAGGCTATATCATTGCCTATCAAATAGCCGAGGCGGCAGATAGTGATAAACAATCGTTTCCATTCAATATTCTCCTCTCAAACCTTTTTCGAGTATGGGAGATTCCAATCCCCGTCTCTTCCACAAAATTTGATATCCAGAGTTTGGACGTGTATTCCCCACAAAACCTTGGTCGTATGGGACTTATGCAAGATCCCAATGGAAATTGGGTTGTCCGACCAACCAATGCTCCTCTCTCCTCTCCAGAATCTCCTCCTCAAGAACCATTGGCACCTATGCTATCCCTACCATCCATGGAGCCTGGTCCTTCATCCTCTCGTGAGGCTGGTCCCTCATCCCATCTGGCGGCGGGTCCCTCCACATCTTAATCACAATGTGCATCTCTTGCTGATTTTGCCCATCTTGAGGGGTATATGATTCAGATGTTGTCCCGCATGAACTCGGTAGATGGGCGTTTAGACTCGTTGGATAGGCGCGTGGTTGATCTCTCCCGCGGCGTTTGGAATATTGACACTTCCTCCCCTGCAACTCTTCGTGTCTCCCCGTCATCATCCGCTCCACCTCCTCACGTCTTGGACGATGAAGACATTCCCGATGCTTAGATTAGTTCTATTTTTTTTGTTTCAGATTAACTTTCATGTAATCCTTTAGTTAAACAGTTTCAGTTTGTAACCAAAAAATTGATTGTACTATTTATGTTTAGATGTTTGAATTGGTTCTCCATTTTGGCATTGTAACTTAGGATGGATTTCTTGCTTTTCTTCTCAAAATCCATGTTATCTTTTCAATGATGTGGCTCTTTCTCTTATTTTAATCTTGAATTCTATACTTGATGGTGGTTTGAAGCATTTTTGGCTGTTTTGGAATCCTTTGCATGAAGTTTGGAATCCTTTAAAATGTGTTTACAGATTTGAATTTGGCATTATGAAGGGGTCCACAAACAAACAAAACCATGCAATAATTTTTTTACACCCTTGCGTGTCATCTCTAATTAGTACTCATTAAGGGGAAGTATTAATATTTTTTTGATTGCCATCCTCCCTCTATTCTTTTTGATTATGACAAAAGGGGGAGAGATAAGTTAAGTTGATGTGAAAAATACTTGAAATTCGATGCATACATTGAGTGGGAGTATTTTTAAATCTCTTGGTTTACAATTTCAATATCTTGTTTTTCACCTTTTGATATTTGCTTGGAATTGGATATAAACAACTTAACATATTTTGTCATCATCAAAAAGGGGGAGATTGTTAGCCTAAGTGTGTTAGGCATATTTATATTTTGATGATGAATAATATAATTGAGTTTTATATGTTTTTTATTAGTTGAATTTATAATTTTTGTATTTAGATCATAAATTGGAAATACCCTTGATAAGGGTATTCGTAATGTCTAAAAGTCCTTGCAGTGAGTAGAAAGGTTTGTGTGACTTAGAGGATGCGATTTGTGCAACTCCAAACTGTGCAGACTACGTTAAGACAACTTGCAGACGTTAGAGGATGAGACAGAGGCATTCATAGAAGCGTGGCCTTTCGTTCCGAGGATGAGATTGAGGATGAGTTCTTTCGTCCCCATCTAAAGTCTATTGTTGCGGACGACTGCGAACGATTACAGACGAGAATGCCCGCGTCCGCTTTGAATATGTAATAATTGAGGTTCAATTCAGACAAAGGCTTGGACAGGATGAGACGAGATTCGGTGTCTGTACCTTCGTAGGGATGCGGACTTCAGGAGAAGACTGAGGATGGGTTTTAGCGTCCCCAACTGAGATGCGTTCCGCTGACAACTGCGGATGACTGCAGACGAAGAACCACCATGTCCGATTTGAATCTGTACAATATGAAGATTCATGCGGACGACTTTGCGGACGAGGTGTCGTGTCCGCAAATACACTGTTTTGTTCAACAGCTAGTTTTTTAACGTTCGGATGCGGACGATCCCCACGAGTTTAGGACGTCCACACTTTGCAGATTTATAAATAGGTGGACTTCGAAGAAGACAACCACCCAAGCAATATTAAGCGAAGCTCTGCCAAATTTTTGACTCGACTATTGTGCACGAAATTGAGTAGCAAACAAGTCCTCTAAGGAAATTGAGAGTGATCATTTTGTTGTTGAGAGGATTGTTATATTTGTGAGTTTGGAAATTTTTCGAGTGAAAATTGTAAACGTGAGAAAAGGGTAACGCCCTAAATCATTTGTATCAGTACGATTGACACCCGTTCAAGATCAATCAATTGTAACCCTAAGCAGTTGAGAAATATACCTTCAAGGGAGAACCTTGAAGCGCGAACATAGGCGAGCTTGTCCGAACCGCGTTAACAACTCGGTATGGAATTCTCTAACCTTATCTCTTAGTATTATTGTTATTGTGATTATTTAATCTCATTGTTGTCATAAATTTACTATTGGTTAGAAAATCTATAATCCGACGAAAAAGTTAATAAACCTGGAATTCTCTAACCCTATCTCTTAGTATTATTGTTATTGTGATTGTTTAATCTCATTGTTGTGATAAATTTACTATTGGTTAGAAAATCTATAATCCGAGGAAAAAGTTAATAAACCTAATTCACCCCCCCTCTTAGGTCAGTTTCGATCCTACATCTGCAAACAGAAATATGTTTTCGTATGAGATGAATATGAGGGATCACCTAGCTCTGAGATTACTAAGGTGTTATGAAATGAATTTGATGTGAAAATAACTGAAAAACTTGTTGGCAATTTTTTTAACACCTAACGACCTTGCATGCATCTTAAAAATAGAGTCTTCAATGGAAAGTTAGTTAAATAGTGAGGAGTTGACAAAGTTGTCTTAATTTATTAAAGCACCAGAATAGTGGATGATTCTATGGGTGAGCTTCTAGCACCGTGGTCAGAAGAGAAGCAAAGGTAAGCAATAATTGCATGTGTGTGGTCTCTCGGCCTACATCACAAGATGCTTGGATATTAGGTAGAACTGTGAGCTGATATGTTATTATGTACTAATAATTGGGGTAGGCTACTAAACAGTTTGGTTAATTTGATGAAATATTTCTACTACTGATGACAAGGAAGAAGATAACACTTACTGTATGGTTGCTGTGATTTTGTGAATATGTTTTAGGATTATTTTTGCTTGTTAAGGATGTGAGTTTTTTTATAGAATTATATGACTCTTGAGGATATTCTATTGAAAAGTTAAGTTAGATTTATGATACTATTGACGATATAATTGTGGATGAGATGTTATCTTGTTAAGTTAGATTGATGTGACTTTTGAGGATATAATTATAGATGAGATGTTTTAGTATTATGTTAGATTTAGGTGACTATTGAGGATATGTTTATGGATAAGATGTTTGCTATTGCGTTAGATTTATGTGAATGTTGAGGATATGTATATGGCTGAGATATTGTTTTGTTCTGTTAGATTTAGGTGACTGTTGACGATCTGTTGCTTTCTTTTAATATTGTTTTAATGTCTGAGGTATTTAATCTTGAATAATTATTGAATTAGGTGAAAATGTGAGATGTTGGTTTTTTTTATAAAATGTTGAAATTTTAGGTATTTGTTATTTTAAAAATTTAATGAATTAAAAAAAATTGAATATTAGATGAAAATAGGAGATGGAACTGGTGGTCGATTGGATCCTGAGAGATCGACTGGTGCGATCAGCATGCGACAGTGAAGGCAAAAATCGATGGACGTTCTACGCACTGGTGGTCGATCACCCTTTAGTTAAAATGATCGACAGCCCTTAATTATCATCTTCTAGAGGAGATATTCAATCGTCATAAACATAAATCGTCTGTTCTTTGATGCTCTAGTGACATCCAATGCTTCTCTCTCGATGTTTTGCCTTCAAGGAGAGACTGAAGGGTCATTAGAATGTATTATAAATAGGACGTAAGGTTGGGAGTTTTTCCTTCTAGAAAAACTAGACAGAAAGACATCACCTCTGTGAGTCTATTCTGAGTGTGCTGTCGACGGGAAAGGATCGCTACTGAAGGGAAAGGAATCCTACATGAGGTAAGGACTAATGCTTGTGTTTTGTCCGTAAGGACCTACATCGCAGGAGTAGGAAATTTTGTTGTGTGCTTTACTGTGATATTTGTTGTTGTACATTGTTTGTTCTATGGAGAGAGTCTGCTTCTGTGATAGAACCATTGTTAGGATTTATCTCTGCATGATTTTATTGATGAATTACCGTAATAGATATGCTTCAATAAAAATTCTCTCTTAACTGTTGTTTCTGTTAATAGTTATAAACTGTTGTGATCAAAATAAGTGAAATTATTAGCGAACAGGAGGAAGGACGAAATGGGTTTGCAATTGGTTACTCTTTATAAAGTTTATACTGTTATTATTCTTTAATATCATTAATAGGATAGTAACAGGAGATGTCTTTTGCCGATTCTTGTATCCTCTACAAGATAATAATTAGAGATAATTTGATGTTATTATGGTCTCTGTTCAGTAAAACAAATAGTAGGAGAAGCTGTAAAATGTTAATCAATATTGTAGACATAGGTTTACGCATGGATAAAATAGTTCTCATGAGTAATTTTCCTGTTATTGACTGATAAATTATACTAATATTTTTGGACAAATGTAGAAGTGAAATAGGTTAGTTCTTTTTGTTGTAAATCATCAATAAATATTTTTTTATGTGAACATTCCTGATAGAAAGTAAAACAAATGAGAATTTAATTAGTTATGTTAAACTACAAATATTGATGTCCGGATGCATAATATGGATATAGAAAGTTTAGGTTAATAACATGGTAAAAGAATAAGTTAGAAATAATGCATTAAGGATAGAGAAATAAATGTATGGTATTATAGTGTAGTTAATAATATTTAATTGAAAGTATACTTAGTGTTAATTTATAGTCAAAGCAAGGTTATTGTTCGCTAGTTGTTTGTAATTTTGTTTGCGATATATGAACTGTTGTGCATAACATTCATGTAGACTTATTAGTAGGATTTTACGTAAAGCATTGCATGAGCTAATAATGAAGATAATAAATGGTATTTTCTTACGTGAGTTCGGAAACTGAGGAGGTTGCTCACATGTAGAAAAGAACTCATTTGAGTAAGTTTGGAAACTGAAGAGGTTGCTCTTACTCAACAGGGAGTGAATTAGGAAACTGCTGAGGTTGCTCTCATCTAAGAGTAAATTAATGTAATGTAAATGGGCTCATTTTTAATGAGTTCGAAAACTGAAGAGGTTGCTCTCACGTAAAAATGAATCTAAGTGGTGAGTTCGGTAACTGAAGAGGTTGCTCTAACCCAGCTTATAGATATATCAGGCTTAAGCATGTAGAGTTGTCATAAAGTTTATGGCTGCATTTCATTTTATATTCCTTACTAGGCAATAGGCTCATTATTCCTCCTGTGATGTTGGTATGGAATGTGAGCCAGTTGAGGTGAACGTTGAAGAAGTGTGATGCAATTCAAGCTTTTGCTACCATGCGAGAAACGACCTCAGGGGTTTGACTCTAATGAATAAGAGTTATTTTAAATACATAAGATATTGTTATGAAATTTAAGTATTTTATTTATGTTATTTCTGTAAGACAATTAAATTTTTTTCTTCCGCATAACGTACTCTGAAGTTTTTCAAGTAAGGATATTTTAATTGGTTTTTAAAATGTTCTAAATTTTACAAAAAATTCAAAAACAGAAATGAGATATTACAAAAATGGTATCAGAGCATAATCAGGTCTAAAGCAATTCTGTAGACTGCTAGTAACACAAAATTGATCGCGGCATGGTTCTTAAACTGTAAGTGCTTTGTCACATTATTTATTGCACTAATAGTATCAATTGTTCTGTTGGTATAGAATTGATGAGTTAGTATAAATTGTGTGTAATTACTTAGTTTTATTAGTATTTTTGATATAAAATATTGTGTAATAGATAATTAATTAAACTTTTCCTAGAATAATGAGCTTAAGGTTTAATTAGGAACATTAAATATAAAATAATAAAATAGAAGTACCCCTTTTTGCCTAATAAAGCTAAATGCTTCTTAATATACATTCCCTACAACAATTAGTTAGCATTTAGAAATAGCTAATATTGGACAAAAACAATATTATTGTAGGATAATAGAATGGCACGGAGAACTAGAGGAAACGTTCAAGCCAATATTGAGAATGATAACGATAGCAATAGAAATGGGGCTACTGGATATGAGAACAACACTAGTCAAGAGAATAATGCTCCACGCGATATCAGAAATGATGTTATGGATTGCTTGAAAACAATTTTGGAAAGCCTTGTAGAAAGAGAAAATGAGAATGGGAATCAATGACAATTGATAGTTCCAGTAGAGCTGCTTGGGAGAATTTTAGGAGACTTAAACCTACATGCTTCAATGGGTATATGGCTGATGCTATGTAATGAACCGGTTTTTCGTAAATCCCTTAAAACTTATAAAAAATAAATTTCATTTTAAAAACAAAACATATCAGAGCATGACACTAAACCGGACAGTTACTGGCCTTTCATTAAACTCGTTATAAAAACCAATTAATGAAATGCGGAAGTGTAAAATAAATCGTTTATTTAAAATATTGCAGAAGCGTAAATAATTTAATAAAAGAAATACTAAAAAATTAAATACAATTGATTACAACCGTTTTTCTCTTTTCATTTAAGCCTAGCCAACCCCAATCTCACCCGTGCAAATTCTTCATCCCTGCTTTATTATCTGATTATTGTCTTTTGCATTTACTCCTAAGTCTGTGCATTTCTTTTCATGTACACGTACCTACACCTACACCACAACCAACTGAAAGCCCAAAGGCTTAGTAAGAAAAAAAGGTTTGATTCAACATGAATGCCACTTTTTAATCCATTTTAAAATGGGGGCCACCCAAATCAATCCTTTCAGTACGTACGTTCGTTCATTTGTTCATTACTCGTACATCAAGTGAGAGTTTGGAGGACCCATATGGGATGGCACAGTTGACCAGACTAGCCTCCTGTGTATGAACTAGGTCCCTTTTCCGTCATGGTAGGGGTAATGCCTAGCTGCCAGACTAGACCCGACTACCCACCAGCCACAAACTCCTCATTCATTCTATTATGGACTAGCCTCCTAGGTGCATACTAGTTGCCAGGCTACTACCTTCCTGGGTGCATACTAGTTGCCAGACTAGACCCCATTAGCCGTTCATTTTGTCATTCATTTTTAACATTTTCCTCACTCAATGAAAGCATGAGTACCACCACCAAGGTGGCACTCCCTATTACTTTCTATTACATGATGCGTTCTCATACATTCTCATCCTAACATGACGCTTGATGTGTTGTAACGTACATTAGCAATAATTGAAGTGCGCATTGAAATAGAAGTAATTGAAAGCAAACTGATTGTGCATATAAGAAAGTAAAGCATATAATGGAGGTAATAACTGCACACAACAGAAGACAAGTACAATGTCAATTTGAAATAGCGAATGAACAATAAACTAAACATGCTCAGGAAATAATTACCTTTATCATGCTAGTTAGGTATCCTAATTAATTCACATCCTCAAGAATGAATTATATTTATTTTCCTGATTAGTTATCTTAATTACTTAGCATACTCTGAGGATTTCATTATTATTTTCCTTATTCGTCAATTTGCAGCTTAAGGATTTCTTTTACTATCCTAATTTGGTATCTTAGTTAATTTCTTGGTCCATTTACATGCTTCCTACATTTATTATTCTAGGTGATTATTCTGATTAGTTATCCTAGGTGAGTTACATGCTTAAAATGATTTCGTTAATTTGCATGCTTAAGGATTTCTTTTATTATCCTAATTTGGTATCTTAGTTAATTTCTTGGTCCATTTATATGCTTCCTACATTTATTATTGTTAGTGATTATTCTGATTAGTTATCCTAGGTGAGTTACATGCTTAAGATGATTTTAACTATTATGCCAGTTAGTTATTCTAACTAATTACATGCTCAATCAAAGGATTATTCATTACAATTATTAAACTAATTAGTCTACATGCTCCAGAAAGATAAGATAATTATTCTGGTTCTTTAACCTAATTAACTACCTAGTCCATTCACATGCTTCCTAGTTATAGTTCATTCACGTTTAATCTTGTTGCTCTTTTATCTTCTCTATCATTTTCTAGTGAAACAAAACATTAGATTTGTAGAAGTTGCAACAAGGAAATGATAAGAGAACACAAACCAGAATATCAACGAGGCAATTTAACACTACTTAGGTTAATAGATTTGTTGATTTCTCGGATTGGTTATAATTAGTTATTTAATTAAACATGACATACTTAGTAACTTAACATGCTAGTTGGTTAATCAAGTGTGCTAATTATTCTAGCTATTAACATGCTCAACTTTCTCAGGCTTATAAGTCTAGCAAATTAAATATGCTAAAGTAAGTGAACGTGCTAATTGTTCTAGTTAAGTTAATTAATTAACATGCTTGTTTAGTTAATCATTCTAGCTAATTGACATGCTCGTTCTTGTTACTTACATATTAATTGAACATGCTCAATTAGTTATAATTGTTATAATATTTTAGCGAATTACTCTAATTAATTCTAGTTAAGTTACTTAGCATGATCATTGCTAATTACTCTAATTAATTAACATGCTCTTGTTAATTAGTTACTCTAGTTATTTAATATCTTCAATGTCTAGTCAATTATTCTAGTTAGTTACATGTTCATGCTCATACAATTATTGTTACCCTAGTTAAATACATGCTCAATTAGTTGGTTAATTAACATGATCAAGGTTTAGTTATTAATTAAACAACTAGTTAATTAACATGCTTCAATTACTTAACACATTGATATTAGCCTAGTTAGTTAATTAAACCCACTTAACTAATTGATTAACATGCTAGGTTATTGACGTGCTTGATTAGTTATTGAATTAGACAACTAGTTAAACATGCTCGAATTAGTTAATTAACGACTAGTTAATTAATTAAGTTACTTATCATGTTTCAATTTAAGTGTAATTAATTTCTTTAGTTGATTGTTCTAAATAATTAACATGCTCACTACTTTATTTAACATGCTTACTAATTAACATGCTCAGTTAATTTCGTTAGTTAATTAACATGCTGAAATTCTAATTAAGTTAATTACTCTACTTAATTATAAAGCATCTAATAGAGTAAACATGTGTAACCCATTAGTCAATTATAAACCTAGTAATTGAACATACTAATCAATTAGTTCAACATGCTTGGTTCTAGTTGATTATTACAGTTAGGTTAATTAAACATGTTAGTCCATTAGCATGCTAATTAGTTACCCTAATTAATTACATGCTTATTAAGTAACAGCAAGTAAGAGAAGCAGGTAATAGACTAAGCATACATGCATAAGAATGACAATAGAGGAATTAAACCACAAGAAAATTAGACAGTGAGCATTTCTCGTTTTACGTCTTAACCCTTTTATCACTCCTTTTTCATTTATCATTTCATTACTAACAATACATTTGCATCACTTAATAGACAATGAAACAGAGCACATCAACAAAGGAAGTATTACAGAGTTTAACCAAAAATTACAGAACACAATTCACAACAACTACTTAGCACTAGCAGTAAGCATTTTAACAATAAGCATTTTAAGGCAAACAACATACCTAAGAACCATTTTAAGAACACTAATACTAAACTCATGCACACATTTGTGGTGGAGGGCCTCCAAATGGCCATGACACCCCTAATCCCTTACCTAAATGTTGAACTAACTCACGGACAGTAGCACTCCAGCCCCACGGTTCCTCACCCAGCACACAGCAGTTCACAGAGCTCGCACTTCACTCACTCTTAGTAACAGTACACACCTCACAGCTAGCCCACTACCCTCACACTCTCCATCTCTCTCACTTAGAAGCTCACTCTCATTGACCACTCTCTCTCTTAGTCAATCCCTCATCTCTCTTGCTCTTTAGACTCTCACGCAGGGGAAATGAAGACTGAAGAGAGGAAGGGAGAGCTATTACCTAGAGGGGGAAGGGACACCATGAGTGCCTATGGGGTAGAGAGGGAAATGGCTGGCAGGGAGGGAGGCGTCGCTAGCAGGGGAAGGGAGACGACTTTGTTGTCTCCATGTCGGGCATTTATGTGCTAAAGGACAAGCTTCCAGATTTTAAATTCCTAATTTAATGCTAAGCTGGGCTATTTGGGATAAGTTAAGACGCATAAGTCTTGTCCGCATTCATCCGCAAGGGTAAAATCTCACAGGGTAAATCGAGGCTTCAGATGGGAAAAGGCGTCCCCATCCTATTTGTACCGTCTGCAAGCTAGGTTTGAACGCCAAATCCCTACCGCACGTGGCGTACGCGTATCATCTGAAAGTGTCACAAAATCGGACAAAGGAAAATCAGATGAGGGCACTACTCGTCCGCAACCATCCAAAACTATCCATAGTTAGGATAAATTCAATGCAGACGAAGCGACTCGTGTCTGCATCGTCTGGGACCTCATCCGACTCAACAACACAGTGAAGTCAAGATGCATAATCATGTCTCGAGCCATCCCCAGGCTGAGGGTGACGTGCAATGCTCTTGCGGATGACACTTCTTGTCTGCACGGTCTTCCTCATCCGTCCGGGAGTCGATTTTCATGCAAATCAGGACGCGAATCCTCGTCCTTGAGGAGTCCCAAGCATCGGGAACGTTACGCAATACACTTGCAGACGACATAATGCATCTGTAGTGTCATCCGCAGGCATCTGTAAATGGCCTGGACAGCCTTTCCTCACATTTCTTCCGACTTAACTCTTATCCCGTAACAATTTCCCCATAACACATGTCATAAAATGACACGTATAAATACGCAATGTAATATCTCCGTACTCCCAACACTTGATTACACATATATACGGGGAAAAGGTTATGGAATACCCTTAAACTTAACATTCTAGAATGCCCTTTGTAATACCTCGATAATTGTGCAATTTAAAGAAGTCGGGATGTTTCATACTCCCCTCCAAATAAATTTAGTCCTCGAAATTTTCCCTTCCTAGTACTCTCACTACACTAACCTACGCATCAAATCTCTTCTTAGCTACCCCATTTGATGACGTTGTTCCCTTGTGGTCCCTTGACTTCATTGTATCTAGACTACTCCTTCTTTTTCCTATAACTATATGCTTGACTTCGTCCAATCGCGTCTCTTACACCAAAATTCGATCAAACTCTCGCGTTCTCTCACCACCACACTTGCACTATGTAACTCTAATTACATCAGGTCTAAGGAAATAAATGCCTAAATCATAGCCATTCTTCAACATCAAGAGCAAAATGGCAACTCTCTTATATCCAATCATCACTTTCATTCGATAATTATGTCGTAGTTGCCGCCCAACTCTTGAATCAACGACATTTCTCTCCTAAATTTGACGTTCCACATCAAATTTCCGCAAGCTCCATGTGAATTCAACACCAACTTGACGTCGAACTCACATTCCCTATATGATTCTACCCCACAGATCCTTTACACTCCAAGATTTAACACTCATGTCTTCTATGACTTTGGCATACTCAAATGTACTCTCCATCTTCAAATCTATCCACCCAAGCTTTCCCGAGTTATGAACTACATCACTACATGGCTGAGTAGGACACGTTTTGTCTTGCTTTTCTTTTTTGTATATGATCGGATTCAGTTTTTGTTCCCGTTTCTGTTTTCGTTTCTGTCTCCGTTCCCGTCCCGTATCCATTTCAAAATTTATTTTTTGAAACTTCGTTTCCGTTTCCATTTCCATTCCAATTTCCGTTTCCGTTCCCGTTTTTGCTCCTGCCTTTGTTTCTGTACTCGTTCCAAGAGAAGCTTAACCGATTGAATCCGCTCTTGCCGTACAGTTATGCAATCACTTTCTTGGTTACCTTGATTGAGTTCGAACGGAGATTGAGAACATAATCCAAGTTCGACATAAGTCTTACCACCCATCGACTACTAATCAAACATTGCTCCACTTATATCGGAACTACCGTCAAATCCAAGTTGGTCATACTACCCGACAAGACCCCGAATCTCGCGTCCTTATTGGACATCTAGCCTAGCACATTCTTGGTCAACTACCCTTCTCGTCTAACTTTTTTACAACCTACTAGGTTCTCCTTCCAACTTCTTTCCCCAAAGTCCAACTTTATTCTCTATGTCCTTCTTCCAGGTCATACTAAGGGAACAACTAATTGATTAGTGGAATCATATTTCTCTGCTTTAGTTTTGCCGTAGATGTTCTTCCCTTCTTATTCCACTTGGGATTTTCTTTTCACTTATTTTCCAAAAAATTGGACAGAATCTCCCCTATTTTTACACTCCCCCAAATCTAAAATCCTGCATAAAAATCCTAAATAGTTCCAAAATATCCATCATGCATTCAAACCCCAAAATCCAAATTCTCAATTCCAAGCATACCGTCTGAACTTACATTAGACATGACTACGAATTCACCAACTCTATACAAAAGAAATACTCGTCCACACTAAGGCCACTAATCCCTAGAATTAATTCCTAAAGTCCTAACACTTCATTTATCAAACTACAATAAGGAAATCATGCATTATTAAAGTATTAGGAAGTTATTTATAGTGACAAAAGATTTTCCACGTTGAGGCTCGTGCTGGCAGGCAAGCTTCCTTACTTAGTCTGACTTTTACAAAAATCATTTTAAGCAGCAAAACGAACCAGAGCTCATTTAAAATGTAGTGAAACAAAATAGGAGAGCTATGGACTTGGTTTTAAAAATGATCAAAGCAGTTGAAAAAATCATTTTTAAAACCCCTTGCTCTGATACCATCTGTAACGACCCGATTTTTTGTAAATCCCTTAAAATGCTTAAAAAAATCTTTTTAAAAACAAAATATATTAGAGTGAGACGCTAAATCAGACCGTTATGGGACTTTCGTTAAACTTGTTATGAAAACCAATTAATGAAATGCGAAAGCATAAAATAAATAGTTTATTTAAAACAATGCGGAAGCATAAATAATTTAATGAAAGAAATGCTAAACAATTAAATACAATTGATTACAACTGTTTTGCTCTTTTCATTTGAGCCTGGCCAGCCCCAATCTGGCCCATGCAAATTCTTCATTCCAGCTTTATTATCTGATTATTGTCCTTCACATTTACTTCTAACTCTGTGCATTTCTTTTCATGTACACGTACCTACACCTACACCACAACCAATTGAAAGCCCAAAGGCTTAGTAAGGAAAAATAGTTTAATGCAAGATGAATGCCACTCTTTAATCAATTTTGGAATGGGGACCACCCAAACCAATCCTTTCATTACGTATGTTCATTCATTTGTTCATTAATTGTACATCGAGCCCGAGTTTGGAGGACCCATATGGGGTGGTATAGTTGACCGGACTAGCCTTCTGTGTGCGAACTAGGTCCCTATCCCATCATGGTCGGGACTCTGCCTAGCTGCCAGACTAGACCCGACTACCCACTAGCCACCAACTCCCCATTCATTCGATTATGGACTAGCCTCCCGGGAGCATACTAGTTGCTAGGTTACTAGCCTCCTAGGTGCATACTAGTTGCCAGACTAGACCCGATTACCCATTCATTATTAACATTTTCCTCACTCAATGAATGCGTGAGTACCATCACCAAGATGGCACTCCTTATAACTTTCTATTACTTGATCCATGACCATACATTCTCATCCTAACATGATGCATCATGCATTGTAACGTAAATTAGCAATAATTGAAGTGCGCATTGAAATAGAAGTAATTGAAAGCAAACTGTAATTGAAATTGCATATATAAGAAAGTAAAGCATATAATGGAGGTAATAACTGCGCACAACATAAGACAAGTACAATGTCGAATTGAAACAGCGAATGAACAATAAACTAAATATGCTCAGGAAATAACTACCGTTATCTTGCTAGTTCGGTATCCTAATTAATTCACATGCTCAGGAATGGATTATATTTATTTTCCTGATTAGTTATCTTAATTATTTAGCATACTCTGAGGATACCATTATTATTATCCTAATTCGTTAATTTGCATGCTTAAGGATTTCTTTTACTATCCTAATTTGGTATCTTAGTTAATTTCTTGGTCCATTTACATGCTTCCTACATTTATTATTCTAGGTGATTTTTCTAATTAGTTATCCTAGGTGAGTTACAAACTTAAGACGATTTCAGCTACTAAGCAAGTTAGTTATTTTAACTAATTACATGCTCAATCAAAGGATTAACGATTACAATTATTAAACTAATTAGTTTACATGCTCGAGGAAGATAAGATAATTATTCTAGTTCTTTAACCTAGTTAACTACCCATTCCATTCACATGTTTTCTAGTTATAGTTCGGTCATGTTTAATCTCGTTCCTCTTTTATCTTTTCTATCATTTTCTAGTGCAATAAAACATTAGATTTGTAAAAGTTGCAACAAGGAAATGACAGGAGAACACAAAACAGAATATGAACGAGGCAATTTAACACTACTTAGGTTAATAGATTTCTTGATTTATCGGATTGGTTATAATTAGTTATTTAATTAAACATGACATACTTAGTTACCTAACATGCTAGTTGGTTAATCAAGTGTGCTAATTATTCTTGTTATTAACATGCCAACTTACTCAGGCTTATAAGTTTAGCAAATTAAACATGCTTAAGTAAGTGAATATGCTAATTGTTCTAGTTAAGTTAATTAATTAACATGCTTGTTTAGTTAATCATTCTAGTTAATTGACATGCTCGTTCTAGTTACTTACATATTAATTGAACATGCTCAATTAGTTATAATTGTTATAATATTCTAACTAATTACTCTAATTAATTCTAGTTAAGTTACTTAGCATGTTCATTGCTAATTACTCTAATTAATTAACATGCTCAAGTTCATGCTCTTGTTAATTAGTTACTCTAGTTATTTAATATGTTCAATGTCTAGTTAATTATTCAAGTTAGTTACATGTTCATGCTCATACAATTATTGTTACCCTAATTAATTACTTGCTTAACTAGTTTGTTAATTAACATGATCAAGGTTTAGTTATTAATTAAACAACTAGTTAATTAACATGCTTCAATTACTTAACACATTGATATTAGCCTAGTTAGTTAATTAAACCTACCTAACTAATTGATTAACATGCTAGGCTAGTTAGTAACATGCTTGATTAGTTATTGAATTAAACAACTAGTGAAACATGCTCAAATTAGTTAATTAACGACTAGTTAATTAATTAAGTTACTTAGCATGCTTCAATTTAAGTGTAATTAATTTCTTTAGTTGATTGTTCTAAATAATTAACATGCTCACTACTTTATTTAACATGCTTACTAAATAACATGCTCAGTTAATTTCGTTAGTTAATTAACATGCTGAAATTCTAATTAAGTTAATTACTCTACTTAATTTTAAAGCATCTAATAGAGTAACCCATTAGTTAATTATAAACCTAGTAATTAAACATACTAATTAATTAGTTCAACATGCTTGGTTCTAGTTGATTATTACAGTTAGGTTAATTAAACATGTTAGTCCATTAACATGCTAATTAGTTACCCTAATTAATTATGTGCTTATTAAGTAACAGCAAGTAAGAGAAGCAGGTAATAGACTAAGCATATATGCATAAGAATGACAACAACGAAATTAAACCACCAGAAAATTAGATAGCGAGCATTTCTCGTTTTACGCTTTAACCCTTTTATCACTCCTTTTTCATTTATCATTTCATTACTAACAATACGTTTGCATCACTTAACAGACAATGAAACAGAGCACATCAACAAAGGAAGTATTATAGAATTTAACCGAAAATTACAGAACACAATTCACAACAACTACTCAGCACTAGCAGTAAGTATTTTAACAATAAGCATTTTGAGGCAAACAACATACTTAACAACCATTTTAAGAACATTAACAGTAAACTCACGCACACACTTGTGTTGTAGGGCCTCTAAATGGCCAAGACAGCCCTAGTCCCTTACCTAAATGATGAACTAACTCAGGGACAACAACACTCCAGCCTCATGGTTCCTCACCTAGCACACAACAGTTCGCAGGGCTCCCACTTCACTCACTTTCGGTAACAACACACCCCTCATAGCTAACCCACTACCCTCACACTTTTAATCTCTCTCACTTAGAAGCTCACTCTCATTGACCACTTTCTCTCTCGGTGACTCCCTCTTTCTCTCTTGCTCTTTGGACTCTCACGCAGAGGAAATGTAGACTGAAGAGGGGAAGGGAGAGCTATTACCTGGAGGGGGAAGGGACACCATGATTGCCTAGGGAGTAGAGAGGGAGATGGCTGGTAGGGGGGGAGTTGTCACCAGCAGAGGAAGGGAGAGGACTTCATCGTCTCCATGTCGGGCATTTAAGTGCTAAACGAAAAGCTTCCAGATTTTAAATCCCTAATTTAATGCTAAGGTGGGCTATTTCAGACGAGTACGAATGCATAGGTCTCGTTCACATTCGTCCGCAAGGCTAAAATCTCACATGTTAAATCGAGGCTTCAGATGGAAAAAGGCGTTCTATTCTGTTCGTATCGTCCGCAAGCTAGGTTCGGATGCCGAATCGTGTCCGCACGTAGTGTCCTTGTATCGTCCGAAAGTGTCCTAAAATCGGACAGAGGCAAATAGGACGAGGCCACTACTCGTCCCTAGTCGTCCACAACCGTCTGAAACTATCCAAAGTTTGGACAGATGATAGGCTCCAAGAAACAAATGGAGAGCCTTAGAGAAATCTCTTATGGAGAATTATCAATACTCGAACCAGCAGCAACAAAATAAATCAAGCTCCAAATATATATATGAACTAGCGCTGCATTTTGGAGAACATAAACTTAATATATTCAGGAAAGTTGTATAAAAAATCCAGCCAAAAAAGCACTCTGGATTAGGAGATCTATCAATTTCAATAATAACCCGAAATCTGTTTCCAGCAGGACAGATTTACCAGCGCAGATTTAAAACGGAATATCTTGAGCTACATACACCAAATGAAGCTCATTTTTGGAGGGCCACTCACTAACTTAATCTTGAACAAATCACTAGAAGACATCAAATAGAGACGAACGTCATAAGGGCCTCAAACAGATACTACAATCAACGATAACAACAATCCAGCAAAAATCACAGATTTCAACACCTCAACAATAATCCAAAAATAACCTTCGACAATCAATAATCTCCAAAAGGCTTCTTCAACACATAACAATCATTTAATCACCATAACATAGGTTATCCAAGCAGCAAGAAAAGAACATAAAAGAGCCACAAAAATCAAGAGGAAATACAATGGAGTCCGCGGACCTCCTAGTGAGAGGGGCGACTTTGGGGTTTGCCGAAAACCAACACTCTCCAAGGTTGGAAAGTTCTCTTGTCTCCACACCACAATCTTACCTCGAAAGATAAGGATTGGAAGAAACAATATCCCAAGGATGCAAGGTTGAGAAGCTTCAAGAGAGGCCTTGCTTGGGGGATGGATGAAATCGGCGCTAGAGGGAAGGGGAGGCCGCGGCTAGGTGTTTTCCAAAACACTAAAATTGTCTTCAATTCAAAACTACCCTCCAATCTACCAAGGGAGGGAATTTAACCTAAGGATTAAAAATTAGGTCGAAAGACCAAAATGCCCTTAATGATGAAAATTCGGCATGAGGGTGCGGTTTTCATGCAAACCGCGCACCTCTCTAAAATCTCACAACAAAACAAAATAAAAATAAACCAAATAAAATTGTTGTTCAGAATACCAATTCTACTAAATCAAAACAAGATCTTAAATAATATTTGTAGTCTTCACGTCACCATACTTCAAGGCAAATTTGGAATTCGTCTTAGGTTGGTGGAACACCGTCCAAAGTGATCAAATGAAAAGGAACTTCTTTATCGTCTTGTGATACATCTTTCAAAGAATCCCACATCTTGGTATTCCCTGCAAAATAGAAGCTAGTTAGGAAAGCAATGAGTTTCTTGGCCCAACTCCGTGTGATAGGGCCTTGGGCCACATCATCCTCCTCGGGTGATTGATGATTTGACCTCAAATCTGTAGAACGTTCTGAGGCTTTTTCATTAGAGAATTCGTCCTCGCCATGATATAGTGATAAGTCTTGAACGTTGAAAGTAGTCGAAACTCCATAGCCTTCAGGTAGTTCAATCCGATACGCATTATTATTAATACGCTCTAGTACTTTAAAGGGACTATTAGCCCTCGGCAATAGCTTGCACGTACGATAATTAGGGAATCGATCTTTCCGAAGATGCAACCAAATAAGATCACCCACTTCAAAAATAACTTCCTTTCGCCCCCGATTTGCAAGCCTGGCATACTCCAAATTTTTTTTCTCGATATTTTTCCTGACTTCTTCATGTAAGTTTTTAACTCGCTCGACCTTCACAGCTCCATCTTCACTAATATAATCAGTCACCGGAAGTAGTAATAGATCCATAGGTGTAAGAAGATTGAACCCATATACAACCTCAAATGGTGTATGATGAGTAGATCTATGTACACTCCGATTGTACGCAAATTCCACATAAGGCAACTGCAAATCTCAATCAGTTAGTCTTTTACTGAGCACCGATCTCAGCAACGCTCCCAATGTTCGATTAACTGCCTTGGTTTGTCCGTCGGTCTGGGGATGGAATGAAGTGCTAAAGAGTAGTTTAGTACCCAGTTTCCTCCATAAAGTTTTCTAGAAAGAACTTAAGAATTTCGTATCCCAATCCGAAACAATGGTGCGTGGAACTCCATGTAATCGAATGATCTCCTTAAAGAATAGGTCAGCTATATGAGAGGCATCATCAGTTTTTTGACCGGCAATAAAATGAGCCATTTTAGAAAATTGGTCCACAACCACCATTATAGAATCCTTGGCTCGAGGAGTGCAAGGAATCCCTAAGATAAAATCGACACTGATTTCCATCCAAGGATGAGTGGCTACAGGAAGCGGCATATAGAGACCTTGAGGAAGGACTCGACTCTTTGCCTTCTTACACACAATACATCGCTCTACAATTCTTTGCACATCCCGACGTAAATGAGGCCAGTGGAAGTGCTCTTGAATGGCTTCAATAGTTTTCTTACTGCCGTAATGCCCTGCTAATCCGCCACTGTGAGCTTCAAGGATTAAAGATTCCCGAAGACTGCATATAGGAATACATAACTTGCCACTTTTAAAAAGGAAACCATCCTCCACAAAGAATGGAAACTCCGGTTTGCGTAGACAATTAGAGTAAGTACTCCCAAAATCCCGATCCTCTGAGTATAAGTCCTTGATCCAGTTAAAACCAAAAAGTCTGGCATTAAGTTCTGTCAGTAAAATACAACGCCTAGAGAGAGCATCTGTAACCTGATTAGATTCTCCTTTTTTATATTTAATAACATAAAGATAACATTCCAGAAATTCTACCCATTTGCCATGACGACGATTAAGCTTTCCTTGACTATGAATATGTCTCAATGCCCGGTGATCAGAATGAATAATGAATTCTCTAGATAATAGATAATGTTGCCAAACTTCTAGTGCTCGGATGACTGCATAGAATTCCTTATCATAGGTAGAATAATTGAGGGCTGCTCCTTTTAGTTTTTCACTAAAATACGCAACAGGCTTTCCTTCTTGCATAAGGACTGCACTGATACCCAATCCAGAAGCATCGCATTCGATCTCAAAAACTTTGGTGAAGTCCGGAAGTGATAGGAGAGCAGAATTTCATAATTTCTCTTTAATGGATTCAAAGCTAGATTGGCACGATGAAGTCCACGAAAAATCTTTCCTTTCTCGGTGCAATCAGTGATAGGGGCCATGATTGAACTGAACCCTTTTATAAAACGTCGGTAAAAGGATGCTAAGCCGTGGAAACTTCGAACTTCTGAGACACAAGTAGGAATCAGCCATTCCTTGATGGCTATTATCTTGGATTCATCCACCTCCATCCCATCTTTAGTAATGATAAATCCCAAGAAATAGACACGATCTTGAGTGAAAGAACATTTCTTGAGATTGCCAAATAGTTGAGCTTTCCGTAGAGCCTCAAATAATAACTTCAAGTGTATAAGATGATTGGATATATCCGAGCTATAAACAAGTATATCGTCAAAATAAACGATGACAAACTTTCCCATACAATCCCGAAGAAGATGATGCATTACTCGCATAAAAGTACTAGGGGCATTAGACAACCCAAATGGCATGACCATCCACTCATAAAGCCCATATTTTGTTTTAAATGCCGTCTTCCACTCATCCCCTTCATGCATTCGAATCTGGTGATATCTCCACTAAGTTCATCTAACATATCTTCAAGCCTGAGAATAGGAAAACGATATTTGATGGTGATTCGATTAATGGCACGACTATCAAAACACATCCTTACTGATCCATCTTTCTTGGGAACCAATAAGGTAGGCACAGCACAAGGGCTAAGAGACTCTCGGATATAACCTTTGTCGAGTAATTCTGTAACTTGTTTCTGAAGCTCTTTTGACTCATCGGGATTTAATCTATAAGCTGGCTTATTGGGTAAAGGAGTCCTCGGCAAGAGATCTATCTGGTGTTCAATTCCCCTTAAAGGTGGTAATCCCGGAGGTAGCTCTTCTAGAAATATGTCTTCATACTGTTTAAGTAATTCCAATACAGATTCGGGTATAGTGCCCAATTCGTCCACTCTTTCTCGAAATAGCATAAGAATAATTGGTCCTCCTTGCATTAAGGATCTCTTAAGATTTCCTTTTGTGATAATAAGAGAATTCTCGGATCTAGTCTTGTTCATCCTCTCGTAGTCTTTAGCGATCTGATCCGGATTGAGAGGAGCCAAATTCACAGTCTTTCCCTTGAACTTAAAAGAATAATAGTTAGAAAAACCATCATGCTTCGTTTTTCTATCAAATTTCCACGGCCTACCAAGTAAAAGATGGCTAGCCGTCATCGGAACAACATCAAATGTGGCGTCATCCTCATAGCCACCAATAGAAAAAGTCAACTTCACTTGCTTAGTAACTTTGATCGAATCTTTATCATTCAGCCAATTCAATCAATAAGGAGTGGGGTGGATCGAAGTAACCAAACTCAATTTTTTAACAACCTCCGATGATATAACATTAGTAAAACTACCACCATCAATAATCAATGAACAAAGCTTTCCCTGAACTTGGCAACGAGTATGGAATATAGTCTCCCATTGTAATTCCTCAACTTGATTTTGGATAGCCATAGTTCTTTTCATCACAACAAGTAAGGATCCTTCAGGGGCATAATAAGTCTCTTCGACATCTTCTTCTTCCGTTACGATACAACTTCTTCTTCATCTTCACTGATTATCTCATTAGTTCCAGTTTTAAGAATCATGAATTTAGCATTCAGACATTGGGAGGCTATATGGCCGAATCCTAAACACTTAAAACATTTGATATCACGGGATCTAGACTTGTTAGAATCAATCATAGGCTTCTTTTCATCAATGTTCTTCATGGTATAGACTTGTTTTCCCCTCTTTGAATCGGTCTTGAAGGGTTATTATTTTTAGAGAACGGCCGAGTCGTGTTCTCCGTTGCTCTCCTTTTTCTTTGCCTCTCAATTCTCAAGGCTAGTTGAACCACATCATCGAAGGTGACATATGATTGCAATTCGACTGTTTCACCAATCTACTTGTGTAAGCCTCTGATAAATCGAGCAATGGTTTGCTCCATTGGTTCAGTAACATTATAGCGTATTTTCAATATCTCAAATTCAGTTAAGTATTCATCAACAGTCAAAGAGCCTTGCCTCAAATTTTGCAATTGTAGAGACAATTCTTGTTTATAGTGGGGAGGTACGAATCTTCTCTTCATAAGTGCTTTTAGGGCCTCCCAACTACGGATCTCTCCTTCACCACTTCTTCGACGTTGTGCTTTGAGGTCTTCCCACCAAATGCTAGCATAACCTGAAAATTCCAAAGCCACCATTCGTATCTTAGTCTTTTCTGAATAATCGTAACAATCAAAAATACGATCCACCTTTTCGGACCATTCAAGAAAATCTTCTCCATTGTTAGAACCCTTAAAATTTGGAATGGAAATTTTAACATGCTTCATTTCTTGATTACTATTTGATCTTCTTCTAGGACTCGGAGAATCCGAATTTTTAGGGTCTTTCCATTCTTCATCATATAAACTTTCATTCTGTCCTCTGGAATCATTTGAAGTACTAATCCTCCTTCAAGGTCTCGGAGTTCTAGGACCCCGTACATGATCATTATCGGAGGAACCAATTTGTTGCTGTAATTTCATAATCATTTCAAACATCTCCTTCATTGAAGGCTCGGTTTGTTCTAGATCTCCCTCGGGTGGAGGTGCACCCAAACCGTTTCTCATCTCCCGTGGATTATGATATTGAGCACCACTTCTAGTACTCATAATCAGTCTTGTAAGACAAAATAATAGCAGCAACGTGAACCTAGCTCTGATACCAAATGATAGGCTCCAAGAAACAAATGGAGAGCCTTAGAGAAATCTGTTCCGGAGAATTATCAATATTCGAACCAGCAGCAACAAAATAAATCAAGCTCCAAATATATATATGAACTAGAGCAATATTTTGGAGAACATAAACTTAATATATTCAGGAAAGTTGTATAAAAAATCCAGCCCAAAAAGCACTCTGGATTAGGAGATCTATCAATTTCAATAATAACCCGAAATCTGTTTCCAGTAGGACAGATTTACCAGCGCAGATTCAAAATGGAATATCTTGAGCTACATACACCAAATGAAGCTCATTTTTGGAGGGCCACTCAATAACTTAATCTTGAACAAATCACTAGAAGACATCAAATAGAGACGAATGTCGTAAGGGCCTCAAACAGATACTACAATCAGCGATAACAACAATCCAGCAAAAAATCACAGATTTCAACACCTCAACAATAATCCAAAAATAACCTTCTACAATCAATAATCTCCAAAAGGCTTCTTCAACACATAACAATCATTTAATCACCAGAACATAGGTTATCCAAGCAGCAAGAAAATAACATAAAAGAGCCACAAAAATCAAGAGGAAATACAATGGAGTCCGCAGACCTCCTAGTGAGAGGGGCGACTTTGGGGTTTGCCGAAAACCAACACTCTCCAAGTTTGGAAAGTTCTCTTGTCTCCACACCACAATCTTACCTCAAAAGATAAGGATTGGAAGAAACAATATCCCAAGGATGCAAGGTTGAGAAGCTTCAAGAGAGGCCTTGCTTGGGGGATGGATGAAATCGGCACTGGAGGGGAGGGGAGGCCGGGGCTAGGTGTTTTCCAAAACACTAAAATTGTCTTCAATTCAAAACTACCCTCCAATCTACCAAGGGAGGGAATTTAACCTAAGGATTATAAATTAGGTCGAAAGATCAAAATGCCCTTAATGACAAAAATTTGGCATGAGGGTGCAGTTTTCATGCAAACCGCGCACCTCTCTAAAATCTCACAACAAAACAAAATAAAAACATACCAAATAAAATTGTTGTTCAGAATACCAATTCTACTAAATCAAAACAAGACCTTAAATAATATTTGAAGTCTTCACGTCACCACACTTCAAGGCAAATGTGGAATCCAGCTTAGGTTGGTGGAACACCATCCAAAGTGATCAAATGAAAAGGAACTTCTTTATCGTCTTGTGATACATCTTTCAAAGAATCCCACATCTTGGTATTCCCTACAAAATAGAAGCTAGTTAGGAAAGCAATTTGTTTCTTGGCTCGACTCCGTGTGATAGGGCCTTGGGGCACATCAACTGATTCGATGCGAACGAAGCAACTCGCGTCTGCATCGTCAGGGACCTCGTCCGCGACTCCATAGTACAGTGAAGTCAGGACATAGAATCATGTCCTGAGCCATCCCCAGGCTGAGGGTGATGTGCAATGCTCTTGTGGACAACACTTCTCATCCGCAAGGTCGTCTGCATGCATCTGGGAGTCGGATTCCAAACACATTAGGACTCAAATCCTCGTCATTGAGGCATCGCAATTGTACGGGACGTTATGCAATGCACTTGCGGACGACATAATGCTTCCGCAGTGTCGTCCGCAAGCATCCGTAAATGCCCCGGACAACCTTTCCTCGTATTTCTCCAACTTAACTCCTATCCTATAACAATTTCTCCATAACACACGTCATAAAATGACATGTATAAATACGCAATGCAATATCTCCATACTCCCAAACACTTGATTACATCACGTATACGGGGAAAACGTATGGAAGACCCTTAAACATAATGTTCTACAACGCCATTGGTAATACCCCGATAATTGTCCCACTTAAAAAAGTAGGGGTGTTACATGCCGTACGTGCGTATGAGCGGATTTGGTATTTAGAGGACATGTTTGAATACACAAGGATTAGGGAGATCGAGAAGGTTTCATGTGCTGCATACCTGCTGATCCAATATGTGAGGTTCTAGTGGGATATAGTTAAGGTGGCATGCGATGTTTGAGCTCTGATGTGGGATCAGTTTATAGAAATCTTTTATGAGAAATATTTTAGCTAGACTGTCTGATCAAAGAAGTTATTGGAGTTAGTTCTGTTGCGTCAAACTGGAACTATATATGAATATGTTGTGGAAATAATGAGCACAAAGTCCATTAGTTTCTCCATGGACGGAAGTTGAGATTCTCAGCGAAGTTAAGATTTCTGGTACTCAGAACGTCCCTTATTGAAATATTGTTGTTAATGCATTCGAAGTTGAAGAAGCTGAGATAATGGTGGTTCAATAGCGTGAGGCGAATCAGAAATTTTTGAAGAATGCTCCTAATCAGCAACAGAAGAGTGGACCCATGATGAACAAAGGGAAAAAAAGGCCTTTAGAATATGAAGTACAAATGGACGAAATGGCGGGGGATGACTAGCCTATTGTGTTGTCAAGTATGCCTTATTGTTGAAGTCATTACATAATTCCTTTGAATGATGGGTAGTTAGTAATGTCATGCCAATTAGTTTGTGCCAGGAATGATTTATGTTAATGATATAGCGGCATATGTTTTATTTGATTATGGTGCAACTCATTCCTTCATTTTGAAGGGATTTAGTGCGAGGATAAATTTTTTTTCCGAATTAGAAGAAAGAAATTATCGTGTCCTCCTGCCCTCTGGGGAATACCTAACTACCAATAAAATCCTAAGGGCTTATGCCATAAAAATAAACAAACAAATTTTCTATGTTGATCTGATTGTCATGGACATAAATAGATATGACATTATCTTAGGTATTAACTAGTTATCCCTACACCAAGTGATAATTAATTGTAGAAAAAAAGAAGTACTGTTTTTCTCCCTTGATGGCGAACAACATACGTTTATTAGAGTCAAGGAAAAAGGCAGTTTGACCGTGATCTTAGCTCTTAAGGCTGACCAGCTAATGAGAAATGGAGATGAAGGGTTTCTCATTAATGTATTGGACACAATAGTTGCATCAAATACAAATATGGAGGAAATTCCCATTGTACAAGACTTTCCAGATGTCTTTATGGACCAACTTCCTAGATTACCTCCGGATCGTGAAATTGAATTTGTGATTGACCTTCACCATGGAACGGAACTGATTTTAAAGAATCAATACAGAATGACCCCAACTGAATTGAGAGAATTGAAGGTCCAACTTGAGGAGTTAATTAACAATGGATTCATTCGTCCCAGTTTTTCACTGTGGGGTGCACCGGTGTTATTTGTAAAGAAAAAGGATTGGTCGATGAGGATATGCATCGATTATTGTGAGTTAAATAAAGTAACTATCAAGAATCGATAACCTCTTCCAAGAATTGATGATTTTTTCTATCAATTGCAAGGAGCTTGTGTCTTTCCGAAGATCGATATCCGATCTGGATATTATTATTTAAAAGTTAAGCCAGATGACATTCCTAAGACTACATTCACGAGAGATATGGACACTAAGAGTTTCTAGTTATGTCATTTGGATTGACTAATGCCCCTGCAACATTTATGGATTTTATGAACCAGGTCTTTAGTGAGTACTTAGATAAATTCATCATTGTACTTATCGATGACATACTAATTTACTCGCGCTCTGAGGAGGAACATAGAGAGAATTTAAGGATTTCTCTATCTATATTGGCAAGGCATAAGTTGAATGTAAAGTTCTCTTAATGTGAGTTCTGGTTAAGTAAAGTGAGTTTTCACGGCCACATAATCTCCAAGTGAGCTGTTGAAGTGGACCCTGCAAAGATTCAGGCAGTAGTTAATTGGTCGCAACCAAGGAATGTGGGGGAAGAAGAGAAGCTTTCTTGGTTTGGCAAGATATTATAGGAGATTTATAAATGGATTTTCAAGAATTGCACTACCCTTAACGGGCTTAACAAAGAAAAATGCATGATTTAGGTGGACGGACGAATGTGAAGAGAGTTTTTAAGAGATGAAACGTTGTCTAACTTCTGGTCCTGTCTTGTCCCTGCCTGTTGATGAAGGTAATTTTTGCATCTATTGCGACACTTCTAAGAATGGATTGGGCGCCGTACTTATACAGAATTTGAAAGTAGTTGCATACGCCTCTAGACAATTGAAACCGTATGAGGAAAATTATCCCACACATGATTTGGAACTTGTTGTAGTCATGTTTTCTCTTAAAATATGGAAAAACTACCTATACGGGCAGCGATGTGAAATCTTTTCAGACCATAACATATCTGACTCTCGGTTTAACTGAAAAGATAAGGTTTTTGCTGTAATGCATGGTATGACCATGCATGAGCATTTACATTGCATTCCATACTAACTCTTGCTTAGCGTTAGGCTCATTGTTTTCCATGTGATGTAGGTGATGATGCTTGTGATGTACAAGTTGAGGAGAAGATATTTTAGGATTATCCCTTGGGTTATCAGCTGAGTTGACCTGATGGTTGTGGCTCACAGGATGTTGGGTATTTTGAATAATTATCATCTTATTTTTAATTTATTAAACGTTATGTAATCGTGGACTTTGGTTTGAAGGCTTAAACTATTTTTGAAATTTCCTTATCTATTTCTGTACAATTAACTCTGATGTGTTTTCAATTGAAATTAATTACTCTAATTCATGCGTTTTGAATAAATTAAGTAAAAAATTTTGTACCACGAATTTTAAAATATAGAAGAATGGTTTTAAATAAATGGGGTGTTACATAACTTATCCAACAATCAGGACCTGTTGTGTCTAAGAGAAACAATAGTCAATAGCATCTAGAGGCACTCCAAAACCTCAACTCCCCCAAAATTTGGTGCTTGAACTTTTTCATTACCAAATTTATTGTCTTCAACACCTTAGGAACCATTGCCTTTTGATATCCCTCAACTTATTACTTTCTCACTTTCTTAGTATGATCTTTCTTAATAGTAATGATCTCCATAGTACGGTATCACTTGGAAAAAGTGGTATTGTTATCCTTCATAATTTTTATGAAAACCCCTCCACTTACATTACTTGGTTACCTATGGCTATATCAATACCCTAATGCTCAAACAAGGACTAACTTTATGTTCTAAACCTTATATTCAAACTAATATAGTTATCTTATTACTATAAAGACAATAACATGAACAAGAAGAAAATCTTCAAACATTAATTAAAAGAGAGCAACAAGTAGACTGTCCTACACAATATTAAACAATACTTGTAGTTGAGTTGGTTCCTCCATGCTCAGCCATGTGTTGTTGGAGGACCTATAAAATCGATTTTAAACTTTGTTCTCTAGTACCAAAGTTATAATGCCTCTTTTTATAAACCTTAATTTTATAGCAAATTCTTGAAATAATTTTTTTTTCATTTATTAAAACACAACAATTAAAATCTGGCATTAAAATACATTTGAAAATAACACCACACTTTAACTCAACCATTAACCGTACATTTATAAAACCACTATAGCGGAAGATTTTCATCAACTCTACATATTATTTTTCCAAAAACAAACTTACAAGTTCTTTACAATATTTGCATAAATTGCACTACTTAACCAAAGAAAAATAATAATAAAATAGCAACTTTTTCATAAAACCATTTTAAAGGTTTGTTGTCACACCTCAACCAAAAAACCATGATCAACAGATCCAACAACAACTACGTCTTCCTCAACTTGCTTGTCTTCTGTATTGCTCTCTTCCATTCCTTCCTTTCCTTCAAAGCAAGGTTCATATATAAGTTTGATGTGATCCAGAAAATGTACAAAGATCACAATCCATTAAAAGATATTGGAGGACCAATGACTAGAGGAAGGACAAAGAAGATGAATGAAAGTTTACAATTTTAGTGGATGATATCAAAAAGAAAGAACCAACTCAACACATATTAAAAGCAATAAATGTGCTAAGTGTTGATGAAGATGAAAAAGCAATGGTCGAAGAATGTGCAATGGACAACATGTAACGACCCGGATTTTTCCTTCGTAAATCCCTTTTTAAAAACATGTGAAAATTCGAAGATTTTATGAAAAAAATATCAGAGTGCAAGCCGGGCCATTAGAAACATTTAAAACATTTGCGGAAATAAATCATTTTGGAAATAAAATATTTGCAGAAGCGTAAATAATTTAAAGGAAATAAACTAGATATTAAATTACAAATTAAGAAAAGAAAACTTAATTTAAATTATTTACAACTCAATGTATCTTCAACTTCTCGTAGCCTAGCCAACCACAAGTTCACTCGTGCAAATCCCTCATTGACTACTTTTTCATTGCTCGAGGATTTCCGCGTGTCATATGTACCTACACCGCAAGTAAGACGTGAGCCTAAAGGCCTAGTAAGAAAATGGGTTTATGCATATGAGATGCCACTCGAATTATTTGGAATGGGTCCGCCCTAAGCCACTAATTTAATTACGTATTTTAGGAATAGTACATGTTTTATGAATAGTTCGTACGTGAAGCATGAAGTTTGGGGAATCCTACGATTTCTAATTAATTATGTTAATAAATCTTGTAATCCCGATAAGGGAAAGATTAGTTATTTTCCTCACTCAAGACATGTGGCCACCCCGTGGTGGTTTTCCTAATTGTTTCTATCGTCATGAGACTATCCTAAACATACATACAACATATTAAGAGTTCGTATATCAACTATAGAGGAAAAATAACAATGCACGACAATATTCAAGAACAATAACATGCTTAAAGAGTTTACAACCTAAGTTTATTAACATGCTCTTATTAATTAACTAGCTAAATTGATTACGTTAACATACTTGACAAATTTCCAATTGGGTTAACATGCTCAATATGCAAGTTAATTACACTATTTATAATTACTCATTTTAGATATCATGCTCAAGGGTTTGATTTACAGCAGAGAACTCAACAATGGAACCATAAAAAAAATACAAACCAAGCAATTACATTTACAGGAGCATAAAGCATAGGAATATCACATGAGCTAAAGCAGAACTAAACATACATGCTAACAATACGGCACATCCAAGGAATCACACTACAACAACCTGCACATAGGAATATCATAGAAAACTAAAGCACAGAGAGCATCCAAAACATACGGCAGTAAGCATAGAAAATTATATGCATAACATCAAGGAATATTCAAGCATAGAGAATACACTAAGCACCTATCAATAACAATCCAAAGAACTAACACACAATCCATCTAGCAGAGAAAACATGTAAAGTAACAATGCAGAGACAACCAAGGCATCAACAGATGAGATATCACAGAGCAACATATAAACCTACCATTTTACACTATCAATCCAAGACACACTCACTCACACACTTGCGATGTAGGGCCTCCACCTGGCCAAGACACATCCAAGTTCTTACCTCAAAGCGTTCACTCGTTAGTACCAAATCTTTATCTTCTATCTCTTTCTGATACCTTAATTAGAAATAGCTAGTCATTACTAAAATCATTTAATCCACTCGTTAACTTACTAATTAATCTCATAGACTTAGCTTAATAATTAATCCTAATATTCGTTTCCGATAACTACAAGAATATTAAATGTAACTTAACATGATTCTCCCCTAATTGTATGCTTATCAAAGACCGAACATAAACATTCCAAGTAAACAGAGCATTCCCATATATATTCCATAATCCAGCAGGTAACCAAAAGAGATATAAAACACTCTTCAGCAGTGCACAATTCCATCCTATTGACCGAAATGCAATATCCAACAACAAGATTAGCATTCAAGCCTTGACAGAAATAATATGCTTTATAGGAAATAGAATCCATTATCCAAGAGAAAAACTAATCCATCACAACAGTTCATTATCCATTATCCAACAGTAATTTATTCCCACACAATAGACCACTACAATCTAAATCAACTAACAGAACCAACTAGAAACCCACATGAACAAGAACCAAGATTTATAACAACTGAACATTATCCAAATCTAACAGAGAAGTTCAGTAATCCACAACATATTCTTCATTAATGTGCTTTCACTAATCTGACAGAGGATATTATAAACACACCAAGATGTACGATTACAGAGGTACCAAAAACTAACTGTAATCGACCATTATCCAAGAGGCTAAACCACAAAGAATAACCTCACCTCGTCGGCCTCCAGAAGCAAACACCCGAGTCCATCACTCTAGCTCTCTCGGCTTCCAAGAAAAGAATCACCCCTAAGCAAGAACACTTATGCCATTTTTATCCACCTCTCTCCAGAAGACAACCACTCTGGGCAGAGAGCGAAGTTCTCTAGTATGTCTCTGACAACATCGTTTTCTCTATGCAGCTTTCCAGAGGCTGCTCCCCACGCTGCACCCTGTCGTTATCACCAGTTTGAACCCAACCAGCTGGACCAAGACCTTTAGCTGGTCCAGCTCAACCACGAGCCTTCCTATCGATTGCAAATCACCAGCTTCAAACCATTCCCTGCCATCACGAGCTCACCGGGTTCCATCCCTACAATCCGTCCCAGCCAACAACCAAGCAACAACAAGCCACGGAGGAGGAAGAAATGAACGTACCTCCATCATTGCCGAAAAACTCGCCCACAAGAGTTCTGAATTCTTGCCCTAGCCACTGTTCGCTTGCCATCCATAGCCTGTGCAAGAGAACCCTGTCTAAGCCCAGGCCTCCACCGTCACCATTCCTTTCATCGTAGGCTCGCTCGCTCCGATGTGAAGCCTAAGTTTGGCCTGAGTTTTTCTGCATACAAAAATTGATATGAAGATTTGAGCTAGATTTAGATTTGAAATGGACACATGATCTTCATGCCAATTAAAGAAGACATCTTAAGCCTTCCATAGACACCAAGATCATAAGATTGGAAGATGATTTGGTTACTCAAATAGCATTTCAAATTCTGTTCAATTTCAAGCAAGCCCACTTTGCGCGCAAAACATCTCTAAACCATAAATTTAACATAATTTAAACCCTTTTTGCGCATGGAGGCTAACCCTAGCCAACTAGGGTTACCCAATTATTATTTTTATTAGTTTTAGTTCATTTTAGAAGTCTATAAAAGCATATATATGGTGCCATGCGAGAGATTGAATTTTGAATGAACTTGTGTATTTTGGTGAGGTTTCCTCTTTTTTTTTTTTCTTTACAAGAACTTGGTCTCTTCAAGTATTCATCTTGAAAGATCTGGCTTTTGATACCTTTTGGTTCAACCAACCGTTATGGTTATGGTCAAACTATAATATCCCAAAAATTAATAGGGATGTAATACCCCGATTAATACATTACAAAATATGAGAAGACCAATGAAAGGATCTATAACAAAGAAGATGGACAAAAACATAAATGTTTTTATCTATCAAGGCTAAGTTAAAGACCCATGGAATGGCAAGTCATGGCCCATAATGGTGTTAGGGATTGAGGAGGGTCAAATGGAGGCGCAAAGAAGGAATTGATTGAATAAAAAAGGGATAAAGTTTAAGATGGATCGAAGTAGCCCACGGCCTAGGCCAACTAGTTGCGTCACCAATAAGTCAACGGGTGCAACGCCTAGACTGCCGCCCTGACATTGCTCTAGCCTGCTAGTGCACCGCCCAGCCGACAGCATGCGGCGCCCATCCAGCACTGACCAGCTGACTGCCACATACGCGCGCAGCGTCTAGCGCTGCCTCCCACATGCCACCCGCGGAAATTCTTCACCTAACATTGAATTTTTGCATTCTTTTATATATTTTATCTAATTTTATAATGTTTCTATGTCCCCTAGAGATGCCTATAAATAGATGGGCAAATCTTCAATGTAAATCATAACTTACAACTTGAAATTTGAGAGCATTTTGCTTAGAGAGTGATTCTCTTCTTGAGTTTTCTTTGACGACTTGATCTTCATCAATTGTTTGCTTGAAGAGATCAAACTTGATAGATTTAGTTCCACCAACAAGTTTGATTTGGGTCAAGCTCCTTTCATTGGTAGTTTTGGTTCTTATTTGTCGATAGATAACAGGTCGAACACTTAATCTGTTTGAATCTCCAAGGCATCCTGTAAACATTCTACATTATTGTCGGGTCTCGGATATTTAAGTATGAAAGTGTGGAGGAGTTACTCAGGAATTGAGAGTAGTTACACTTTGGGAAATTCTACCATAAGAAAATTCTACAAGAGGTAAAAAAATAGGATGCGATGGCCAGTGGAGACCCTGCGTCACGGGATTTTATGTTTTGAATTGCTTTAAATTGTTGTTAAAAATACTGTTGAAATTATTCGTGTAATGTTCAAAATATCGTTGAAATTAATCATGAAAATTATAGTTAAAATAATGTTAATATAATTACAGAAAATATTAATACAACTAATGCATGAAATAAGAAAATACTTGAAGGTAAAAATGAATGAAGATATATAAACTGCCAGAATTTAATATACGGACTGTTGTAATGCTTTTAATTCCATTGTATTGTTATGAATTGTACATGCATCACGATAAGACTTATGAAACTGCTGACATAAGCATAACATATTAATAAATGAATCAATAAACGTAAATAGGTGTATGAGATCGGTGGTGACGCCCCAAATGAATGTATATCCTCGTCGGAGTGACGATTAAGCCACAAGATAGTATAATGGATCCAACTTCCCTAGATTAATAAGATCTCATACATATAGACTGTTAAGTGAAACTAAAATGGCATGTATAGGGGATAAGTTCTTCTCTAAAAATGACTGCATATGCATTGCATAGCATATACATACATTTTATTTCTTGCTAAGCCTCTGCTCATTGTATTACCCATGATACAGGTAAATATTAATTTAGGAAAAAGGAAAATGCATTGCCAGATGAAATATTGGGTTATCAACTGGAGAAGATCTGATGAGTTATGGCTTGAGAAAAGTTAGTTATTTTCAATTATGATTTTATGTAATAAATGGTTTGTATAATATGAACTATATTTTAAACGGTTTAAAATTATGATTTGAATTTATTCTTCTAAATTACTCTGATTTACTACTTAACAATACGTTTTGAAAACATTAAAAGAAAATTTTAAATCTTCATTAAAATTGGAATAAAGAAAATTGATTTTATAATTCGGGGCAATACGAATGATATCAGAGCATAACTCGGTTCTGTAGACTGTTGATAACGCAAGACTCTTCATGGATTGCTTATCTAACTATAAGTAATTTTCGTATAATTTACATTAAATTTTGAATTACCTTATAGTAGGAATGGTTAATTGAGAAACTCAATTCAATTAAATTTAGGGTAAATGACAAATCAACCATCGTGGTTTGTGGTCAATGACAAGTCAACCACTATGGTATTTTTTTCACAAGTTAACCACTGACGTATGGGAAAATGACAAACCCAACCTCACAGTCACGTTTTCCGTCAACAAGTTGATGTGAGACACGGGTGTCTCAAGAGACCGTGAGACACGCGGTGTCTTGAGATTGCAAAGACACCGCAACTCGGTGTCTTCACAAGATACCGCTAATACGCGTTTCTGAAAACAAAGCCAAGAAAGAAAACGCAGGCACGTAAGAAAAAACATTACTGAGACGATCATCGGCGTCTGAGAAGAAAAACGCTACAGCTTCTGAGTAGAAAGACAATCCAATCTTAAGATACCGCAGTTTCTTACGGTGTCTTGAATCAAGATACCGCATTTTTTTGCAGTGTCTTGATCAAGACACCGCATCTGTTGTGGTGTCTTGATCAAGACACCGCATTTTGTTTGCGGTATCTTGAATCAAAACACCGCATTTTCTTGCAGTGTCTTGATCACCGCATCTGTTACGGTGTCTTGATCACGACACCGCATTTTTTTGCGATGTCTTGAATCAAAACACAACATTTTTTTGCGGTGTCCTGAATCAAGACACTGCATTTTTTTGCAGTGTCTTGATCAAGACACCGCATCTGTTGGCGGTGTCTTGATTCAAGGCACAGCATTTTTTTTGCGGTGTCTTGATTCAAGACATTTCATTTTTTTTGCGGTGTCTTGAATCAAGACACCGCATGTGTCTTCAAGCAAGACACCGCAACTGAGGCGTGTCTTGCTTCAAGACACCTCATATGAGGTGTCTTGGGTTCAAGACACCGCAACTGAGGCGTGTCTTGCTTCAAGACACCTCATATGAGGTGTCTTGGGTTCAAGACACAGCAACTGAGGCGTGTCTTGCTTCAAGACACCTCATATGAGGTGTCTTCAATCAAGACACTGCAAAAAAATGCAATGTCTTGAATCAAGACACTCAAGAGATACGGTGTCTTGAATCAAGACACCGCAAAAAAATGTGGTGTCTTGATCAAGACACCGCAAAAAAATGCGGTGTCTTGATTCAAGACACCGCAAAAAAATGTGGTGTCTTGATTCAAGACACCGCAAAAAAATGCAGTGTCTTGATCAAGACACCGCAACAGATGTTGGGTTTGTCATTTTGCTATACGTCAGTGGTTAACTTGTTAAAAAAAATACCATAGTGGTTGACTTGTCATTGACCAAAAACCACGATGGTTAATTTGTCATTTACCCTTAAATTTATTAACACATAGTGGTGTAATTGTACTGTGCAAGTAAGTTTAGTCTAAGGAGACTAATATTTAATAAGGACCGTTGTGACTGCCCAGTTTTTCTTGGGAACTTACTTGGAAAGAGAATTCTATCTGAGGAGTCTGCTAAAGGCATTCTTTTTTGGGAATTTCCAGATCAGTACTATCCACATATAAAAAGGAATTAACAATACTCCAATAAAATATATTGGAATATAGAAATGGCAAGAAGAGCAAGAGGTAACGTACCTATGAATGACGCCCACATGGAACATGAAAATTTTGAGCATATGGGTGCTGATAACCTAAATGAGAACGAAGGAAACAATGCTCTCAATCTTATAGCTACAATAGTAGAAAGACAATCCCAGTTTATGGAACAACAAATCCAGCTTATGACACACCTCATGGGGAATGGAAATGGAAATGGAAATGGAAGTGGAAATGAACATGGGAATGGCAACCAGCAATAAATGGCAGTTCCTTAAATAGCTGGTTGGGAAAAGTTTCTAAACTCAAACCTCCTAGTTTTGATGGAAACGTGTCTAACGTGGCCAAAGCAGAAGAATGGATCTGATCCATTGAAGATATGTTCGAGCATGCTGACATCGGAGAAATTGAGAAGGTTAAATGTGTTGCATATTTGTTAGTCTTGGATGCCCATTTTTGGTGAGACTCGATAAAAGAAGCATGAGATGTGCATCCCCTTAATTGGACAACCATCAAGGAGCTGTTCAATGGAAAGTATTTTAATCATACTATAAGAACGCAGAAGATAGTGGAATTCATGAGACTGCGGCAGATGGGGACAGTGTCTGAATATATCAAGAAATTTGAGGCTCTAGCTCGATTTGCTCCACTCTTAGTGTCAACGGAAGAATCCAAAGTTAATCACTTTGTTCAAGGATTAAAAATGGAAATCCTTGATGGTGTCACGATATTAGGAACGGAGGATGTCCCTTACAAAAAAATTGATGCAAAAGCTTTGCAGTGGATAATGTGAAGACTATGGCAACAAGATAAAAAGAGTTTAGTCAAAGACTTTGGAGAAACAATCAAAACCCAGAACGTACTGCCCAACCGATTAACCATGGAGTAAAGAGACCCTTTGGGTTGGATTTAGAAGCCGATAAAAACAAGCATCCGATGATTGAAGCATCTAATCAACTCAAGTCTTGCCCAAAATGCAATAAAAACCACTTTGGTCCATGCAAAGTTCATTCTGACCTATGCTTCAAATGTAGAAAACTAGGGCATATTTCCCAATTTTGCCCAGTATTAGACAGAAAATTGGAATGAGTTGCTCCAAGAGTTTTCTCATTATCCGCAGACGAGGAAGAAGTTATTGAAGAAATGATAAATGAAGGAGTCAACATTGAGAAAATGGGAATGAATGAGGAAGTACCCGTTGTTGTATAAGGTACTCATGACTTTTGATAAGTCTGTACCTTTTGTAAAACAATTATCCCTAATTGTTAAATAAAAATGTTTTCGTTCATCCTCTCAGGTGCAATGTCAATTAATGGAATCAACGCATACACCTTATTCGATTAAGGGGCCACACACTCAGTCATTACAACTGAATTTAGCACTAAAATAAGTTTTCTTTTGAACCTTGCAAGTTGTACGAATAAAGTTCAATTATCTTCTGGCAATTATTTGATAGCTTGCTGTATTCTAAAGACCCAAGTAGGTGAGATTTGCGACAGCATATTTCATGCCAACTTAATTATTATGGATCTTAAAGGTTATGACATCATCCTAGGTATGGATTGGTTATCTCAACATCAAGCTCATATGGACTGCAAAAAGAAGAAAGTAAATTTTTACTCTCTTGATGATGATTCACATATTTTTCGAGGATCTAAGGAGAAGAGAAAGTTTTCCATGATATCTGCAGTCAAAGTCGAACGATGATTGAAAGACGGTTGCGAAGGATTTCTTATCAATGTATTGAACTCTATGGCAAGCTCAAAAAAAAAATTAGAAGATGTTTCTGTGGTCCGAGAAATTCTTGGTGTCTTTCTTGATGATCTTCCTAGACTACCACCTGAACGAGAGATCGAGTTCATTATTGAGTTACACCACAGTACAAAACCCATTTCTAAAAATTCGTTGAGAATGGAGCCGGCAGAGTTGCGAGAATTAAAGTTACAGCTAGAAGAAGTGGTCAACAAGGGTTTTATCCATCCCAACTTCACTGCTTGGGGAGCTCCTGTTCTATTTGTCAAGAAGAAAGATGGATCCCTACGGATTTGTATTGACTACCGAGAACTCAACAACATGACGATTGAGAACAAATATCCTTTACACAGGATCAATGATTTATTTGATCAGTTGCAAGTAACAAGCATATTTTCCAAGATTCATCTTCGTTTGGAGTACTATCAGCTTAAGGTTAAACCTAAGGATATTCAAAAAATAGCTTTCCGAATTATCATCATACCTTTATCCAATTAATGGTTCAAATCTAAACCATTAGAGTATATTACCAAAGTGGTAACAAAATAGATTTATATCCAGAATATACTTTAATACAATCTGTGAACGTCGAAGAACAACAGAGGGCATTTAATTATTTTTCATCCCAATAGCAGACTAACTGAGAGTAACATCCAAACATCATAGCTAACAATTAAACCATTGTGCACAATTCAATACCAACAGTTAATAGAGCATAACATTCCAAGTAGTTCTTAGAGTATAACTCAAAGGGTGTACATCCAACATACACATAGTGATCAGAATTCAACAGAGGTATTACCCACATGCATACCATTTTTATTTCAGCAAAACCAAGCAGCATAGAGAGCATTTCGTAATAATTACAACAAGCAGTAAATATGCAGTGGTCATAATCAATATTCAGCAGTATCCATAGTTCCAAAATCAACCTAAAGACTAAAGTGTAATCGGCCAAAGATACACCAAAACACGATCCAAGAACAACTTATCCATCACTCTGTGTTTCTTCACCTTCTCGACTAGCACCAACTCTAGAGAGCTCCACTCAGGCTTTGCACCCAAGAGCTCTTCAACTCTCTCTCCCACTTCACTCCTCTTCCTTTGCATTTCCAATTCACCAGATCAAACACACCCTTCACCATGCCTCAAACACCCACACACGCCCAAGCCATGCCCTGCCACTGCCCATTCCTCACGCACATCCCACTGTCTATTTCTCCAGAGCAAGAACCGGTAAGGACCGGTATGTAACACCCCGACTTTTTTACTTAGATAATTATCGGGGTATTACCAAGAATGCAACCGTTAGGTTATAATTTAAGGAAATTCATTAAAAATTTAATTGATAAAAATCAATTTAGGAAATAGAATTAAGAAATTTGAATTAGACCTCAAATAATTTTTAAATAATATTTGGAATAAGTCGGGAGTTAGAAATTGGGTTGGTTAATATTCGATACGAATATTTAACACATAAATATATTTTAATATTAATTTATTTGGGTTACAATTGGGAAATTAAAAGAGAAATTAAGGGAAGAAGGGAGAAAGAGCTGAACAAGTTTAGCCAAACCATTTTGGTTCAGCCAAATCGGTCAAAGAAAATAACTTAAAGGAAGAAGTGGGAAAATTAGGTTATTGGTGAAGTCTTCTGAACGATAAGGAAATCAAAATGAGAGAAAGAGGGAGAGAAGGCGACTGAGTGGGAGAAAAGGGCGAGAGACAGGGAGAGGAGAGAGCGATGATCGACGACCATGATGGAGACGCGGGCGAGTTTCGACGAACGAAAAAGCTACTGTTGGCATCGTGGGACGTCCAGCGAGTTCGTAAATGGATTTCTTCTCGACGATGAGGTGTAGGCCGGCGTTCAGTGAGAGTCGTTGTGTCTGGGACAGCTTCCTCGCGACTTGCACGACGTCCAGATGAACGGAGGGTGTTTCTGTGGTGATGCGGGTCGTAGTGCAGAGTTCGGGTCTTCGCTGGCAGCATTTTCTAGCGACTCGGCCACAGTTGGATCTGGTTTAACCTGATTTGGGTTGAACTGGGGTCTACAAAACTAAATTTTCCCCATCCCTTCCAGCTTCAGATCGCACTATCGGGCATGGGGAATGAATTTTTACAGAGTTTGAACACTCTGTAAAGTTGGAGGTTGATGGATTGGAGGCTCAGTTTTGGCAGCTTGGGTTGGCAGAGAGTAATGCTCTCCAAGGCTGTGATTTGGAGACCGAGTTGTGAAGATGGAGTAATGGCAATGTCTGTTGGTATGGTTCTTCTCTATCGCTTCAGTCTTTGGTTTCTGCTAAGTCCAGAATTATATCGATTTTGTTGGAATTAGTTTGGTTAATTTGATGTTGCTGCTCAATTTAATGTTCTGTTGGTAGTTGTATGAATTCTCCAATGGATTATTAGCCATCGTTGGTTCTATGAAGGAGAGTTCAATTGTGCGCTCTGTTATTTGGATTAATAACTTGTGAGATTTGATCTGTAAACATATGCCCCTGTTGATGATGGATTTAGAACTATTAATGATTGAAGATATATAATATCGGAAGAATGCTTTCTATTTCCTTGGAATGCATAACCATTGATGGTTGAGTCATGATAGGTTAGGTTTTGTCTAAGCGTTAAATGCATTCTTAGGATTATTGTATAAGTTAAAATATGAAAGTTATAGGTCATAATTGTTATTGATAGATGTTTTAATTGTGAAGGTATCGAAAAGACGAAGACAGATAACAGTTAAGCACCGATACACGTTGAATAATCGAGGTAAGGAATTGAGTGTGTCGTGGCCATGTGGAGCCCCTACACCACAAGTAGTGTGTGTGAGTTGTGTAGATTCCTTATTGTTAGTTTCCTGCACTTCTCTTTACTATAATTCTTATTCCTTATTGCAAATGCGTAGGTTAATAAAAATGTGATGAATGAATATAAATCACTGATGTCAACCATGTAGAATAGAATGATGAAATGGAGGATGACATGATACGTACATGTGATCATGAATGAAAGAATTTCCTTGTTCTGCACAATTTATTATATTCACCTGCTGTGAATTCCCTAGTTATTAATAATTTCTCCATTATTTGTTTTATACAATTCACTAAATGATTTACTGTAATTTTCTTAGTTGTTAATGCTAAACAATAAAGTATTTATAGGTTATTTAGGATAATAATTATATGAGCAAGGTTAGCATAATTAATCAATTCAAGCATGTTTAATTACTTAGAATAAAAGCATATTGTTAATCACATTTTTATTAGTAAATTTCCAAGCATGTTTCCATTTAATTATTGATTATATGTCTAAGCTTTCATATTATTTTTAAGCATGTTCATTTCGCTTAGATAATTTGCTTATTATTAATCGTTCATCTTGCCATTCCTTGATTGTTAGGTTCAGTAAAAATTAAGCATGTTATATGTTACTTTTAACTTGTTCTATGTTTGCTTTCACTTAATGTTATTCTTGTCATTCGTTGTTTACCATTCACGCTATTCTTGCTATACATTGTTTAAATTATTATTCTTTTATATTATGTCAACATGCATCATGTTAATAGAAACAAGTAGGGAGTGCCCTCGGTGTGGTACTCACATGCATGAGTGAGGAAAAATATTAAATGAAATAAACGAATGATGATGATTATGATGATGATGATAATGATAATGGGAAGTTGGGGGATGGATGGGTAGTTCGGATCTAACCCATATAGGGTTAGAAGCCGATCAGACTATTCCATTCCACATGTGTTCCTTCAACTTCCCGATGTATGAGTTATGAATGAACGAATGAATGAAACGTAATGAAAGATTGGCTTGTGGCGATCCCATTCTAAGTGAACTAAATAGAGGCATTGCATATGTATTTTCCCCTTTTCCTTACTAAGTCTTTTTAGACTTACAGTTACTTGTGATGTAGGTATACGTGAATGACGAGAAGAACGATGAACATAACCCAAAACATTGATGAAGAATTTACACGGGCTGAGCTTGTGCTGGCCAGGCTACGAAGAGTGGAAATTGTAAATTCGTTAAGTTTCTTTCCAAAAAGGTGTTCTAAATTATAATTGTATGGTTTGTTTATTTCGTTAAAATCTTTCGTTTCCGCAATGTTTTAAAATAAATAATTTTAATGCTTCTGCATATTTTATCAAATAAACGATTTTTATAACAAGTTTTTACGAACGATTGGTAGCGGTCCAGATTAGGCGCACTCTGACATGTTTTTTTCAAAATTTAGCGCATTTTTAAATGTATAAAAATCTGGGTTGTTATAGGTTTGGTCCAACATAGAATAGGCCACCCCAGCTGATTCTGTGCGAATCGCCATCCCTTACCATCGCCAATTGCTGCCTATTTCTTGTTGTCGCCATTCCATCCCAATCAGCGCCCGACCATCAGAACAAAAAAGGGGAAGGAAGAATCGGCTAAACTTACCTCGACTACACCTCGCTTGAAGTCGGAAATCGTTGCCGGCAGAAACTTCGATCCTGAGCCCTACCCCCTACTCACTGCTCCATTTTGTCTGCAGTCACTGGCATGGACGTCACCACGTTGCGAGAGAGCCCGAGTAGAGATCCATTGTCGTCCCTCTCTCGCACTTGACTCTCTTGGTCTCCATCTCCCTCTCCCCGATTCTCTTCTGCCTCTTCTCACCTTTCCTTAACTCTAGACACGAGCAGGACAATTGTCCCCCTTGTTTCTAGACCAAACCGGTTCAAGGATAATCGGTTCACCCTTCATCTACTGTATTTAACCCTTTACTTTTATTTCAATTTCCTCCTTCCACTATTTAATTAATTCCTCACATTTTCATTTCATTTACATTAATTTCATTTTAATTTCCCTTATCTTAATTCATCACTCAATCTCCATTTTTTAACTTGGCCACTAATTTATTTCTACACCAAATCGAACTGAACCAGTTCAGTCCACATTTCTCCCTTTGTATTTATCTCACTAACTTAACCTTAATTATTATCCTAATAATTCCGTTAAATTATAATCCAACGATTTCGATCTTGGTAGTACCCTGATAATTATCGAATTATTCTAAATACCCTCCAACTACTTTACAATTATCGTTATTAAAATCCGATATAAAAAGTTAAGGTATTATACTCGTGCTTAAAGCCGTCATCCCATGCTCGCGAGGAAGGGAATTTTTCCCCATGGGAGAGTCACCTCTCTCCCTCTCTCAAACTCTTTCTCTCCGTCTCTCAAACTCTTTCATCAACCTTTTCCCCTTTTTATTTTCTTTTCACCTTCCTTTATTTTCCAACAATATTTCCTTTTCATATTTTCCTTCTTTTCCAGCACATTGTCAATTCTCGTATACCCCTTAATTCCTCTTCAACTATTCACCATATGATACTCAATACTCCAACATGATTTTCCAAAAAATACTCTTCCAATCCTTCAAAATTTCACTTCTTATTCACCCATTTTCCAGCACACTCCAATCACTCACATCTCCCAAAATTTTCTTTTCTATAATTTACCAAAAATTAAAACACAATAATCTCCCCGTAATTTCCAACTTAAGTTTCAAAAAATTCCCTCTCCAAATCTATGAACATTTCCTTTTCTATTATTTCTTCTAATTATTTGTTACAAACCCGTAATATTACTCTAAAATATCTCTTACCATTCCCACTATAATTTAGTACTTCCTATGTCAATAACAATCTGGCCACAAAATCCCATAAATTCCTAATAAACTTCCATAATCTTGAAATAATATGTTTTACTAATAGAATGATCCGATAATTATTGAATACTATGAACGACATCCTCAATCATTTTAAAAATTTATCCAAAAGGAACTTCGATCGTTACACAATCCATACCATAATACGATGTTGTTTATTTCATTAAACTTACCTTCCGCTGATGCATTTGCTTCTGTGCATATGTTCCATATCGTAAAACGATGACGCTTGTTTCATTTAACTTACCTTTCGCGGACGCATTCACTTATGTGGATACATTCCATATTATAAAATGACGATATATATATATTTTCAATTAACTTACCTTTTATGGACATTTTTGCTTCCGTGAATACTGCGAATGAGTCCATATTGTAAAACAATAACGATTATTTTGTTTAATCCTTCGAACTAATCCTCTATGGTTCCATTCATTTCTGTAGATTTCTCATCCTTAGTAGATACTTAAAGTTACAACGATGATTTATGCATTTTACTTATCCACCGTATACATGTTCCCTTATGCGGACGCGTTCCCTTTTGCATCATCATTGTGCACCGCAGACACATTATCTTTGTAATACGACGTCGTCCATTCTAAGGATGCATTCCTATATGAGGACACGTTCCCTTTCACGAACACATTTCCTTCCCAAAATGATGATGTCTTCCTCTTTATTACGATCATCTCCCAATAAAAGATTCGCTTATGCACTGCGGTTGCTTCTCTTTTCCACAGTGCCATGTCATAAGTGGATACTTTACAATCCACTATTAAATATTCACACATTTCGAAAACACTCTTATTTTTTCCAACAATTGCTTCTCCAACATGACCCCTTTTCAAAATCTAAATTTTGAAAGTGCTCTATAGATTATCGTAAAGTCAAATGAGAAAAAAATTTTGGATGTTACATTTTATGTACGGACCTCCGCAATCATGTAAAAGGGTAGAATCGAACGTTCACAACTAGTGCGGACATTCGAGAAACGTCTTTTAATGGAAAATGTGACTATGGGGTTTACCCTGTTCATTTTTCGTAGTTAAAAGTTTTAGTTATTAGCAAAATTAGTTTAAATTTTGATTCGTCACTGATTCTAAAGATTAGGGTTTATATAGAAATTATTGTTGTATATAAAAGCTCACAACAATAATATTGAATACCATAATCAGTTTAGGGCTATGAGAAAAATACTCAAAAGAATGCCAACAATAATTTCTATATGTTTAAATTGACTGTTTGTCCCACACAAAAAAAAAAAAAAAAACATACAAAAAAATCATAATAATTGAATCGTGTATGGTTGTTCAATCGTTTGCCAAATTCTTTCTTATGGTTCTTCTTTTGCTCAATTCTTTTTTGTAAATCCATTGATCAATCTCTTTTTTTCTTATTTCTTTGAGTCTTTTCTCTACGTATCTCCATATCTACATTGGATGCGTTGTTTCTTTTAAATTGAAAAAAAATATCAAGCCTCTACTCATGAAATTTGGGTTCTACGTGGAGGAAAACTCAACAACTTGAATCAATCTTGACCCTACATCAAAACGTATACTTTAAAAAATGTAAAAGAAAAAAAGATATTGTTCTGTTTTCTTTTAGACAACAAATACACGTTGCAAGATTTCCCCAGACATTTCTCTTAAAAATGGCAAACAAGATTTCACAATTTGCTTTCACATATTCTTCACCATTCCATTTTCTAATATTAAGTAAAAGCTTGCATCAGAGAACTATGCTTAAGCAGTTGATTACAAAAGAGACCATTAATTGCAAATATAAAAGGTTTGCACCAACAGGATAACTATGACCAAAAATAGACCAAATATAGTAAAGTCGTTTACTTATCATTGACCATTTGCCCAAAAATAATAATTAAATCCATGAATTTGAACTTCTTTCGTGCCATAATTATATATTGATTTTATTTAGGGCTTATCTCTAAATTCTTCAAAGCAAGCAAGAAACTAATTGTTTAATTCAATAGTTGCTGATGAATTATTAAGTGAGCAAAGAATCAAAGGACTGTCAAAGTAAGTGGAAATAACATGTTTGTGTGCTCCAAAACTCTCATAACCTCGATATCATGGCATATTCTTAATTAACTGTTGGTATACATGTAGTTTTAATGCATCATGATTAAATAAGATAACTTATTATGTCTAGCATGGTGTCACACATAAAGATCCATAACTAGAAGATAGCTATTACCTTAATTTAGAGAAAACTAAAGGAAAACCCAAAAATAAAACAAAGAAAACGGGGAAGAAACAAAAATGATATGTTAATAATAATGTACACACTAGATTATGTCCAGTCCTAGAAATATGTTATAAGGTTTGTATATCACATGGTAATATATAGAAGAGCCAAATATGAAATTGATGTTAACATTCTCTAATGTAAAAGAAAATATTAAACCATAGAGTAGCATTGCATTTGAATAGAAGTTAGGATATGTAAAAATTAGATCTGAATACCTAAATAGACTTTTTCTTCATACCTGGAACTTCCATGAGTTAACATGCATGCGTTAAATAATAGTGTCGGTCGTCAACCCTTTTGAAGTAGGACACACCAGCTACAATTGGAATCAAATGGATTCAAAGGCGCATCCCCAGCTTGAGTGTGGGTTAGAGAGAGAGATTAACTTCAATTTGTAGTGGAGCTTCTTTTTCGTGGGTTGCCATTGGCGTAGGCCGGTGGGGGAGGATAGTTCCACTTCTGTCTTTTAGTACCCTGTATTTAGGTAAATGCATGCATATGTTTGATTTGATTGGTTTACATGTGAAAAGTGGGCGGACATAAACAAATGAGCATGTGTAGAGCACGTGGGAAAACAAGCCCGCCCTTGATTATGAATATGGGAAAATGAGAAGATAAGAGTCTTATCAATGTCAACTGTTTGACCCTACAACATATGATTGTAGCCAAACCCATTTCAGAAGGGCTGCTCTCTTTATTTATTAAAGGTCTGACATTTAGAGCTGTTCCAATCCTAAGGACCTGACTTTTAGTTTCATTGTCTATAATTTGCCTTGTGTGATGCCTCTTTCGGATCCCACAATGATATCAAATCTCCCATGCTTCATAGATGCGTGGAAGAAGTTAGTGGGAACATGTGAAAATGGCTATACATTGAAATGAAAAGGTAATGCTTATAATCTTTTTAACTCTTTAAGATTATCAATGGGTTACCATTCAAGAGTTCTATGTTCCTATACAAAGTTTGAACTTTTGATGTGAACATTATTCCTTTGCTTCCATTATGTTAGGGGTGTGCAAACCAAACCGAAACCGAAGAACAGGATCAGAACCGGTGGTTTCAGGACGGTTCGGTTTGATTTTGCCCCTAGAAAAATGAGTTTCGGTTCTGTTTATGCATAATCAAATTTTTTTGGTCCGATTTTTGGTTTTGTCTTCTCAGAACCAGAAAACAGGAACCGGAACGAAGTGTTAATTAGGGCTTGGAATTGTTTGGGTCTGAACTGTGTTCTGCACTGCACTTTTGATCCACGATCCCGAACGGCGCTCCCCCGAGTCTCGATTTGGCGATTTCTGCTGCAACTCTCCCAAACGGCGAATGCTCCTGTCTGCATCGAGAGACTGCGTCTGCATCTAGCATTTGTGTCTTCTGTTCGTCTGGGTCTAGCGTCTACGTCTTCGTCTTCGGTTTGTCTTCCGAACGGCGAACGCTCCCTACTCACACTCACAGGTTGTTCGGTCGCTTGCTCAACTGAAGCTCACTGCTCGGTTAGTAATGTCATGTTGTTGACTTGATTGCTGTAGTTCCAAAAATTTGTGGTTCTGTTCTGCGTTTGCCAAAGCCTCCATGGTAAATGTTTGATATTTCTAAATGGTTGATATTTCTGTTAACCCTATAAATGTTTGATTGTTCCACATGTTTCCATATAAATGCTTGATACTTCCTCATGTTTGATATTTCATATATTTCTATTTGATATTGTTGAAGTCTGCATATGCCTGGTTGGGTTGGATTGTTTGAGGTTCTGATTGTTGTTGATTCTAATATAGATTTTGAATTTTTTATTTATGAATTTTCGTTTGTTTTGTAAGTTTTATATTGGACATTGTAGTTGTATATTTTATTTGTTGTCAACAGCTAACAACTATGATTCAGTTCTATGTCTTCTACTACAATAAGGTGTTAATATAATATTAAAAAAAGTTTTAAAATTTGGTTCCAGAACGGTACTGAACTGGAACTGAAATCGAATTTACAGTTCGGTTACAGTTCAGTACCAGTTTCCCAAATGGCCGATTTTGGTTTTGTGAATCCAAAACCAAAACTAACCGGTTCGGTTTGGTTCCTTTTCAGAACCGGACCAAACCGGATCATGAACACTCTACATTATGTTGTTCAAAGACTGATTACTACATGTGCAATTTGTTACATTAATGCATTACACTTGCATGAAAACTCAAACTCATGGATGGCTGTGATGTGATGGTTGTGAATATGTTGGGATTTTAGTAAAAGTATATCATTTATACGTCAATACATGTGATGCAAAATATGCAAGTTGTTGTGCATAAAAACAATTCACAAATTAGGTGTAATATCCGAGAATTAATTAGGTAATATTATATGTATTTTAATAAATTGGTACGGCTATTTTCTGTAAAAATTTATTAAACATTAGCAATATTTGTTAATAGGGTAATAATAGAAAAGAAAATGGTGAGAGGTCGAATTACTACATGTGTTTGTGCGGACAACAAATTCCATTTAAAAATAGGTTGCTATGGATATTTGGACAAAAGATAATAAATACTCACATATCCAAATATATTCGCAGATGTATTGTTGTCCAAGAAGGGGGACGTGTTCGTAACTAGTATAAAATGACATCGTCTAGAGTTAAGAATACTTGCGGAGAAGAAAGGTGTCTGTGACATGTAAAAACTACATCGTTTCAATAAGGAATTTATGAATGACTAGTATCTACAAATGGAAATGTGTTCGCGGCATGCAAAAATGTCGTTTGAATAAGGATTCTCGAATACACATATGAAAATGCGTCCGAGAAAAATAAAATGTTAAGTAAAACTTTGCCATTTGTACGAGGGATTTTGTAGATAACAAGTTTCTGGGGAATGAAACGCTTCTGCGGTGTATAATACAATGAAAAATGTCACATTTTAAGGTCAAATCACGAAAAAGTGGGTGTTTACAGTAGAGTACATGTCTACCGCGGATATTCGATATTGGATTATGCTTTTTGAATTCATCATTCAAGTGACAAGCCATCGGCAGAACACCAAACACGTGGCACCTGTGATGTCACGAGCAAATGATTGTGACATCTCCATTTTCATACAATTTAAAATATATAATTTTGAAAGACTTTTTCTTTTATAAACACAGTACAATATTATTTTTACTAAAACATTTGAAATTTTCATAAATAAAATTCTTTTCATTAAAACGTTTACAACCTATAAAAAATTGAAACTTCACATAATAAACTTTTTACAAATTAAAAACACTTTATATTTCTTTTTAACATTTAGCCTAGCTAGCCACCAAGTTTGCATCGTGTAAATCCTCCATCTACTGCTCATTTTCTCATTTTCATGTATACCGAAATTACAAGACTTAAACTATAAAATTATTGCTTTGTAAGAAGTGAAATGAAATATGAAATAAGAAATTCTCCTTTTATTAAACTTTTTTCTCGCTTTAGTTTCTTTTCTTTCTTTTTTGTGCACGTCAATGCATTTTGTCTCGACATCAATCAAAGACATATTAACCGCTATACACATCAATGCATAACGTCTCTTGATAAAGGCTCGACATCAATCGAATTGCTTGTTAGTTGTTGTGTACTTCAATGCACAATGACCCATCACCTGTGGTAAGCAACTTCGGCACCAACATAAAGCTTTGCTAGCAGTCATACACATCAATAGACAACAATCCATTCTGACATCAATCGATACATGCTAGCCGCCGTGCACATCAATGCTTAAATTGTCTTACCAACCGTTGGTCGGTATGTCTCGACATCAATCAAGAACAAACTAAGAAACTCAAGTTTATGTTTCCAAATTCTTTATCATGTAGCATTTTAAGTCATAAAAATCTTATGCATGAGAAATGCAATTACATTTTCTTGAAAACAATGATGCGTGAATGCATATAATTCCATAAATAAAAATACATCTCTATATTTTAACATGAGCAATAACCTATTTTCTTTCAACAAAAATCATAAAACAACAAATAACAATACATCTCCAAGTAATAGCATGATCACAACCAAACATTTATCCAACACAGCAGCCTAACATTCTAATGTGCCACAGGTTTCCTTCATTCACAATCAAGCACGGAGATTCTCTAATGATTTTTATTATGTTTATGTTGAAGAGGTTCAAAAGTGAAAGAGGAGGAGTTACATTCATTCAACATTCAAATATATTATGGTTTTCTTCAAAATGAAGCAGAAGTGGAAGATCAAGCATAAGATTGAAAGACTTATGCCAAAATACAGAATCTTTGATCCGACTCATGAGTATGACTTGGAAGTTTCAACATCCTTAAAACTCTTATATCAAAAAAAGTTATGTATAACAATTGTAGTTGACATCTTAAGGTTTCTAGAATAAGCTGGATCATTAAATTTGGAGTTTGTTTGCTATGTCAAAAAGCCCGAGAACAGAGAGCTACGTTTCTGTTTAAGTGGCTGGATTTCACCTACCCAAATTAGAAGCCAATTCAATTTAAAGTCCAACCTTTGATTCAAGATGAAGGCACGCCTAAAGAAGTGGATCTAGAGATGCCAACACATGTGTTTAATTGACATATTGATTAAGGATCAACCAATGATAAAGAAGGTCAACAAATTTGAATTCATACAAATTAGAATGAAGTTCAAATTCATTCCAATCTTTATTTAGCTTACATTCAAGTTATTTTAAAGTTTTCTAAGATAGTTTAAATTCAAGTTATTTTAAAGTTTTCCAAAATAGTTTAAATTCAAGTTATTTTAAATTTCTAATGGATAGATAAGGGTTGGTTAGGGATAAATATAAGTCAATCTTATTACTAGTAGAAATGTTTTCATGATGGGCTATATGTACCCCACAAAAACTCATTAGAAGTTTTTTATTTTTTGATAAATAAAATCCTTTTTAGCTTAGGCTATTTCCTCTCTTTCTCTTGGATTGTTGAAATCCTTGGATTGAAAAACTAAAGTCAAGTGTTGTGAGAATTACTTGATTTTTAGATTCTTGCAATTCTTCTAGCCAACTTCGATTGGTTAAGACGTTCGAAGATTGCAATCAAACTCACTATTTTGTTGGTATGAATTTTCTTCTTGATTTATCAAGGAGAAGTTCTATGGAGAAATAGTAAAATTATAAAGGAGTAATGTAACATCTCGTAAACTTTTTATCATATAAAAATTTTCTTTCCTCTAAAACAGTCATGAGGGAAAACTAAAGTAACAAACAGCTGAACTCTTATAAAATATTTCAAACCAGTAGTTTAAAAACTATTTAAACAAACATTGCTAAAACATTAACTTAAATTAGTTTAATACCAATAAATACTTGAAAGTATTTTGAAACTCCTAAAACAATTAAATTTGCTTATCCCATTTTCGTGAGCCATAACCCCTAAGGTCAACATCGCCAACAACACAAATAGCTCAAGATAGCAACACCCCATCAGCTACGTCCTTAACAAGCTCTATCCAATCATTGACTCCTCACCTACATAACAGGACCTAGATATGAGCGTAAAGCTCAGTAAGCGGTATAAATATAAAACATGAAACACACTTCTAACCTATAAAGTTTGTACGAAGTTTTCTATTTTGCTTATCCTTTACTTATTTGTCTTGTAATGTTATTTATTCTCTTTCTGTGTTGGGTGTAACCAACCAGACCACATAAACAATGATTTGCAGTTATTCTATTTAATTCTGTTACAGTTCCATTTTCATTTAGTTCCAGTTACCCATCCAAGTGTTAGAGATGTCAACTTGACAAGATAGAACAATTTATGCACAAGGCGGCCATCCTGTGGCACACAGCTACGCGACCAACTCAAGAATCCTCATCTCTAACCACCTATTTATGTTTATTCACTTTCGTATAATGTTAGGATTCCAAGTCTTAACATTATTGTTAGCATACAATTCTATTTAACATGCAACGTGTTCATCTACCATATCCTCAAAATGTGATCAATTCCTAACTAAGGAACTGAAATTAAATCTAATAAACATACAATTCATAAAAAAGCAATCAAACAAACAAACCCTAATTCCCGTGATTTAGCACATAAATTTCTTCTCCTCAATTCCTATTCACAATCAAATGAGATTTACTTATTAATAATAATAGTTCAAAACTGTCATCTATCATCAAGTTACATATCCCCAATCTCCACAAGAAATATTATTGTTAGCAGAATTCTATAATCCAACCTAATAGTTCTCAATAGTTTCCATCATGGGAGTTTTGCTTAACAATAATATCACAACCCGATAGTTTATTTCAATCAGAACAATGCTTAATAATAAAACCCAATGTTCCGCAGTGGCCAAGATAATCATAATATCCAATAACAGAATATACCTATCACAGTTAATGCAACCACGGTCATAACAATTACAACAACTATGGCTTCAGCACAACAACTAATTTAATACTTTCATGAATATTTTCTTTCAATTCATTTACCAACAAGTTATGTAGTGGCTAATCAATTTCCAACTTAGTAACCAAGTATAATATGCTATGACAATAATTCATTTTCCACTTTATATGAATCAGAATAGTTAACCAACATATTTTTGTTAGTCTCGGGCAGTAATCACACCAATATTTTTCACTTGATAATAATAGAATCAATGAAACCAAGGTAGAAACCAACAGGCATAATTCAACAACAAAGAACAATTGGTAGAAACCAATACCTGAAGCATCTAAGAACCTTAAATCCAAAAAAAAACTCCTTCCTTGTGATTCTTTCTTCCCAAATTATAGCACTCCTCCCATGGTTAGAGAATGCTTCTTCTATCTCACTCAAAACTTCAAGAATCACTCGACCTCTCTCCGCCCAAACAAAACAAAATATCATCAATAACTATATCGATATAGCTATGGTCCTTTAAATCTCCAATAGTCATCATTCTCCTTTGTAACGACCCGTTTTTCTTTCTTAAAACACGGCATTTTTAGAAAACACTTAAATTTAAAATTTTTCTTTTCTTTAATTTCATTTAAACAGTTGCATAGCAGATGACTTTTCATTCATTGAACCATTTAGAGATAATGAATAAAACCCTTTCTTAAAAACAAATACAACTTGCATACTTCACTTAACTTAAAATAGAAATCACCTTATACATTTATTATTAACTTTAGAAAACCTTTTTCATTTCACTTGATCTTTAGCCTAGCCAGCAACAATGTCTGTGCATGCAAATCCTTCATCAGCTGATCTTTATCTTATTCTAGCATGTACGTACATCACAAGACTTAACTATGAGCCTAAAGCTCAATAATCGATATAAAATAAATATGCAATGCACATGCTATGCTGCTATTAAAATCCCTAGGCTGTTTTCTGTTTTCGTTTCCGTTTGAGTATCTTTTCTATTTACATTATCCGCTTCAATTGCCAAGCTCATGCTTGTGGTCCAACCTCAGGACTTTAATCCCAGTGTCTGGTTCATGCTTGTGGACTACTAGAACACGTCTTTTTACGTTTATTCACATTTGGTTTTGTTTTCATTTTGGTATCTTTTCTGTTTACACTATCCGCTTAAGTTGCTGGGCTCACACTTACGGTCTAACCTCAGACTTCGTTCACAGTGCTGGGCTCACGCATGCAGACGACTAGAACATGTCTATGTACGTTTGTACACATGTGGTTCCATTTCCGTTTCCTTTTCAAAACCATGTTTAAAACCATTTTTGTAACATTTCAAAAATCATTATGCGTGGATGCATATGAATGCACATAGTTCTATCATATCATCACTATAGCGTAAAAACATGCTCAATTATCACTATAAAGCATATATCTCAATTTAATCAACAAGCACGGTCAACGTCTTTAACGTAAAGAACCTAATTCTAATAAACACAGTATCAAGCAACAAGCAGTAATACATCCTTGATCAATAGTTGTATCACAACTTATTACATCTAACAAATACAATTAGCATACAAATTTTAATCTTGCAATGTAGGTCTTTCAACAAAACACAAGCAATATCACTTACCTGACGGTCTTCATTGCAATATTGCAACAATTCTTATTTTATGAGTATTCTCATCCACCTTCACATTAGCTTTCACAATCAAGAACAATAAATCATCAATTTCATTTCTTCAACAACCATTCACATACCATTCCTCAATAATAATCATCTCCAATATAGTAACCTCAGTAGGCAACAACCTCTAACATCAGTAAACTAACATCATAAAACATGCTTTCACATTGCTAACTTCCAATCGAGTAGACAAATCTCGAAGGACAACAATCTGCACTCAACAAAACTACATTCCTCATAACTGTAATTAACAGAGGACATATCCAATCATACAGGCCCTAACATTCTAACATGCCAACGATAACACAATAGAGAATAAATAGAGACCATTATCCATTAACCCAACACAGTAACGTACTTTTAGAAAATACAAAACACTTAACCTTAACTTCATCAGTGTATGAGAACTTAATTCAACATACATACACAATATTTTCACTTAACAAAACAAAGAAGCAGTAAATAATAGAAAGCTAAAATCCATAATAGAGCACATATCACATTATCGAGCAACAAGGAACAAACACCCAAACAACTTCATCTTTCATCTTCTACCATTATTTTATGTAACAACCATAACAGTCATGAAGGAATCCTCATACCTAAAGAACACATGAAGAACAAAAGGCAAGGGGACACAAGAACCCTTCCTTTCCTTCTTCTTCTCCGTTTTTTCACCGAAAGAGATCTTCCACTCTCATTGCCCTCTTTCTCTTTCTCTCTATTTCTAAGTTTCTCTCTCAGCTCTCACTTTCACCCGAAGCTCACACCACAAACTCTCTCACTCACTCTTTCTCTCTCTCAATTACAACACCATTCTTTCTCTTTCTTTCTATTTCTATTTCTCACAAAGCTTCCCAAATACGCATCATTTATCCCCATAAAATCTCACTTAACCCCTTGTAGTGCCCCAGGGACCGTTCACTTGAGCCCGAGCCAAGAGGCTCGTCGCTTTTCTAACGCGTTCTTATTTTGTAGGAAACAATCATTCATTGGGATTCACGGAGGCGCTAACGCATAATGACAAAGAAGTTCTGCGCCATGTTCTCACGTAGAGCCATGTAAAACCCTAATCGGCTAGATCCACTTTGTCTCGGTTTGGAGGAGCTATCGTGGACCGAAGCTCATAAGGTTAATTGAGAGCATTCTCTTCAAGGTCCATGTTATATTTATCATTTTTGGATGTTTTGTTGTTGGATAATGGCTTGGGAATTGTTTTGTGAGTTTTTAAATCATTTTATATTTGTAGGATTGGAGGTGCTCGGTTTGCATGTAAACTGAGTCCTCATGCCCAATTTTTATATTTTAAGGGCAATTAGGTCATTTCCTTTTGTTGTATCATTAGAGGGTATTTAGATATTCCTAATGGAAAATTGTAAGTACTTTTGGATAAACCCTAATTGAGAGTAACTCTTTGTGTGTGGTGAACCCGTTGGTAGAAGCTCATGGTTTTTCCTCTCCTCCACAATCCTTCTTCTTGTTCTTGCTTGTTCTCGAGAAAAAGGAACCTTGCTATCTCTTCTGCCAGCCTCCTATGGAAGATGTGATCGTGGTGTGGAGATAGGAGACCTTGGAAAATCCCAATTTGGAGTGTTGCTTCCTTGGAGCTTCCGAACTAGTCGCTCCCTCGATCATTGGAGGGATCTGCGGACCTAGTTGGTTTCTTATTGTGTTCTTGATTTTTCTTGAAAGGTAACCTATATTTTCTTGTCCCCTGGAGCTACTATTTTGTTTCTGAGGATTTGGTTGGAATATTTCTTGGATTAGATCTTGATTTTTAGAGTTATACAAGGAAAGATCTTTTAGCTGAAAATATGTCTCCAGCAAATCCAGATCTGAGCTTCGAATTTAATCACGCATACCTATGTGTGTGCGTGACCTTTGAGGCTGATATTTGAGAGTGTTTATGCCTTGATTATTAGCTGATTGTCCTGTAATTTTGGTGGTCAAAAGGCGTATGCAATTTGAGATTCGTCCGTTTCAACTCTGGTGATCTGATTCTATTTTTTTGAAACCCTAATTCGAGTATGATCTTCCTCAGAGCATAATTCCGTTTATACAAGTATTTTGAAGCTGTTTTTTGGAGACACTATTATTGGGATTATTAACTGCTATACTTATAAATTTGAGCTCCAAACCCTGTATCATTCGTGAGTTCTATTCAGACTAATTTCAATGCTCAGATTTTAAATCTAGCTGATAAATTATGAATAGTTTGTTGTTTCACTCATATATTTGTAAATCTTACAAATTTGAATCTGCAATTTTAATGGAGTAGTCCTTTCTAAAATACAAAGATTTTGATACCATTTGGTTATTGTTTGGATCCAAATTCGTAGTTAAGTGCACATTTTATTTGGAGGACGCCAGCCTGTTTTGGAAGGAATTTATTTTAGGGCAGATCTGGTTTCGGGCATAACTCCTTATAAACGATGAGCTTGAGTGTGGATTTTTGTGGGATTATTTTGTGAGGTGTTTACTGATTATCATTAAAATTATGGATCCAAAAACCAAATGCAACTCGACTTCTAGTGATTATAATTTTAGTGCTCGGATTTGTGCAATAGTTGATTTCCTTTTTCTCTTGATTTGTAAATTTGGAGTTTTGAATCCTATCACCCTCTTAGGAATTGCAATCTGTAAAGGAGGAGTACGTGGAGAAATGACAGAAACACAGTTCATGGCATTTTCAATCTCCAGGAATTCGAATGGAAACGGTCGATCACATGACAGATCGGTCCAACATCAATTTCATCTCCACCATGGTTATTGCCTCTGTAATATTTATTACGTGCAACCAGTCGATCATCGGTCCAACGCACTTTCCAAGCAGCGGTTCATCGAAGGATCAACCGCTCCCACATTGAGCATTGCCAGCAGTTGATCAAGGATCAATAGATCCCACTTTGAGCATCTGTCCATATTTCACCTATGAATTCCTCACATAACCCTCTCTAATTCAACAATTCCTTAAACAATAATTCACCAATTATCTAGCCCATAATCTTATAATAAATCTTCAATCACCTTTCTAATAGTCTACACTAATTATACCAAACTTATTTTCGGGGTATTACAATCCGTAATAAAATTGTAACACCTCGACTTTTTTCAGTTTGACAATTATCGCATTAAGTCTAGAGGTATTTCCATAATGTTTTCACCGTTTACGCGATGTAATTAGACGAAGGGGTGATTGAGATATTACATTGCGTATTGATAAGTGTTATTTTATGACCTGTATTTAAGGGAAAAGTGTTATGGGGTAGGAGCTAAGTGAGAAAATGTGAGGAACTACTGTCCAGGGCATTTTGGACGCTTGCGGATGAGTTGTCTTGTCCGTAAATGCATTGGACACACGAGGATGGGTTGGGACGACTCAGGATGTGATTCTGTGTCCTGACTGCACTATGTTGTAGACTTTCGGATGAGTTCGGATGAGTACAGACGTGGATTAGCCGTGTCTGATTTGAATCTGTCCAAATCCTGGACAATTTTGGATGGTTGGGGACGACTGCGGATGTGGAGTATCCTTGTCCGATTTGCCTTTGTCCGAGTTTGGGACACTTTCAGATGCCTGCGGACACCATAACGTATCCGAATATCGTCTGCGGACGGTACAGACAGGATGAGGACGCCAGTTCTCGTCCAAAGCCACATTTTATCCTGTGAGATTTTGTTCTTGTGGACGAGACCAATGCGTACGCACTCATCCGAAATAGCCGAGACTAGCGTAAATTTAGGGATTGAAATCATGTTTCTTGTCGTGTAGTCCATAACGGCACGATTCCTAGACACGAAAATCCCCTCCTGGGGTAGGGCGCCAACCTCCCCTTCTGGAGTCTCCCACTCTGGTCATCATTTCCTATCCCTTCAAAGTACAAATTGACTCCCTCTCCCTAGTATAAGCCACTTTTCTCTTCCTCTTTTTAGTCCATTTTTCCTTTCTTAGATGAGAAGTCCCAAAGAGTGAGAGAGAGACCTGCGAGAGAGTGATGGTCCAAATACCCTGAATCTTTTCCTATTTTATTAATGTATTAAATTGAAATAATTAATACATATGCATGTCACATCATGTTGTGTGATGATACGCGTAAATTATGTTCAGAAAGTATAAGGTTAACATTGAAAAATAATCTAAGTGTGAAATTGTAGAAAAGTGTGTACAGTGAGTTTTCCGACGCCTCTATCTCGTCTGAAGTCCTGCGCGGGCGACGCGGATGAGGAAAAAATGAATTTGTACAATGTTGGGGTGTTTCAGACGAAGGCTCGGACGGCGCAAACATTGTTGAAATGAATCTGTACCAAATTTTGTGCGTTTTCAGATGCGTCCTTCTCGTCTGAAATTTGCCTTGGACGACTTATCTCGTCTGAAAAGTCAGAAAAATCTGCGAAACCCATTTAAAACTCCCATCTCTCTCTTCTAATTTCGTATCTTACACGATGAAATCTCCCACTTTCAGACCTGCTGCGATGTCCAGTCTTCCCTTACGAGTTGGAAGCTTTCCACGTGGGGATTCTACAATGGACCTCCCCTCCATTGGATTGTGCAATGGACAACCTTCTTTACAGTTTATCCTGTGCAGCTGCCAACTCTCTCTCTCCTCCTTCTATAAGAGGTAAGGTTTCCCCTGTATGCTCTACTCTAGCAGTTGTGGTAAGGTGTTAGAGCGTTACATTGTCAAACAGAATTTGGTGAAGTATGAGTGTGAAGTAAATTGTGGTGAGTTAAGAGTGGTGTGATTGTGTTGGACGAATTGTGCTACGGATTGTAAGGATCTTTCTACCTGTGAAGATTGAAAGGTAAGGCTGGATGTTGGGATTTTATTATTACAAATTAAGTTATGAATCCTCAAATATGATCAGGATTGACAATGAGAAATTTGACTAACCACTCGTACTGTTTTGCTTAGAGATAGAAAAAAAAACTCAGTTTGGTTGCTGTTTTGTTTGCTATTGGCTGAGGTTTGCTGCTGGATAATTGGATTGGGTATTGAGGTAAGAATTAGGATATTGTTGATGGCCAAATGAGGCCCTACATTACGGATTTTTGCTTGTTAAACTATTGATTTGGACTTTCAGTTGCTTGATTTATTACCCAATGTGAGGAGCATGATTGTTAACTAGCTATGAAATGTGAATTGCTTGATGATGAATTGAATATCATTAACGTTGCTGTCAATTGTGGGAGTAAATAGTGGGAAGAACAAAGCAATAGACTTAGGTTTGCTGTTAACGATGTTCTGTTTACTTTGATATTATAGTTGAAGTTCTTACAAGTGTTATTGTTTCGAGCATGGATCTAGAATGAATGTCGTTGAAAATGGATTTTGAGTATTGTAAACTGTTATCCGGCTCATGTTTAGTATCATTGAATTGAAAGCATGACTAGTAACTTGGTTACTCGAATGAAATGGGAAATCCACGTATGATTAGTGGAAATATAGTTGAAGTTGAGCCTTGTGAATGGATTTAGAGTTGTTGTTCTTGCTCATGACTATCAACAAATAAATCGATAACCGACATTGCCCTCGTCGTACAAAAATGTGAAAATGCATACATTTGTTTCAATTGTTTGCTAATAGTAGTTATGATAATGACTATGATGGATTTCACCTGCGAATAAATGATTGTGTTTTCTTTCGTGTACTTATATCTTGGATGCTCTTTTGCACGTTATTTCTATGATTTACTATCTAGCACTCATGCATCACCCTAGGGCTTATGAATTGTTTACATGTTGTGTGTCATACCTAATATATGTAAATAGGCATGTGGGGATTCGGGTGAATTGTGACTTTCCATACGGTAGATTCCTCCCATGTAGGGAGTGGTAGGTTTAGAAGTTAGCTATGTGGATTCTAGGGTTCACAATTACCCCGTTCTTAAACCCCCAACGTCTTCAACAAAAGTGAAGATACCGCCTTGTGGATACACCCCCGATGGACATATCTCCTCGTCGGAGTGACCGGTTAGGCCACAAGGTACTAGGCAGTATTCCACCTTAAATTCTAGAAGAGATACGGTTCTCTTCTGTAATACATTGTGTGGTCATGCATCATATTAAATTCTTATTCTTGCTGGGCATTAGGCTCATTGTTTTTCCCGTAATGTAGGTGATTATTTTGATGATAACGTTGCAGTGGTGGAGGAGACGTTCCAGGATGACCCCTCATGTTATCAGTCGATTTGACCTGCTTGGTATGACTCACGAGTTTTGGGAATTGTTTGTATTTTGATAAAGAATGGGTATTTTGGTAATTACTATTGTTAGTATTTTGTACATTTTTAACAATGTAATAGGGACTTTGGAACTTTTGTTAAGAACACTTGGAAACTATGTTTTGAAATCCTATTATTATTCCACATTATTCACTCTGATTACGTTTTCTTCTAAAATAAATTTCAAACGATGAATAAATAAAGTAAAAAAATTTTATGACGTATTTTAAAGCAATAAAAATGTTTTTAAATTAACGGGGCGTTACAGTCCGAGAGTGAGTTTTTGAGTGGGAGAAACTGCGAGCTAAGTGACACGTTACTAGAGTAAGATAGGTTGTGAGTAAAGCTTGGGGCAGCTGGTGTTCCTAAACCTGCTGCCCTTGGTGGAGCTACTGAGCTGCTTAGGAGAGTTGTCCCCGTTAGTGTTCTTCAATTAGGTAAGGAATTAGGGGTTTCTTGGCCTGTGGAGGCCCTACACCACAAGTAGAGTGCGTGAGTGTGGTATTCCTTGGGCTTTTAGTTCTATTCTTGTGTTGATAGCTCTATGATTGATACTCTGCAGTTATTTCCTTTTACCTAGATGATTTTCTGTGATATTCCCTTGATGATATTCTTTGTTAATTGTGTGATTTCCTTTACTGCTAAGTGATATTGTTAGTTGTTAATAATGGTTACTAAGAAATAAAGAATGATGAACTGGAAAGAGGAATGCGTGAGGATGAGATAAGCTTGAATGAACTATGATTTCCATTTCTTATATTAATTTTATTATTATTGCTTATTTCCTTACTCGTTGTTAGTTAACTCTCTGTTTTTAAGCGGTCCAGCTATTTGCTGTTAATGAACATGTTTGAATTAACTAATTAGGATTCTACTAGAACAACCTTGAGCATGTTTAACCAATTAATAATTTATCGTAGTTAACTAATTAACTAATTAATCTAAACAAGTAAGCTAATCAGTCGGTAACTATAATATGGGCTTAAGCATGTTAATTAATTAAAGTAACTAATTAGACTTGAATATGCTTATTTAACTAATTAATTATCTAGTCATTAAATAACAATCCAAACATGTTTCACTAGTCGTTTAATTAATAACTAATCATTGAGTATGTTAATTAACGAACTAGTCGAGCATGCTAATTAACTAGCGAATTTAACTTAATTAGAAATTGAGCATGTTAATCAACTAGAGTAATTAACTTAACTTAGAAATTGAGTATAATTAATCAACTAGAGTAGCTAAATTAATTAGAAATTGAACATGATAATCCATTAGAATAACTAATTAGAATTATAATCGAAGTCTTTACTTGAGCATGTTAACTAACTAGCATAACAATTCGATTAACTAGTTAGCATGTTTAATTAATTAACCAACTAGAATAACTAGTAGTATGTTTGTTAATCACCTAGAATGAACTAACCAATAATTAACTAGACTTTAATATGATTGGTCAAACATGTTTAAACAATCTAGGATAATAATCGTAATTCATTATTGAGCATGTAAATTGACCTAGAACAACTGACTATAATCTTGAACATGGAAATGAACTAGGATAGACTAATATTAACATGTAAGTTCTTATTTGATAATATTCTATGCATTATCACTTTACTGTAATTTCCTTGACTGTAATTTCTATAAATGGATGCTTTACTTCATTATTATGCTTTACTTTCTCAGAGAATAATAGAGAAAACAAAAGAAGAAGGAACCAAGTATGAACGAACTAAGAATTTCATTGATTATGTGACTGGGTGTTTCTACATTACTTTGTTATTGTCTTCTTGGTGTTGCTTATAATAGTGCTCATAATCACTTGTCCTTAGCATGTTATTGTTTACCTAAACCTGAGCATGATTAGTTAACTAGGATAAAAGTAGGTAATTAACCCTTGAACATGTAATTCCACTTGAGTATGTTAGTTAATTAGGATATCTAACTAGCATGATAAATGTAGTATTTCCTGAGCATGTTAGTTTATTGTTCATTCGTTGTTCCAATTTGATATTGTACTTGTTTTTTATTGTGCGCAGTTATTTCCTTCTATTATATGCTTTACTTTATTTATATGCGCTTTCAATTACAGTTTCATTCTTTATGCCTACTTCAAATTCTATTAATGTTATGTTATAATGCATCATTTATCATGTTATGATGAGAAATTATGATCATGCATTATGTTAATAGAAATTAATAGGGAGTGTCATCTTGTGGTACTCACACAAGCATTAGGTGAGGTAAAATGTTAAGAAAATGAAAGAAGAAAAGGGAGTTGGGGTAAATGGGTAGTACGGATCTAGTCTGGTAGCTAGGATACACCCCTACCTTGTCGGGAAAGGGACTAGTGTGCACACAGGAGGCTAGAAGCCGACCAGACTATGCCATTTGAAAGGACGACCTCCATCTTCAGCTCAATGTACGAGTAACAAACGAATGAAAGAAAGTAATGAACGAACGTAATAAAAGGATTGGTTTGGGTGGCTCTCATTCCAAAAAGCACTAAAGAGAGACATTTTATGAATGCATTAAACGATTTTCCTTACTAAGCCTTTGAGCTTACAGTTACTTGTGGTGTAGTTGTATGTACTTGTATACGAAAACGACGATAACGATGAACAGATAATAAAGCAAGAATGAAGGATTTGTATGGGCGAGATTGGGGCTGGCCAGACATAAAGAGAGTAAACGAGAGCACAGTTGTAATAAAAATGGTATTTAATTATCCAGTTTCTTTTATTAAGTTTCTTTCATTAAATTATTTACACTTTCGCAATGCTTTAAACAAATGATTTTATAACGTTTCCGCAATTCATTAATTTGATTTTCATAATGAGTTTAACAAAAGGTTATTAGCAGTCCGGTTTAGCGTCGCACTCTGATTTGTTTTAAAAGAGATTTGAACGGTTTTACAAAAGTTCAAATTTTCACTTATTTTAAAGGATTTACGAAAAACTGGGTCGTTACAAAAATCATTCCATGTTCTCCGATAATTCAAAATTATTATTACCTTTAGTGTAAGCTTAAATCCGAGTATTACATTTCTCCCTCCTTAATAAAATTTTATCCTCAAAATTTGCTTAACCCATGGTCCTTAAATTATCTTCCCCTCCACGTTAATTCCATCATCAACCTAACTTTTTACAACTTAGGCAACCTTGTTTAATGGCCTACCTGATTTAGTTTATACTTTAATTACTTTTTACTATTTCCCCCTTTCCCATTTATAAAAATTTAGGCAGAATCTCTCATATTTCTTTACTCCCCCAAAGCTAATTCCATACATCCTGCACACAAAATGCAAGCAATTCCAGTATTATCTATCATTTATCATATACATTACTTAACTTAATACAGAGAAATAAAGTACGTACATCCATACATCCAACCACAATAAAAAAAATTGCACAAGTGTTCCAAAAATTACATGCCACTAACATTAAATTACATATAATTTAAATAACATCCAAATAAATCATTCCTCTAGGGAGTAGTCACAAGTGAGGAGGGCATATCATCATTCATTGTCATCATCATTGTCTCACTATCTAGAAGAGAAGGAGTAGGTGGCCTTCTTGGTTGAAATCTATATTGGCTCCCAGCAGCACTTCCACTAGCATGTTTAATCCTTTCGATCCATTTTGAGATGGAACATATGTCTTTCCTCACAAATGTACACAGTATATCAAGCCTAATGAACTGGTTCTTCATTCCCATAATCTCCTCTTTCATCCCTGTCATCTCCTCTCTCATTCCCCACACATTCGATGCCACATTTGCCATTCCATCCAATAGGGAATGGTAATCTTTCTCCATTATAGAGGTGTGATGACCCAATGAATATTCAGTAGACAGTCGATACGATGCAGGCAAATCTATATCCATTAGATCATTAGTCATCAAGATCGAAGGCACACCGTAAGTTGAAGGTACAGGAGTAGCTTGAGGAACTGCTGTAGCCCAAGCAGCTCGAATTTTTTGATTGAAACACCACAATCCTTTTGTCATTCTAATTCCAAACATCGCCAACATGTTCAGATCATATATATATATATCAGTGCCCTTTTCCTCACGCATAACTTCATTAGCTGGGATTTGAAGTCTAAAGTGTCAGATGATGGCGGTAATTAATGTATTGTATAAGAGACTTTTTGATGTGAACCTAGGGTATTAAGTAACCCTAGAACCAACAACAAACACTGAATTTGACAATAGATCATCATACAAATAAAGAAAGTGTAGATAGGAACTTGACTCTAGCCAAACCTGTCGACTAGAACCAGAGTTATCAGAAGAGCAACTTGACCATAACCAAACTTGTTGGTTCAACCAAAGCTATCAAAAGCCTGATCTTTCAAAATGGATGCTTGAAGAGACCAAGTCCTTTGTAAAGAAGAAAAAGAGAGGAAACCTCACCAAAAGACACAAGTTTATTCAAAATTCTTAGACTTGTTTAAATAGACAAATATTAGGTTAACCCTAAAACATTGTAAAAAGATTAAAATAACACCAAAATTAGGGTTTAAAGTTAGAAGGGTGGCAAGGTAGCGAGGCAGGCACGCTAGGCTTGTTCAGTGCATACGTTGGGCTGGGCCGGGCGTGAGCTGGGATAGGTCACGGGTGCGAGCTGGGCTAGGCCACGGGCATTGGGTGGAAGTGGGCAAAGGACGCACTCGTGAGATAGATAGGGGGCGCGCACGCTCGATAGGATGCTCGCATGTGGGTGCTGACGGGACGGGCTCGGGCAGGCGCGCTATCGGCCAGGGTCGGATCTGGCATGGGTTGCTGGCGGGACGCACTGATGGGGCTCGCTGACTAGCACGGATATTGCGGGATGCGCACGCTAACAAGGTTGATGAGTAGCGGGTCGATAAACAATGGGCGCGCTGTCTTGGGGGGCCTGGTCATGCGAGGGTGGCGGACGTGGCGCATTGATAAGGTGTGAGATGAGTGTAGTGACGGGGCGTGTGCCGAGTGATGATGGGCCCGTTGTCGGGCCGCTGAGCTAGATCGACTTGGACCTCGAGGGGGAGAGCAAGCTGGTGCGCGCACTGCTCGCGGGTACAAGGTTGTGCATTGGGATGCGTGCTAGGTTGTGCACTGGGTTGTGGACTTACTGCGCACGCTATGTGCACCATAGGTCAGCCTTTGGGCCATTTGGAAACATAACCTACTTTTGCATCCTTTGACTTGTATTTCCTCGTTTATCCCTCCTCCAATGCTTAGGAAGCTATTTAAGGCCTTTGGGTCATGGATTTAGGGCTTCCCTTTTTGGACTTTTCCCACAAAAATTAGTGTTTTTTCCTTCACCCTCTTTATCCTTGTTGTTTTTGGGTCTCCTAATGGATCTTGGGCTTTGTAGCTTTTCTGGATCACATCAATTTTTGTTACACCCAAGTAAACTTTACTCATCACATTTAAGATAATAACGCCGAGGTGAAAGTATCCACGACCTATGAGCATCTCCATTACATATAAGTCCATGCAACTTACATGTTTTCGATGTCCGTCTCTCGGTAATAGGGAGTAGGTTAGTATATGTTGAAGTACTCACCCCATTTCCCGAACGTTCTTAGCTCTTGGTTTGAAATATCCAACAACGTTTGGATGTTTTTGAATCTATCTCAATAATTTAGTTGCTCAATCGGTTCTAACGAAGGCCGGATTAGAGGAGGTACTTAATATAGTATCGTTTTACATTAGCGGAGACATTGAATCCAATTGCTTTGTTGATAACTTTTGGAGTAAGTTCAATCTCGATCCCCAGAACGTAGGTTTTTCCTGTGAATGGTTGAGACCTAAACATCAAATTGGTATAGAATAGCCTAACTAATCTCTCGTGTGAAGTGCCTTCCAAATAGCATAGTCCCATTAGCTCGGTGTGCTCGAATAGCTCTCCCAACATTAGAGATAGCTCTCCCAACATTAGAGATTGGAAACTCTGAAAGAGGACCTTCCGTGAGTATACCAATGACATACTCTTAATGTCATTGTCAAATAGATTTTTTTCCTTCTCAGTTCGGAATTCTTTTGAGAAATAAGTACTTCCATATCGTGAGGAACTACTCGGCTTGGAAACTCCGTTTACTTTATTTGCTTTCCTTGTTGGTCTCGAAGCCATTGAAAGTTCACAATCAAATGTCCAAACTCAACTCAACGAATTTCTCCCATAATAAAATAGTAGTCCACAATGACCAATTAAAAAGTTAAAAAATGGCAGGTTAACAAAGTCCAAAAATCAGATTCTTAAAATCCAGTAGAAAAAAACATAACCAATTATCAGTCACAATATTCCTCCAAATTTTCTTATGGCAATTTCAAAACTCCAATTTTTCAATCAATAACACAATTGCTTTCAATTCTTGTACCAGCAGACTTAAATCAACCAAACAATCCCAACAATTTGATTATAGAACTAACTTAATCAATCAAGACAAATTCGTTTATACTGAGTACAACACTCCTGCAATGCTCAGTAATCTGTAACCGAACGAAAACCAACTCATTCACGACAAGCTTCGGCAGTGTACACCCACTTCCCAATTTCATTCAATTAGTAAAATAACAAATTTTCCAATTTCCTCTTCTGATAGCCAAACTTTAGGGTTCACCAAAGTAGAACACAAAAACAGAGAAAATCCAAACTTTCACCTTGCAACCGGTAGTCAAATTATGAACTTACCGTGGAAGTCGCATTCCCTAGCTTGGAGTCAGAATGCGGCGAAATCCAATATGGGCAGAATGGAATTGAAGCTTAAAATTGGATGCCGAAAGTCGGAGCCGAGTTGCTTCCCCACCTTTGGAATCGCCGAGAATTCTTCATCCCCAATTCGCTCTCCTTGTTTTTTTTTTTTTTTTGCAGAATGCCCGAGCTTGGAAATTGGAACACCAAGGTCAAGCCATGTATCTCTCCCTCTCGTTGTCGGCTGGAGACTCGCCCGAAGATCATCTGAAATTGTCCAAGGATCGCTTGCCCTAAATCTTCTTTGCCATCATAAAATGCCCGAGCCGTTCACTGGCTCCAGGTTTTTAACCCCAACAGCATTGGTCGACCGCTCGATCAATCGCTTCGTCGATCGATTTCTTTCCCAGGCAGCCGGTTACACTCTGTACTCTATACCCGATAAAGATATAACCCAAACAATTTATCCTCATTCCTCGAAATGAATACAAGGGTCGTAACTTCACCCAACCAAGCATAATTATCCACAACGCTCATAAATACATTTATTGGAATGCAGATCCAACCTTGAGTAGCAAATCATGAAATTTTCACACTTCGCTATCCAACAAAAATTAAAATGGAGCATAAGCCAATCCCGATAACCTATGCATCACCTTCTCCTGATCAATCAACTTTCCAAGTTTTTGACAGGCTCCAAATAAAAATATTAGTAGAAAAAATGGTAACGTGTAACCTTAGAGTCAATAATTCACTTACAACATATATAGACTTCCAACCCAAACAATAGAAGTAGTAATTAATTCGAAGACATACAAAACTTAAATTGCAAATCCATAGACTATACAGTTCTCCAAATAAACTCTGTCAACAACAACACAAGTCCTATTTCTCTATCTTTGATATAAGTGAATTCCTTTTTACCTTTTATACAATTTTTCTAACTTATCGGCTTAGAACATAAATCCTTCGGTTTATCCCTTTTTAACTCAAAACATATCATCATAGCAGAACATTTACAATAACCAAATCTCAGTCCAATTGAACACACAACATCCTTGTTATGTAGGACCTATTATGTAATGACCCATAACTTCTTTCCTTTAAAATCATGTAAAATTTAAAACTTTTGAAAATATCTTTTTGTTATAAAATAGCGGAAGACTTTTCATTCAGAAAACTAGTTAAAAGACAATAATTGAAATCATTTTATTAAAACAATTTATAAAACACAGCGGAAGTCCTTTTTAAATAAAATAAACATTTTAAATACAGTTTAATTACTTTACAAAGTCCTTTACCCACCATCTTTCTTTTAAACCCCTTTAGCCTAGCTAGCCACAAAATCCATGCGTGCAAATCCATTTGTCAACTGCCTCCCATCCTGATCTAGTAGGTACCTACATCCACAAGACATAAACTATGAGTTTAATACTTAGTAAGTGATATAAAATAAACTATACAATGTACGTGCTATGCTCTTTTAAAAACCATATGCAATTTTTATCTTTGTTTTCCATTTATCTTTTACGTTTTAGTATCTTTTTTATTTCTGTTTCTATTTTTTTCTGTTTTCGTTTCTATTTCCACATTTGTGTCCGTTTCTGGTTTTGTTTTTGTTTCTCTATCCTTATCTGTTTTCATTTCTAAAAATCTATTTCCATTTCTATTTTCGTGGTTTCTGTATCCGTATCTGTATCCATTTCCATTTCCATTTCCATTTGTGTTTATGTTTCTTTTATCTTTCAATTTTATGTTTTCTTTCTTTTTTTTTAGGTGGCACGTGGGGTGAGAGCAACATCTTCAGTGTCCGAACTCACCTGCACGCTAGGTGAGAGCAACCTCTTTAGTATCCAAACTCACTCTCGCGTTGAATAAAAGCAACCTCTTTAGTATCCGAACTCACGTTAAAAATGCCCATTTATGTTATTTCTTTCATTCTATGTTGGGCTTGACCTACCAGTCCACCAAACTCGTTTCATTACATTTCATTTCCATTCTTTTCGTTTTCATTTACTTTTCAAAACCATGCATGAAAAACTCATTTTCATATCGTTTTGAAAACCATGATGTATGAATGCTCGGGTATGCATACAGTGTCTATCATATCATTACTATAACCTCTAAACATGCTCAATATCATAACTTTTAACATCAAGAACATGCACCTATTAAACATATCATTAAAAGAACCTAATTCTAACAAATGCACTGCAAAAAACATTACAATTCTTTGAACATGCTCAATATCTGACTATTCAAATAAAGCAGTATACAACCTTAATATTCTACTATAGCAGTAAACAATAAAAATACAATTTCGAACTCTTGCGATGTAGGGCCCCAAAGACCAAAAGACATGCGTATCACTTACCTTGAAGCTTTCATGTGTAGCATCACCTCGGTTTAACCTTCATAAATCCATAACATTTATAGTCAATAATCACAGTTTATTATCCTCATCTCTACAGTTCATTATCTTTAACAACTTTGATACCACAAACCCTCATTTGTAACAGAATCCTATAATCCAATCCAACTTGGTTACTTAATAGTTAATTTGTCCAACCATATCGATATCTAAACTTGAAAGCCTATTCCACCAAAATTCTCAACCATAAAACTCAATCGGATAGCAGTGACCAAGCTACTTACATAAGTCCAATTAACAAAAAATATATATATATTTTATCATACTCAACATTCAATCACAATAACATGACCCTTTTTTAATGTCCATCAAAGTAGTGCATGAAATAAAACCCACTAAGCCTAGCATTAATATCCATAGCAATCCAAAATAGTAACTAAATTTCAGAATACGACATGCATATTGAATAGAGTCACAAAAGATGTAAATAAAAAATTAAGGCAATCCTTCACATATATCTTCCTAGCAGTAAACGAAACCACACAAATATGCAGAACACAATGCTTAGTGCAACCATAAAACAAACTATGCTCACTAGAAGACTTTCCTCCTTTACCCTTCTCGGCCTTCACTCCCTCTATCTTTGTTTCTTCCTCTCCTTTACTTCCTCTTCTTCTACAGAACTCTCCCTTTTTCTCCTTCTCTTAGCTTCACAGCCTTCACCCGAAAGCTCTCACCCTTGGCTTTTCCTTAAGATCTAGAGACTTCCTCCCTCACTCTTAGGGTTCATAGCTCTTCGCCCTCATTTCCTAACTCTTCTTTGCCCTCACGATTTTAATTTCTCCAGAGGGGTGAAGCTTCCTTAAGAAGCTGCACAAATTCATCCTTAGCTGCCACATGTAAAGGATGAGGACGTGGAGCGATCACAGATGAAGTCACGCGTAGGGATTATCAACTTATCTTCTCAAAAAAACCATTCTAACGAGAATTGCGTGGGACGACCGCCAACCTAGGAAACTGTAGCACCCAATTGTAGCTACTGAAAAGCAAATTTCTCAGAAAATATGTGGTACCAGTTGACAGCGATATTGGACCTGTCTACTCTAGTCAACTGTAGGATGGACCGCTAGGTACATTCACAAAGACAAAGGACCAAGGCCTTATAGACTCATGTCTTTCCATCCATTTGAAAAGGTTACTCATCAAGGGCCCAAATTAAAGAGCTACCAACCCAAGAGGAACAAAAAGAGCCCAAACCCTTAATGCTATGGAAAGGAGCCCAAGAAGATTCACTAGAAGGAAAAGAAAAACCAATGGAAAAAGAGTTATGGAAACCTACTAAAATAAACTAAGCAAGTGGTCAAAGTTCGCAACCATCCGAGTGGCAAATTTTAAAGGAAAGAAGCTGCCATCCTAGTCACCATTTCATGGCCCTTAAATCAGCAAAGAGTTTCCAAAATAATAGCTTTAGAAAGTTACTAAAACAATAGTTTACTAATTGGCCAATTAGAACAAAATATTTAGTGTTGTTTCCTATTTTATGCTTTGTAATTGTCTACATAAAGTAGCCTAATACCTATGTTTTAATCACTTGAGTTTGAATACAAAATAGCTTTTGCTAATTTCAAAATTGGAGTGATTTCTTTTTCAAACACTTTGGTGAGTTACATCCAAAATTCTTCTTGTGTGAGCTATATCACAAGACGGATCTCACTTAGGCTTAAGTGGGTTTTCTCAGTGGCATCTGCATCCCTACTCTTTTGGGAAAGGTTTTGTGAAGTGGTGTCCAACCATCCCTCAAGCATCCATCCGCAAAGTCATCAAAATAGAGTACAAGTAGTCCTACTTGCCAAATCTGACCACCTGGATCTTTTTCAACATATTTCCTAATTCTTGAGAAATATTTTCAAAGTTCTTGAAAGGTTCTTCTCCTTATTCATTCAAGGAAGTGTGGTCAAAATTTCAGCTCGAAAGCTTGTAAAACAAAGAAGTTACAAGCTTGCAAAGTTGGAGTTTCAATAATTGAAATTACAGAAAATTAAGGAAAAGGTCGACCACCAGTATGGGAAATTCAATTAGGACGACTTATTTTTTTCCTCTTTCCAAAGTGAGGTCGACCATTTCCTCTAGGAGCAGCCCACCTAGTTTCTTCAACATTCTTCCTTTTTCAACACTTGCAACAACACTTCAAGAACATATTTTACAAGTTATTTCTTTTCCCCTTCCACTGATGCATCATTGTAGCAGTTGTCCAGTCTCACATACTCAGTCTTGTGCCTTCAAAATGCTCGTTTCACCTCCTCTTGCTTCTTCTTTTATTTTTTTTCTTTTATTTTTCTTTAATCCACATTCCCTCTAAATTAATTTACAACTCTTCCAACTTTATTCCATATCTTAATTAATCTAAAATCTTCAACTTACAGTTTGAGAGAATTTGTATTGATTGTAGAAAAGTAGCATTCATAAACTTTTATAGAAAGTTTTTGATTGATTGTAAAATGATAGCATGTTTTGATTTGTATATGCATAAAGGATTATTGTTTAAGAAGCATACATGTTTTGTTCTTGAGTATTATCCTTATAAATTGTTAATTAATGAACTATATTGAGCAAACATAATTTTTAGGTTTGATTTAAAGGATGGATATTGGAAAATTGTGTTTAGAAGTAAGCATGGACTATATGATTGGTTACTTTTGCCATATGATTGGCCAATTACATCCTTTGGATTAGTTGATGTTTCTAATATGTATATGAAATTAATGAAATATGTGCTTAAATATTTAGTTGGAAAATTTGGTATTGAAATTTTGTATCATGTGCTTAAATATTTTATTTGAAAAATTACTATTGAATAGTTGGATGAAGATTTGGAATATGATAAGATTATAGAATCACATGATGAACACTTGGATTTAAATTTTGCTATTTTAAGAGAGATTTGATTATCTGCTAATTTGATGAAACGCTTACTAAATGTTGAGTTTGCACGTGTCTTAATTGTTCATTATAATACATGTTAGTTAAGATTTGACATTATTAATGAAAAACAGAAGTTGTCATTCAATGAAGTTGTTAGAAAAGCACGTGTTCTATGTTTGATTTGAAGAATAGTTATTGGAAATTTGTAGTTATACTTAAACATGAAGGGATGCTTATGTTTTATGGAATATTTCATGTTTCTAGTGTTCTTATGATCATGATGGATTGTGTGCTTAAGTATTCTTTTTAGAAAATTATTGTTGAATGCTTTGATGATGAGGTGGATTATAACCGAAGTGTTGAAACTAATGTTGAGTTTATATGTATTATGAATGTTCATTATATTACATATTACTCACCGTTTGCTGATATAGTTGGAGATAAAGAAAAGCTTGTCATTCAACGGAAGCATATCTTGCCACCACAAGGAGATGGATACTTCCTAGCCCTAGGACACATCCATGATAATGAATATCAACTTGTCCTACCAAGCTTGAACTATAAGGTTAATTTTTCTTTAAATATTATTGACTTACCTTTGTATGATGTAGGCTATTCGAGAACGAATCTTCTCAAAGAAGGGGGGAATCATGTGATTCGGAAAAACTATAAAGTCCACGATCTATTAGGACGAATTTGATGCCCAAAGACAATAACAAGGATGAAAATGGTGAAGGAACAACCACTAATTTTTGTGGAGAAGTCCAAGAAAGGGAGCCAAAAATCCATGATCCAAAAGCCTTGAATAACTTGCTAAGCATTAGAGGAAGGATAAAAGAGGAAATATAAGTCAAAGGATGCAAAAGAAGACTATGTTTCCAAAAGGCCCAGAGGCCCACCTATAATGCGCGCAGCACGCGCAGGAAGCCTGCAGTCCAGCGCAGATCCCCATAGGCAGCCTAGTGCTATAGCGTAGCATGGGGCCCAGCCGATCACTGCATCCCATCAGTGTGTGCATCACATGAATCTTGTGCCCCGTCAGCGCGCCACCTCCGCTACCTGAGCCTGATGAAGCCCCACTCGACAGTGCGCCCATCGTCGCCTGCCCCGTGCCTCGTCACCTCGCTCTGTTATCATGCGCATCCAGCAATATCTGTGCCACTTTAGCGGCCCGCGCCCGATTTAACCCATCCGACAGCACACCCATTATTGCCTGCTAGCTCGTCATCATCATTCCTTATCAACGCGCGCTTCTCATGAATCTTACTCCCTGTCGACGCCATACCGCCCGTCACCCAACGCCAAACCCAACGAGATCCACTTGCGTGCATAGCCCCTCGATCTGTTCCTCTGCATGCGCGGCCCAACTAAGTGTGCACACCAGCTAGTCCCAATGCACCTCCCCCGCGCCTCGCCGCCCTTTCGACTCCAAACCCTAATTTTTATAATTTTTCTTGGTTATTTCGCTCTTTTTGTAATGTTTTAGGGCTCCATCGCTTTATAGGCAGGCGAGAGGAGACCCACATGAAGGTCAACAATGAAGGGAGAATCACCCCATTCTATGGAGGGTGGTCCAACCTTGTCCATCCATGTTGAAAGCTCCTTATTGCAAAGGGAAGGAAGAATCCATGTTGAAAGAGAGGGAGAAAATCGAAGGGAGAGAGAGAGAGAGAATCGTCTGATAGAGAGTGGGTTTCTCACCTTAAAATGGTTTTGCAATTCAGGGAAGTTATCCGAGCCTGGACCGCATGTGATCCGAATTCCCAAAACTTCCTCCAAAATTGCGTTTTCGATCAAGGAAATGCGTCTGAGCCTCGACCGCATGTCCACCAAAATGACCAAATATTTCTACATATTGAAATCCTTCTCGTCTACTCTCAACCGCTAGCCGACTACAATTCGTTCGAAAAGACCAAATAATTTTACAAATTCAAATCCTTCTCGCCCACACTCAATCGCTAGTCGATCGTAATTTGATCGAAAAGACCGAGTGTGACCTAGAACACGTTTGAGGTGGAGATACTGATTTGGAGTCTCGACCTCAACTCGACCCAAAATGTAAGGAGTCACCACAATGCATTTTAGGTCGAGACACTCGACCCAGCGTCGACCGCGAGTCGACTAAAAGTGTAAATTACATAATCCGTGACAACGATTCCACTTAAATATTTTCCAAAAAATTTCTTCCTTTAATTACACCACACAAAGTCCAAAATTAATCATTACAAAATATATCTTCATTCCTAAAATATTAAATAAAATATTTTACATAATACATGGAGGATTATCCTGGCATTACAAGTTACCTCTTCGGGTTCAAAAGATTATGACGTGATGGTAGTCAAGAATGATTATCAGGCATAGCAATGATTAGAAAATTGAGGATTTAAAAAGGTGAATACTAGTATGAAAGGTGAAAGGAATAGACTTGTAATACCCCCGGTATTTAAATTCGTGTCATTATTGAAGGGAGTAAAAATATGAATTATTGACATTTTTATAGAGTATTGGAACTTATATATATATATATATATATATATATATATATGGGAGATACAGATTTAATGAAATTAATAAAAGTTAGGCGATATTCAATGGATGCATCTGGCGGTCAATCAATCGGTGTTATCAAAGACATAAATTGACAGACGATCTACTTGAAGGTGGTCAATCGTCCTTCATCAAAATCAATCATCGGCCACAAATCTTCAATGTCTGGAAACGATAAACTATTGCCAGAATCATTGAACTCTCGACCCTTGGTGTTTCAGTGTCTGTCTAAACGTCTCCAGACAGTTTACCTTAAATGAATAACTGGAGAGTCGCTTTGGAGTGTTTATAAATAGAACATAGAATGAAGTTTTTTGGGTAGAAAAACTGGGTAGAAAGAAGAAAGAAAGAGAGAGTTCCAGAGAGATAATTCTCCCGCGGTGAAGAATCAGACTTGAAGAAGGTGAAGAAGAGTGACACATGAGGTAAGAAATAATGTTTTTGTTTTGTTCGCAAGGACCTACATCGCAGGAGTAGGATTCCTGTTGTGTAGATTTGTTAAGATATTTGTTGACATTTTCATGGTTGTTTCTATAGAGTTGTTGTCGTGAAAGATTTTTAGTTCTCTGATGAATATTGCTTTCATAATAGAGTTATTATTCAAAGTAAATCTGTGTGTTATTGATAATAACCTCTCTACCAAGTACATATTTTACGATGAATTCTCTGTTAGGTGGATTTAAATGTTTTTCTAGGTTGGTAATTGATGACAAGAAAATGATCTCTATGTAGTCAAGGATGAAATGGTCAGATGATGGTCTCTATGTAGTGTTTTTATAGTAGTATATCTTGTTTATTCTCCGTAAGTGTTGTTGTTTAAAGTATCAGCGAATAAAAGGGTGAAAGAAAAAACTATAAGAAAGTAACCGAAAGAAAAATATAAAGTTGTTGGTAAATAATATATACTCTCCCATGTTTTACCTTCCTATTAGGGGCCTAACTTAAATACACAAACGATAGCCATTGTAAATAAAACATGTTTAGAATTAAAGTTATAGTTAAAGCATGATTGTAACCTTTGTTTGCTAGTTGTTTGTAACATTTTTTGTATGATCTATAAACTACTACGCTTGACATTCATATAGCTATGTTGATAGAATGTACATCATGTATTTCATGGGCTAATAGTGAAGATAATAATAGTGTTTCAACATGGGTTCGGAAACTTAAGAGGTTTCCCACACGTAGAAACAGCTCGTTTGAGTAAGTTCAAAAATTGAAGAGGTTGCTCTTACTCAACGAGTGGTGAGTTCGGCGATTGAAGAGGTTGTTTTCACCGAATGGTAAAATGGTAAACGGTAATGAATGTAAATGTAGATAGATCTGTTTTTACTGGGTTTGGAGACTGAAGAAGTTGCTCTCATGTAAAAACAAATCCAAGTGGTGAGTTCGGAAACTGAAAAGGTTGGGAAGGTTGCTCTCACCCAACTTACAAGTATATGAAACTAAAGCGTCTAGAATTGTCATAAAGTTTAAGATTACATGACATTTTATATTCCTTACTGAGCAATAGACTCATTATTCCTTCTGTGATGTAGGTATGAATGGTGAGCCGGTTGAAGTAAATGTTGAAGGAGCGTGATGTGATGCGAGCTTATGTTACCATGCGCAAGACGACCTCAGGGGTTATGGCTTTATTAAATAAAGTTGTTTTTAAATGCATAAAATATTGTCATGGATTTTAAGTATTTTATTATGTTATTTCTGTAAGAGGACTTAATGTTTTATTCAACGTAACATACTCTGATATTTTTCAATAAAATATGTTTTAAATGTGATTTTAAAATGTTCAAAATTTTACAAAAAATCTATAAACGAAAATGGGATATTACAAGACTTATAGTATTGATGATTGATAGTACATGTTCAAAAATGAATTAAGTATTCTTGATTAGATTCCAACACAATTATGAACATTCGGAGGTGAAATAAATCAAGATAATTTGGATGAAATTTTAATTGCAATAAGGTATGGTAAACAGTTGACTAAATGCTCAATATATATATATATATATATATATATATATATATATATATAAAGAATACTTATAAAAAATAAAATAAAATGAAATAATAGTAATGAGCACTTCACTTGCATGGAGTCAACTCCTTGTGGACGCATATGCTTGATTAAGTGGAATATTTTCTAACGAGGAGTTATAAGCACATGAGGGGCATCTGGTCAAGTTGGATAAAGATGGAAATTTTAGAATTCGTAGGTTCAAACATAAGGACCATAAGTGGTTTTATTTCTTGTGTTGGACTAGAAGGCATATACATAAGATTAGGAAAAGGGAAACGATGAAACCCACTCCAATGACCTATTCGTCCTCATGCGATGCATTCACCTAGTGAAGAAGATACTCAATGGTGCATATACCTTGACTGTATAGGGTGACGTGCTATTGAACATGTTCGTTAGAAGCGGATGAGGATTGGATGGACAAACCTATAAGGATTTAGAGGAATGTTATAGATATGACCAACTCCAATGGACAAAAAAAGGAGAGGCTTTCTGAATTGTGGGAAACAATGGGGAAAGAGAAGGGATTGTACGAGAACGTTGGAGAGAAACTAAATGGTGGGACACCATAGGCTATTTGGTGTCAAATGTAAAAATAAAAAATAAAAAATTCCAGACGGTGCAGAACCAGAATGTGGTGGAGATTCATAGGAATAAATTTTTGGTAACATAATCAAAGACTAATCCACTTTACCCTTACGATGGAAAGTTAGGCCAAGAGTTCTACTTTAATTAAAAATTTATCAACTGGCAACCTCCTGAGGTATTAAGTAGGGCAGGTTTGTCGTATAACTATATATGCACTACTAGACGGAAGAGCTACACATAATTGTTAGTAACCTCAACATTTTTATGCTAGAGTGTTTGGTTATCTAAAGTTCTAAAGTGAGGGGACTAGCTAGATGAGGAATTAGAATTTAAAAATTCTTGCTCAGGATTGTGATGTTGATGACACATGGAAAAATGAAAAGGGTAAATTTTCCTCTTAACAACAAGGACAAGAAGGATTGGAAATGTTTTGAGGATTGTTAGAGGTCCTATTATGTTGCTAGCAGGAAAATAAGCACTTGAATAGGCTTATTCCTTCCATTGAACTGGAAAGGGATGTGCCTTGCATGACAAAATAGTGCTTGATAATTTTACATAATGAAAGTTTAGGCTCAAGTAGTAGTACAAGAGGAGGTTGGGAACCTCAATCATCCTTAAGTTAGGAGGGAAAGCCAAATCATATTTTTATTTTCCTAAGATAAAGGAACTACGACATTTGGTATTTAGAGTAACCTATGGAGCTACATTTTGAAGACAAAATTTAAATTACGGGGGAAGGATTGTAAAGACTGAAATACCCTTGGATGAATTTATAAATATTTATCAGTCAATTTAGTGGTGAGAAATATTATTTCATAGTTTATTGCATTAAAATATGGATTTATAAATTCATGGCTCAAGAATATAGAATAATGATTTAGGAATAATTAATGGTCGGTTGGATTAAATTGAGGATCAAAATGGTGATTGGTTCTCAGGTGATTAAATAATAAAGGAGATGACGTCGTTGGGGAAGGTTACCCCACATAAGGAAAGAGTTGTAGAAAAAATGAGAGGCACGGACCGAGTAATGGTCATCAGATGGAAGGGACAAGGGAAAGCTGACCTTTGGATGAGATGTTTGTTAAGGGGGAAGAATCGAAGATAGGATCGTGCCTATGGAAGGGACGACAAAAGCATATGAGTTAAGGACAGTAGGATGGGAAACGTTGTGTAGAAGTCAAATGTTGGATGGGAATGATTGAAAGGAAAAAATGCTCCCATAGAAAGAAAATATTCCTTTAAGGAGAGTGGTCTACTATTAGATTATAAAAGGGAGGAGCAGGTGAAGCATCGACTATTGGATCAAAAGCCGAAAGGAAAGATGCTCTTGATAAAAGGAACGATATCTTTTTTGGGAGAAGGGCTGACCATTGTATTAGATGAGAGTAAAAAACTTGGGCTATCAGATCAAAGAAAAGATGCTTCCGCGGATGAAAAAGATTCCCTCGTGGAGATAGAAGAGGATATACAGAGAGATAAATGATGTCGTTTGACTAAAGGAGATGTCAAATAATTATATGATGAGAAGTAAACGTTGTGGTTTCATGTTAAGGAACGCATCCACAGTAGTGAACGTGTCCATGGTAAGAATAACTAAGAAGAGAACAATGACATTTGGATTAATGAAACTGGTTAAGGAGTAGGCGTTATGGAAACATATACGTCCATAGAAGGAAATGCATTCAGTATGATGATGTGGCGACTGATGAATAGTGAATTGCACTTAAGAAAATGAATATTCTCAGTGGATGCAAATGTTGCTGTCACGTAAGCATAAACTTCCGCAACAAAAAAGTATCATTTTGGAATTTGCTTCTAGGCATTGAACTAAGTTTGCAATGGTTGAGGCCCTAACATTTAGAGGTTAATGAAGGGTTCTTATCCAAGTTTGTCCGTGTGAAGATGAATGCTAAAAGGAATGAAAATATTTGAATTAGAAAGGTTTGAAAAAATGATTTTGGCAATGGAGGAGTGGGGAACAATCATTAGTGAGTCATAGAAGGTGGTTCCTTGGATGAAAAGAATGACTTACAAAATAGCTAAGGGTGAATCTGGACTTGGTGATTTTGGAGAAACAATGACCTTTGAGTGAAGGGTATTAAGGATGACTTTTCAAATGTTGACTTTCACTTGTTAGAGATATGTTAAGAGTTTTCTAAGCGTTAGTATGTTAAGTCTCTCTGGTTGTAAAATGCTCGTACTAGAGTCTAAGTAAATGAACAAAGTCATTTTAATTAGAAATTACTTAAAGGAATGTTTAAGCAAAGGAACATATTGTTTTAATGAAAAATTACTTAATGGAAAGAGGAGTTTTATAATAGCCACTGGAGAAGGTCAATGGATGGCTTAGCTCGAGGATTCCAAGAGAGGGAAATGCAAAAGGAGGAGAAGTAAAGACCGTGTAAAGCAGTTGTTCTTTTAATAGCAACGAGAAAGAAAGGACAGTCGTTGGATTGATAGGAAGGACAAGGTAAAAACTATTGGATCAAGAAAAAAAACAAGAGATGCTCTAGAGGGAGAGAAAGATTCCCTTGCGAAAAAAGGGAAGACCGTCGGATGGAGTAGCATGATTAAGCACGAGCTGTAGGATTTTAGAAAAGATGCTTCTGCAGCATGGAAAGATTCATCACGAGAGGAGGCAAGAACGTGCAGTGTAGCGACTCATTTTTCCTTTAATTAAAACGTTGAGATTTGAAATACTTTTCATTATGTAAAATGTGTTGTGGAAGAATATTCATAAATCAATCGTTTGAAAATAAGTAAAACATTAGAGACAATTTAATTGAAATTGTAACGCCCCTTTTTGTAAAAACTCCTTTTACTGTAAATTCTCTTGATATATTTTTTTTCTTCTTTTTAAAACATGAACATAAAACTTTCCACCTAAAACCATTTGAAATGAAAGTGTATTCTAAATAAATTATTGAACCATACAATTCAAAAATCAATGCAGCAGAAGACTTTAACAATTAAAATACATTTATAGTAAAACCTTAATTCTTTAACAATCCTTTACAAATTCTATGTAAACATTTGTTTCATAAAACAATAAAATCAACATTACAATTACCAAACAACCACCAAGTCTTCATCATGAGCAAGCTCCTTCAATGTGTCTTCACATTTGCCATTTCCTCTATAATATATGTACCTATAATGCAAGGTTCATCCATAAGTCTATAAGACTTAGCAAGTAATGTATGTGACCATGAACATGAAATGATGTGACATTTGTTTCATCTTTTCATGTTTTCTTTTCTTTTATTTGTCTCTCACTTTTCATGTTTTCTTTTCTTTCGTTTGTCTTTCACTTTTCAAATATGAGTAGGCTAATTATTGAAACCATAGACACGACAGTCATCGAGTCATCTGTTAGCTACTGCACACATCTATACACAATGACCGACATCTATTGTATCTGCCCCGTCATCAAATAGAGGTAAAATAACAGGTGCAAAGCATCATCATAACTTTGGGGAGATAGACACGACATCTACCGAGTCCGTCATTAGTTGCTGTGAACATCTATGCACAACGACCAGAATCTACCGATCTACCCCATCATCAAACAAAGACAAACTACGAAAATCATTCACCCCTTGGCTTGCCTTTGAAACAGCCTATCATCAATATTCATTTAGATACATTTTATCTCTTTCATTCGATATCAAGTGGGTAACAATTCAACCCAAGCAGATATTCGCTTTGGGTCACCTTTGGTCTGTATAGACTTGCTCTTGGGACAGTGTCCCATACCACTAACCTGAAACATGTCCATTTTGTATAGATGGACACCCACTTATATCTCATGCATTTTTGTACCACCATGATGCAACATGAACATTTCTACATAATATGCAACTATCAAACATAGCAACAACCAATCCTACACATGCTGAATAATTAAAGGAAGTAGCAACATGATTCTCCAAAGATAGGACATTATCAATTATCAAATTATAAAATCGACAGAGCATAATCCTCAATGCTGTCTAAAAATAGAGTAGCAATCTAGAAAATAAAACTCACTGTTCCTACAGATCTTCATGGCCTTTTCCATCATAAATAGAACCAAAATATCACCACAAAAACCACAATGAAGAATGTGAACAACATTTACCACAATAGACCCTCAACCATTAATAAACTATAAATCCAAGCTCCAACACATCAATTACAGGGAACTCAGTATTAATTCCTCCCAAAATTGCATTGGTTAACCATGAGTATAACCATCACAATCACATTATATATTCCCAAGCTATCAAAGGAAGTAGATAAGGACAGCTAGCACACAATAACAAGGCAACTTCTATATCTTCTATGAGAAATAGGGAACTACTAAAATACACCCTCCCAATAGGATACATATACCTCGGGTCATCCTTAAATTTTAACTAGCATGTAATACCCAGATAAATCTTCTATGCATAATGTACAAAATTTTACGAATGGACATTTTGATAAAAGAAAAATATGTTCCTAAATGTGTATGGTACACTCGATATAATACCTTGAAAATTAATGAAGAAGTATTATTGAATTTATGGGGGAATAAATTAAAAAGTAAATGAATTAAATGGAATTAAAATAATAAAAAGGAATAGAATAAATAAAAGGGAAAATAGAAAGAAGAGAATAAGTGGAGACAAAACGACGACGTCCAATGCAGTCGGGTGCAAAACCCACAGGACCGAGCGACAGATCGGTCGACAGTGTACATCAATCGGTATGTTAACTAGAGTGATGATTTTTGCAAGAAGTCAGGTTTTCTACAGCATTTTCTCCTCACGATTTTCATGTGGAACTCCTGATAAGAGAAGTCACTTTGACATTTCATATTTGTATTGGACCACCTTCCTCGTTAGTGGTAATTGTCTGTCAGCCATCACTTCTCCTTGGAAGCTTCATCTCTAGCTATAAGTAAATAGCAGATGTGATGAGGGAAAACACTTTGGTGTTTGGTTTATAGAAGGAGTGTGAGAGAGAGGGAAGGGAGTGAAACAATCTGTTGATTCTGTGAGTGTGTGAGTGAGATTGAAGTGAGCTGTTGGCTTGGATTATCAGAGGGAACCGTGAGCTTGTTGCAACGTGGAGTTTGGTTGATTGAAAATCTATAGTGAGGCAAGAAGTTGGTTAAATCATGGCAAGAGGAGGCCTTCACCACAAGCTAGAGTCTGTTCTATTATTTGTGGATTGATTAAATTTCAACTCTAACATGTGAACTGAAATTGAATTCTCTGCATGATTATATTTCCTGGAACATAATTACTTAGTTAGTTTAGGATTTTCCTCATTGTTTGGTTACATTAGCTATTTGCATTTTTTGTTACTCTCTTGCATTGTCAACTCCTGATTATTCATTGTTAAATTAACTCCAAACATGTTATGCTTGTTGTTTAGAATATTAAAGTGCCAGTATAAGGTTTATTAGTTTGATTGCTTGGAATGTTGAAACTGCAAAAATGTATGTTGTTCTAAGTGTAGTCCAACCATCTGTTATTTAATGGCCAATGTTGATTTTAGCTTTTATCTTGCTGGGTTAATGATTATGATAAGTATTGGCTCCTATTTCGCTTATTAATTAGAAACATTACTCTACGAATGATTAACTCTCTCTATCATTTGATGCATAAAACTATGCATTTAAGTACTTGATGCATAGTCTGTGAATTTAAGTAATATTGCTCCCTGGCTCGTTAATTAGAACAGTATTTTTAGTTTAACTTAGTTGCATAACTGTTTTGGTTATTAGTAGACACCTTGTTTCTTTGGATTTAATCACCTCTTAGTATAGCTTAATATGTTGCTAAATGCTCAGGCTAATTTTATTCTTTCATTTAATCCTGTTATTGAAAAAAATAGCTTGTTAGTTTTCTATTTGGAAATGTTGGAAATGGCTATGTTGATAACTACTAATTTTCCGTGCCTAGTTTCACTTTTTGGCATTTAAATTATAACTCAAATGCTCTAGAATGATTTTGTTGGATTGTGGATGACTATTGAATATTACTTCCTGGTATATCATTATTCCTCTTGTTATATTACACCGTCATTCCATGCTAGGCTGTGGATATGCTTTATGTTCTATCATTATTACTTTATGTTATATTGTACTATCATTCATGCTAGATTGTTGATATTGTTGTGATTAATAGTGCAAAGCATTGCCACACATCATGATAATAGACGTAAGAGTGATGCCTTGTTTGGATTTGTATTCACATTGCATGAGAGTGACATTGCACGGGAGAGACCAAACTTAATAAATGTAAATGGTAATTGGTAGTTGAGGAGGTTGTATAGACTCTAATAGGGAGACTCAAGATTACACCCTTCCCTTTTCGGGATGCGAGAGCATGTCTCCTGAGAGTTAGTTTCCAGTCAGAAACTATTCTCCCCGTTCGGATTCTAACCAGGAGTCTCGAGATTCCTTCCCATGATGTGATGCGAGAACCTGTCTCTTGAGAGTTAGTTCCAGCCAAAAACTATTCCCAATATCCTAGCTCAATGTATTAGTTTAATGATACGAGACTATGAGTAAAAGATAGATTGGGTGGATTCCTTTCTGACATAATCAGACATATGCATGTATCATTATGTATCTTACTTCTTGCTCAACGTTAGGCTCACAGTTTGCTTGTGGTGTAGGTGATTGTCATGATGTCAGGGTTGTTGATGTGGAGGAGGTATTGCTTGAGTACATGAGTTACTTAGCGGATTTGACCTGAGTGGGTTATGGCTCACGGGGAATAAAACTTATATTTTGGAAATGGTTTGAAAAATGATAAATGTTTTGTGGAACAATGGATTCATGTTAAATGTTCGAACCATATTTTGGATTTTGTTAATGATTACCACTTACTCAATTTGATTTATTTTCCTCTCGTACGTTTTAATTAAATAACAAGAAAAATTTTATACGATAACAAAAAAGAAAAGGGTTTTAATAACGTGGGGCATTATAGTTGGTATCAGAGCATAACTGTGTCAAATTCAGTTTTGTAGGCAGCGGGTAACACAAGTCTCATTATTTAATACTCCTTCGACTGTAAGTTTAGTTTAGTTTGTTGAATTATTTTCCTTAACTTATTATTTTATAATGTAAAAATATATGAGACTATAAAATGGCTAGAAGACCAAGAATCAATGTATGAGTTAATGACAAGAGGAATGAGGCACTTCGCAGACAAGAAAATGATAGTGGTCGTAATGGTGTCAGTGCTAAGAATGGGAGGTATGAAGGCCTTGACTGCATAGCCGCAGTGGTTGAGTGGCAGTCTCATTATATGGAGCAGTAGTTTCAATACATGGAACGGTTTATGGAAAAAGAGAATGGAAATGAAAATTAGAATCATTCAGCAATGGTGGTGCCAGAGGAAGCTAGCTGGGAGAAATTTCAATGTCTCAAGCCTCCAAGTTTTGATGCTAATGTCTACAATGTTGCGAGAGCCGAAGAATGAATTTGTTCCTTGGAAGACATGGTTGAGTACGCAAACATAAAGGAGGTCGAGAAAGTAAAATGTGCTGCCTATTTATTAATCCACGATGCCCGATTCTGGTGGGACTTAGTTAAAGCGACATGTGATGTTTGAACCCTTGCTTGGGGAACTTTCAAAGAATTATTCTACGAGAAATATTTTAATCATACTATTCAGACGCAGAAGGTGTTGGAATTTGTACATTTGCACCAGACAGGGACGGTGTCAGACTATGTCTAGAAATTTGAAGCGCTATCCTGATTTGCTTCACACTTGGTGACCACTAATGGGGACAAGGTCAACCATTTTGTTCAAGGGCAAAATATAGAGATTCTTGAGGGGGTCCCGGTATCTGGTACGAAGGATACTCCCTACACAATGATTGTTGCGAAGGACCTGACAGTTGAGAATGTGAAAGCAATGGCAGCAAGACAAAGAGAAGTGAATCAAAGGTTTTGGAAGAAAAACCAGAACCAGAAACCACAGGCTGGTCCCCCTATGAACCGAAGAATTAAAGGACCATCGGACAACGAAGCGGAGTAGAGGAAAAAGAAGTTCTTGATGACAGAGATAGTCACTTCCACTCCGGGTGCAAGAATGATTTAGCCCAGTGTATGTCCAAAATGCTGGCAGAGCCACTGTGGGCAATGTATGGCGGAGACTGGATAGTGTTTCAAATGCAAAAAACAAGGACACATTGCCAAATACTGCCCCACCAATAGTGGAGGACAATGAGGAGTTGCTCCATGGGTTTTCTCCATGTATCAAAGTGACGAAGAGGAGGAGCAACCGCCAGTAGTGTCAGGTACACCTCTACTTTATTTCAACTGAGTTCTATGCGAAAATAAATTGCCTTTTGAGTGTTATGAAATTGTGCATAAAGTGCTATTACCTTCTGGTGACTACTTGTCTGCAATGATATTCTAAAAGCATATGGAGTTCAAATAAAAGGCAATTCATTCCATGCTGATCTAATTGATATGAACATAAAAGGATATGACAACATTTTGGACATGAATTGGTTGTCGCATCACTAGGCAATTATCAATTATATGAAGAGAGAATTCTCATTCTGCCCTCTTAATAGTGAGCCACACATTTTATGAGGGACTAAGGAAAAGGGCAAGCTCACAGTAATTTCTACACTCAAGGCAGATACATTGTTAAAAAGTAGATGCGAAGGATTTCTAATAAATGTGATGGACATGATGTACCCCAAGACCTGCCACCTGAGTTCGAGCTATGAGGCTTCTTGTTTATCTAATAAGTTATTATTTTGCAAGTTGGAATAAGCTAGAAGAACTTGAGCATGAGCCTATACATCATGATAAGGAGGCTCCTAAGTATGTATTCACTTGGAAGCAAGACACTTTCCCTCAGATTGGATCTACCTCACTCAATCACGATGGACATCACTTGCTCGAGACCAATAATAGCAAATAGAATGAGATATGCTTATTTTCTTTTTTTAGACATGTTGAATTGGATTATGTTGGATTGATGGCTATTGGATGACTTGTATTTTGATTAGAATTACGCTGTTTGTACTTATTTTATTTGGAGTGCTCGACTAGTTTGTGGACGAGCTCTCATGTCCTATTTTGTGAACTCTAAGGCATTTTTGTAACTTACTTTTTGGAATTTCATTATGGAGGTATTAAGCCTTCCCTAATGAAGGGAGAAATTATATTAGAAACCCTAACTTTGCTGCTACAAATCGTGAGTGGAGTTCCCTCCATCCTTCCCTTAGTGCTCGGTTCTTACTTCATTGCAAATCTAGCACCAAAGCTCCTCCTCTCTCCTATTCTTGCTCGATCTTGGAGAGGAGGTTCGAGCTACTTCTTCTAGAATTTCTTTAGGGAAATGTCAGTGGCATGAGGAGCTAGATGATTAAGCAAAAGCCAAGGAGTGGCCTTTCTTTGATAGGTACGAACTAGTCGCATATCTCGGGTGTTTGAGGTGTTGCGTACGTTGTTGGTTTGCTATTTTTCTTTCCATATTTATTGAGTTATTTGGTGAATAACTCTTTGGATTTGGATGTTCTTCAATGTTTATGGAAGTATTAGATGTTATTTAGTTGATTTTTGAATCGGAATATAGGTGTGTGTATGTTGTGTTGTAAACTACAATCTGGTTTGTCTAAAACTGTAATTTTTTTGCAGCTTATTAATCTTATTATAATTCATCGTGTATGATGAGTTTAAGCGTGGAATTCGGAGGAGTTGTTGTGCTATGAGATTTCTAATTGTCATCTAAATTTTTAGTTAGAAAACCTTATACAAGTTGAGTTCCACCTGATTCAATTTTCTTACTCGGATTTAGGGCTAGCCGATTGACTTTGTTTGTTTTTGGGCCAATTTGAGGTTTTGATTTGTTTTTGTGTATTCTTGTAGCTTCTTTGTTTGAAACTATGGATTTTGAGCATACTCTAAACATATTTGAAGTATTGAGAATTTACTTGATGATTAGAGTTTGTTTTGGATCTATTTGTTCAACCTTTATTTGAGATAGTTGCAAAACTGTTTTATTATTTGAGAGAGATATTTTTTAGCACCATGTTCTTTTAGTCATATCTCCATGAATATTACATTGTTGAATGTGAAATTTGAAGGTTCCCTATTTCTTTGAGTCCTCGAGACGCCCTCTAAAGGACCTTTTTCTATATGCAGTAATAGTTATAATTATTTCATTGAGAGTGGACAGATTTAAGCTTGCTGATTGTATATTGCCCTAGTGTTGTCTTCTTGCAAATTTGGGCACATCAGGACACTACAATGGTATCAAAGAAAAGAATAGAAGAAGTTGTTGTGGTCCGATACTTTCTGGTAGTCTTTCTAGATGATCTCCTTAGATTATTGCCTGACCGAGAGATTGAATTCGTAATTGAACTACATCTTGGCACGGAACCCATTTCGAAGAATCCGTACAAAATGATGGTGGTAGTGTAACAACCTGAATTTTTCGTTCATCTTAAAAATACACGAAAAATTTAAAATTTCACTACACGGCTAAAATCGTTATTTAAAAATTCTTTAAAATAGTATCAAAGTCTTTTTTCAAAGGAAATCCGATCGTTATAAAAAACTCGTCTCAACATTCATTAAATAGTAGAAAGATATCATTTTAGAAAAAAGTGGAAACGAAAAATAAATACTTCTCAAGATGTATCGAAAATGGAAACAAAAATTTTACTTAAACATAAGTTAGAGTTTAAGGTTAAAAACATAGCCTACTAAATACTTAAAACGAGAGTTAGGGCAATAATTAACGTTTTACAAAACACGTTTGTTGTTAAACCCTTACAAAATAGATATTTCCTCTTTTCTTTGAATCATGCCTCTACTCTGGTTGCATTTTCTCTAGATACAACGTAGGCTCCACGAGTAAAGCCTCCTCGGCTCTTGGTAAAATCATCTCATTACTTGCACCACAATTAATGACGTAAGCACGAAGCCTAGTAAAAAAATGGGTTAATACAAATGCATTATGCTTATACCTCTCTTTAATTCTTTTGGAATGGGGGCCACCCAAACCAATCTTTTCATTACATTTATTCGTTCGTTCTCTTACTTGTACTTTGAGCTAGAGATTGGAGGGGTCTTGGGGGATGGAATAGTTGATTGGACCTAACCCTATACTTGCAACTAAGTCCCCGTTCCCATCAAGGTAGGGGGCTTCGCCTAGCCGTGGACTAAATTCGCTACCCATCTGCCCCCCAACTCCCTTTTCCATCCTTTTTCCTTTCCTTTCGTTTCTTAACGTTTTCTCTTTCCCAATGCGTGTGAGTACCACCCCAAGGTGGCACTCCCTACTTTGTTTCTATTAATGTGAATGCACTAGGACACTTTCAAATTAAATAGCGCATCCATAGAAAATAAATCACAATAATTTAAGGAAATGGCAATTAATAAATAAATGGCAGAATTCCAACATGTCGAAAGAACAAAAATGCATTTGAGTAAATATAGGGCAACTATAAAAAGGAAACACACGGAACGAATTTAGTTGCCAACTCATAGAAGTATTTTCAACAATCGATTACTAGAACATGCTGAATAATTAGCTAATAGGAACGTGCTCGATTTGTCACTACAACATGATCAAATAAGTCTAACTAGGCATAATCCTCTAAATGAAAAAGTACTTACACATGCTTAGTTAATAATGAAAAATTGTAGCATGCTTAATAGTCAAATGCAATTAAAACATGCTCACGATTTCATGCTATTATGCTCGACAAAATTAAACAACAGTAATTTGAAGAAACGAAAAAGCTTTGACCACATAGAGTAGCGTACGATCAACGAAATAAAGTAACAAAACATGCTTCTTAAAACAACAATATACAGCAGCAAAGTATCAAAAATAGGACAACGAAGTATGCTTCTTAATGATCATATATATCCGCAAAAATATCGAAAATGGAACAGCGAAACATGCTTCTTAAACGAATAATATGACTGTAAAAACTAACAGCTAATCATGCTTTTAACAGCTAATAGCGCAGCAGTAACTAAACACAAAGCACGCTTTTAAATCGACTAATACAACAATGTATACGAATGAGAGAGAATTAAACATGCTCTTAACTTCCACTAAAACAAATGACAGACATGCTTCTATACATTAAAGATAACAGCAGCGTATAATAATGAAATAACAGTAAATCATGCTCTTAAACGGAAGTAGCAGCCGCAATTAACATCTGAACGGAGCAACAAAAAACATGTTGCTACCGACCAAAAATAGTAGCAATAACATTGAGATATATCAACAGAATTATTCGAATAGAATAGAGAAAACATGCTTCTTAAATGTTAATAATAGTAGTAAGAAGTAGTGAAAACAAAACAGTGGAGACATGTTTTTTAAATAATTACAAACAACAGCAAATAGTAACGAATTTCAATGGCAAAGTATGCTTCCTATCTATAATTACAGCAGTAAGAAATAATGATACGAAACAGTGAAAACATGCTTTTAAACTGATAATACCAGCGATAAGGAATAAAGAAACGAAATAGCGAACATGTTTCTTAAATGACCATAACGTTAAGACTAATAATCGAAACGAAACGGCGAACACGTGCTGAAATAACCATACATATGAAATCTATTTAATGGAGGCATGCTCAGAGATTTGCTAATAAAATGTGCTTAACAATTCACATACAGAAGTCTACTTCACGAATGACAAATAGAAACATGCTAAATTCTTTAATATAACGAGGAACGTGTTGAACGAATTAGTGCTAACTGAACTAGGAGATCTATTGTTCTTATCCTAAACCAAGATGCAATAACATTACGCAATAACATTATAATCTAGTTCACAGATTGTTGATCTAGTTATATGTACACATCCAGATTATGGGAGGTAGCTAATATCCAAACCATCACAGGAACAATAAGCCTATAGTCAACAAAACAGAATCACTAATAACAGCACCACTAGAAATTTGTCATGCATTCATTCATATTTCTCATTCATTTAGGCATCTTCTTTTTGATTCATTTAAGCTCAACATAGTAACCCTTCACCACTTCCCTATTGACATGAACATTTCAACAAAAGCAGTAAGGAAATGCATAGGGAATATCGACAAGGAAACAGTACGGAAATATAGCATTCAGCAAAAAAGAAATGCAGCAACCAAAAAAGTATCTAAGGAAAGACATGGGAGTCTAAAGCATCTAATAGTATTCAGAAAACAACTACACAGCAAAAACCTTAAGGCAACCACAAGAGCTACAGAGATTCAACAACAAGAAATATTCACACATGCACACTATACTTGGATGTAGGGCCTCCACATGGTCAAGGACTACCTCATTCCTTACCCTTGTAGACGATTTGACATGTGGATAGCAGCTCCCCTCTATCCCCACATTCCACGCAGGAACTAGTCCCGTAGTAAAGAACTTAAATGAAGAAGGAGATGCACCCAGGGGAGAAGTAATGGCTGGAGCTCAATAGGAGGGAGTCCACCTAGGGGACAGGACGTACGTCTGGAAGGGAAGATGTAGGTGATAGTTCCTACTGGTAGGGATGTGGTGGAGGGCTATTTGTGTCAAGAAGCTGCGTTTCCATTGGTTGATTCGTCGATTTGTTCTACTTTTAAATTATTTTCTGTCGCAGATCTGCAATATTCTGGCCAAGTGCGGACATATAGATCTCGTCCACTTGAGTAAAATTCTATAGGTAAAATCCTGATTGTTGATAGGAATTGGCGTCCCTACCCTAGTCCGTATCGTGTGCAGTTGATGTTCAGACGCGTTATGGCATCTGCATGAAGCGTCCGCACGTGTCCGTATATGTCTATAAATTGGACAGAGGAAAATCAAACAAGGCCTCACCTCGTCTGTACGCGAGCGTCCAAAGGTGTCTAGATTTTGGACAGATTTGTTGCGGACGCATCCCATCCTCGTCCGCATTGTCAGCACCTCGTCTGCAGAATGACTGGGTAAACTCAAGACGTGAGATTTCATCCTGCCCTCATCCCTAAGTGTTCGTGCGGATGCCAATTCTCGTCCGCATGCATCCGCTTAACCAAATTTTCACATTCCTTCACTTTTTTTGACTAACTTTTTATCTCGAAATAATTTCCCCCTAATTACACGTCACAATTGAACACGTCTAGGGATGCAATGTAATATATAATTTATCTACAAAGTTCGATTACATTGTGTACACAGAAAAATTAGTATCGGGGTATTACATACTACCCCACTTACAAAAATTTTGGTCCCAAAAATTTTGCTACTGAATAACTCAGAGTACATAGCCCTCATGTCCTCCTCTTTTTCCCAATTGGCCTCTTCACAGTTGTGATTCTGCCACAAGTCCTTGACCAGCGGGATTCGTTTGCATCGTAGCTCCTTTACTCTTGAGTCAAGGATCTTGACAGGCCTTTCATTGTAGCTCAGGTTGGGATGTACCTCCATATTATCATCAGATGAATTCAACACAGCTGCATCACCACGAAACCTCTTGAGCATAGACACGTGGAAGACATCGTGTACGCTTGCCATGGAATCTGGCAACTGTGGCTGATATGCGACCGGTCCTATTTTCTTCGTGATCACATACGGTCCCACAAAATCCATGGTGACGTGCTCTGATTTCCATTCAGGAAGCGACAACAGTTGGAACACCCCACCCAGTCGCTGATGTTCGGCCTTATCACACTAGCATACATGACATTGTGACACAAATTTGACAGTATCATACTTCATGTTCGCCCAATAGTAATGAGTTTTTAGATCCCAGTACATCATATTGCATCCAGGATGTAACGACCACGTTTTATTTACTTTAAAAATCGTGTAAATTTAAAACTTTTCTTTTCATAAAAACATCTGAGTATTTTTCTTTTATAAAACCCGATCATTAAAACTCTTTACTTAAAACATTTATCAATTTCAGCTTAAGTAATAAAATCAGTTTTTGAAAACGCAGTAGAATCAAAATAAAACATTAAAGAATATTAAATAATTTACAAACTTTTTTACAAATAAATTCCTTTTAACTCTTTAGCCCAGCCAGCCACAAGTTCCACCTATGCAAATCCTTCATCAACTGCCTCTTAACCTGTTCACTTGTGCGTGTACCTATATCGCAAGACTTAACTAATGAGCCTAAGGCTCAGTAAGTGATATAAAATAAAATGTATGATGCACATGTCATGCAACTTTTAAATCTCTTTTCGTTTTATGTTTCTGTTTCTCTTCTTTCTTTCTTTTCTTTTCTTTTACCGTTTTTTTGATCTTAACTTTGCTTTATCTTTACTTTACTTTACTGTTCATTTCTTTACGTTTCATGAATTTAACTTTATTACTTTATTGTTTTGCCTTTGGTATACAACTCAAGCCTCAACCAATGAGAGACTAATTTACCCAAAGTCTCTAACCATGAGGACCATGTCCACCAAGCCTCTATCTTTTGTTCTACCTTTGGTATTCATTTCAAGCCTCAACCAATGGGGGACTAATCCACCCAAAGCCTCTAACCATGGGGACCATGTCCACTAAGCCTCTATTTATGAGTTTGAGTTCAACACAAAAGCCTTAACTGTCTAACATTGGCATGTAACTCAACCATTGGGGGACAAATCCACCCAAAGCCTCTAACCATGGGGACAATGTCTACCAAGCCTCCATTTATGAGTTATATGCCAAAGCCTTAACTAGTTACCATTGGAAACATAACCTAACCATTGGGGGACTAATCCACCTAAAGTCTCTAACCATGAGGACCATGTCCACCAAACCTCTATTTATGGGTTATGTACCAAAGCTTTAACTAGTTACCATTGGAAACATAACCCAACCATTGGGGGACTAATCCACCCAAAGCCTCTAACCATGGGGACCATGTCCACCAAGTCTCTATTTATGGGTTACGTGCCAAAGCCTTAAACTATGGGGAAAGCGTCAACTAAACCTTTAACCATGAGGGAACAATCCGGCCAAGCCTCTCTAACCATGGGGGAACAATACGTCAAAGCCTTTATCTTTTTCTTTTTTCTTTACTTTATTATTTAACCATTTAGTATTCGATTCCATTTTCTTTACAAAACCATGTTTAAAAACTCATTTTCGTATTATTTTAAAAACCATGATGCATGATGCTCGTGGATGCATACATTCTCTACTAGAGGAATTTAATAGCGCAACCAACATACAATTTACAGAACATGCTTATAAAACAGTAAACAACGAAACATACTATTTAAAACTGTAAACATCGAAACATGCTATTTAATAATGTAAACATGGAAACATGCTATTAAATAGCGTAAACAACAAAACATGCATCTCCTATTTCTTGCGATGTAGGGCCCTAAGGACCAAACTACATGCGTATCACTTACTTGGCATCTGGAACGCTTTTCTACACTTTATCCTTCTTGCTTTAATGCCCTTAAGATCATTAAATAAGTAATCATCAAAGTCACATATAGTTATCTTCACTTCTACAGTTCTTTATGTTCAACTAACTCAATATCATAATTTCCTACACAAGAATCTAACCAATCGCTTAGTAGTTCGAAAAACGCACTAATATCCTATCCATTTAGTTAAAAGAGTAAACGTCAGGTGTAGTCATAACCAAATTCCATATTGACAATCAATTCCAAATAGTTTGTTAGAAAACTTCATCAAAAACCAACTAGACACAAGGATGACAATTCTTCTTCAGCCACTATCTCTTATCATAGTAGATTAAAGAGAACCTCCAGCTAGACTACCGATGGCAGCAAGCATAAATCGACTGCAATCCAAATTTTAGAAACTTCGACACAAAGAAATTCGAACAGTGACATTTCCCTACGACGTTACCTCGTCAAAATAGCTAATATGCAGAAATCATTCAATCCAACAATGAAACAGAACCAATTTGCATCCATTACCGAAGTAAAATTCAACTAAATATCCCTCAACATAACAGAAACAGATTTCAATCCCAAATGGCAACAGAAAATCCAACAAAAGCAGTAAATCACTCCAAACAAAGAGTAATCAGAATCCAACACCCAAACCAGAAACGATTCACATTCTCAAACTGAAAACAGAAAGATCCAGCTGAAAATTTCTCTCACCATCAAAACAGAACCGGAGTTCTGTTTACGCACCGAAAATTGGAGGCTGGCAGAGGGAGCTCCCCTCGTTCGGAGCTGCTGTCGCCGGAGAAGACCACCCTTGCTGTCCAAAATCAGTCCCCAGCATCGCCAATGTTCATCCAGGTTAGACGCTGCGATTTTACAGCTCGCGGTTCCGCTTGCACCCGAGCCCTAGCCCACGATGCGTCCTCCTCATGTCGACACCAGCAGCCCGACGGACAACCCTCCGTCTGTCGAACTCCCCTGCGAGTCCCAGCCTCGCCCGACCTCCGCCTCCCGCTCTCTCGTCGTCTCCCGAGCTTCGCTCTCTCACCGTTTCTCTCGATCTCCCTCTCCTCTCCTCTCTCGTTTTCTCTCTTTTCGCCGGTAAAGGCCAGGGCCAATTAAAGTCCCCTTCCCTATTTCTCTTCTCTAAATTCTTTCTCTAACTTCTTCAATTAAATTAAAATCCCAATTTAATAAATAAATCCTTAATTTAATAATTAATCCAATCTTCCATATATTAATTTTAATTAATCCCACTTTACTTAACCTTAATTATTATCTCGGTAATTTTTCTAAATGATAATATATTAATTATGTCGTTGGTAATATCCCGATAATTGTTCGACAAATTCAAATATCCCCAAATCTTTTCCAATTTATCATTTTTAAATCTCTGATGTAAAAGTCGGGATATTACAAGGATGTGCGGAGAACCAGTTCGTTATAATACATCTGCGGTTATTATATAATCCTCTATTTCCATTTGTCGATAATCTCTGTAGAAGTACTGTAATATCTCGAATTTTATATATTGAAAAATAATTGTGGATATTTGAATTTGTTGAATAAATTATCTGGATATTACTAATGACGTTCCTCATTATACCATTTTTGATTCGGCTTGATCTGAAGTATTGGAGTAATTCGATTTTATGTACAAATGAAGATAAAATGTGATTGAAATGTATGGGAGAAGATGAAAGGATGGATTAAGGAAATTAATTAAATAAGGATGAAATTTCAAGAAAAGAAATAATTAATTGAAAAACCAATTAAATGGTTTTATTTTCCTTATTGGCCATCGGCCATTTGAAATAGAAGAGAGAGAGAGAGAGAGAGGGGAAACGATCGAGATAGGGCGAGAATGAGAGACACAGAAGGAGTGAGCGATCGGAGGGGAGAACGAAGGCGATCAAAGGCGACGGACATCACAGCAATCTCGGGTTTGCATTGTCCGGCACATGGCAGCGACAATGGGCTGCGCTCGTCACGACGAACGGCGAACGTACGAGCTAGGGTACAGCACATGTTCGTTCGGTCCGTTTGAAATCGCGATTTGAACAGCAATTTCTGACCAAGGTAAGCGTCTCTACTGGTTTATGAATATCATTGGGTATTCTGATCTCTTGGACGAATTGTTTGAATTCGGTGGAAGAGTTTTTTCGGAACTAATCCTGTTGGTCCACAACTAATCCTCAACTAAATTGTTTTAACCAATTAATTAGCTGGCAGGAGACTAAACATTTACGAAATAAAGAAGAAATAAAGAAGAAACTAAACATTTACGAAAGACGAAAAAGGAAACAAAGGCTTGGGCGGATTGTTCCCCCATGGTTAAATAATAAAGTAAAGTAAAAGATAAAGGCTTGGGCGGATTGTTTCCCCATGGTTACATAATGAAGTAAAGTAAAAAAAAAAAGATAAAAGCTTTGGCACGTAACCCATGAATAGAGGCTTGGTGGACATTGTCCCCATGGTTAGAGGCTTTGGGTGGATTAATCCCCCATTGGTTGGGTTATGTTTTCAATGTTAACCAGTTAAGGCTTTGGCAAATAGAGGCTTGGTGGAGATTGTCCTCATGGTTAGAGGCTTTGGGTGGGTTACTCCCTCATTGGTTGAGTTACATTCCAATATTAAACGATTAAAGCTTTGATATTGAACTCAAACTCATAAATAGAGGCTTGGTGGAGTTGGTCCCCATGGATAGAGGCTTTGGGCGGGTTACTCCCCCATTGGTTGAGGCTTGGTTGAATATCAAAGGCAGAACAGTAAAGTAAAGATAACGAGAAAAGTAAAGATAAAGAAAAAGTAAAGATAAAGATAAAGATAAAGTAAAGTAACGATTAATTAAAGAAATGAATAATAGAGTAAAGTCAAGAAAGCTACGTCAAGATCGAGAAAACGGTAAAGGAAAATAAAAGAGAAATAGAAACAGAAAACGAAAAGAGATTTAAGAGTTGCATGACATGTGCATCATACTTTTATTCTATATCACTTACTGAGCATTAGGCTCATTAGTTAAGTCTTGCGATGCAGGTATACGCACAGGTGATTAGGTCAAAGACAATTGACGAAGGATTTGGATGGGCAGATATTGTGGCTGGCTGGGCTAAAGAATTAAATGAGAATTGTTGTAAAAAAGATTTGTAAATTATTTAACATTCTTTAATGTTTTAATTTAATTCCGTGGCTTTTCATAAAATGATTTTATTACTTCCGCTTCAATTGATAAATGTTTTTAAGTAAAAAGTTTTAATGATTGGGTTTTATAAAAGGAAAATACTCTGATGTTTTTACGAAAAGAAAAATTTTAAATTTTACCCATTTTAAAAATACGGGATGTTACAAGTACGTTGCTGTGCGTTGCTACCATTATAGTCATCGTTTATAAGCATGTTCTGTTGCTTGTTATTACTGTAATATTTATCACTTAAAAGCATGATTTCGTTGCTATGATTTGTTGTTGCACGCTACTGATTTTTTGTCACCAAAGAAACATGTTCTTTCGTCACAATTCCATTGGAAAATGTTGCTATATTTTGGTTGTTAAAAAACATGTGTTCGTTGTTCTGCTTCGATACTTTCATTGCTGTATTTACTTGTTAAAAATGCACATTTTGCTGCTATGTTTTTGATATTTCACTGCTGTTTATTATTGATTCAGAAGCATGTTTTGTTGAGCCGTTCCATCATTAAAATGTTCCTGTATATTATCCATTTAAAGCATGTTGCGCTGATCCATTCCATCGTTGAAATAATGTTGTTTATTATTCATTTAGGAGTGTACATCGCTGTTCTGTTTATTATTTACTGCTATTTAAAGTTGTTAAGAAGCATGATATGCAAGTATGATTTGCTGTTGTGCTTCATCATTGATCGTTGCTGTCTTCTTTGCCGTTCAAAAGCATGTCTAGCCTTTTTGTTTTTAATATTTGCTGCTGTATTTTTAGTCGTTCAAAAGCACGTTTCACCATTCTATTTTCGATATTTTGCTGATGTATTTTAGTCATTAAAAACTATGTTTTTGCTGTTCATTTCATCATTATTTTATGTTGTATATAGTCGATTAAATAAGCATGTTTCGCTATTCTACCATCGATATCTAGCTGCTGTAGTAGTTGATTTAAAAACATGATTAGTGTTTATTTTCTACAGTGTTATTAGTTGTTTAAGCTGCACGTTTTCGCTATTTTGTCTTGGTATTTTTGCTGCTGATTATAGACAAATGAAAAGTACGATTTCGCTGTTTCGTTTTCCTTAGTTCTTATTGCTATTGCTACCATTTAAGAAGCATGATTTTGCTGTTATGATTTAACATTTATGCTGCAGATCTTAATTTGTTGGAAAGCATGTTCGCTGTCTTAATTTATGCTACTCGCTGCTATTTCTTTTGCGTAGACGTTTAGAGCATGAATAGTTCTATTTCCTTGTTATATGTTGATGTTATCTTCATTTTGCAAAAGCACGCTTTAGTATAAACTGTCAAATTCTTTAAAGTGTTGTCATTTACCTTCCATGAATGTACTTTTAGGGTAGTCTTCGGCATCGTAATGATAGAAACAATTAGAAATACCACTTTGGGGTGCCTACACGCCTTGAGTGAAGAAAAGAACTAATCTTTACCTTATCGGGATTACAAGACCTATAACATAATTAATTAGAAACCATAGGATTTGCCAATCCACACTCTATGTACGAGCTATACCTAATATACGTAAATAAAAGATTGGCTTGGGGTGGACCCATTCTAAAGAATTAAAGAGCGGCATCTCATATGCATAAACCCATTTTATTACTAGGCCTTTAGGCTCACGTCTTACTTGTGGTGTAGGTACACGCACGCAAGGAGTACACGAGCCGACAAAGAAGTAGTTGATGAGGGATTGGACGCGCACAGCTTGTGGTTCGCTAGACTGCGAGAAGTAAAAGATAATTGGGTTGTAATGTAATTAAATTAAGTTTTCTTTTCTTAAATTATAATTAAACGTTTAGCTTATTTCATAAAAATGTTTTACGATTCCGCAAATGTTTTTATTTCTGCAATGATTTACTTTCGAAATGTTTTAAGTGTTCCTAATGGCCCGGCTTGCACTCTGATATGTTTTTCTCAGAATTTAACGCATTTTTAAATGTATGAAAATCCGGATCGTTACAATTGGTATCATAGCAAAGTTTTTAAAAACGATTTTTGTAAACTGCTGTGATAATCATTTTTAAAACTAAATCTCTAGCTTGTTTTAAAACAATTTTTGTAAAAGTCGAATTGGTAATGTAGCCTGCCTGCCAGCGCAAGCTCGGCGTGGAAATCTTTCATCAACTGTATGTATTTCAATTTAATCGAATGTACTTTAATTTGATCCCTTTAATTTTGTTATTTAGTTAAGATTATTTTGTAACGAGAAGGAGTTTGTGGTAATGAGTGGAAGAAAAGTAGGGTCAAATAGAGTCAGATAGTAAACGAGAGCACTTAAGTATAATTATGCACAATTATTGGCACAAACAACGAATGCATCACAAGCAACGAATGTGAAGACAACGAATTATCAATGATAAAAAGGGAACTAAAGAAGTAAAAAGTGAATTAAGAAAACGGTAATGATATAATGTGAGGCCATTAAATCCTTCGTGGACACGGTCGCTAGCGAGCTTTCGGATTATGCCATCGTCGCTAGCAAGCTTTCGAATTATGCCATTGCTACTCGTATAAGTTACATTGTCCCTGGATTATGCCGGGACAGTTCCTGGATTATGCTAGAACATAACGGCCAATGATTAGCAGTCTTTTGGATTATGCCATTGCTGCTATATCGGAGGCAAACGATGAAAGAACGGCCAAAGGATAGTAGGCTTTCGGATTATGCCATCGCTGCTATACCTGAGGTCACGAACAATGTAACGACAAATTAAAACGTAAAAGGTAAAAGTGTAAGAAAAGACGAGAGTAAAACTAGATACAACGGTTAGATAAAGGGTAGATGTGATAGTAAGGGCCAATAGGATTAAGTGTTGTAGTTTAGGGAATCATTCGAACTTTTCAACAAACGTGCATATAAGCTGAATTGGAAACGGGAACAAAAATAAAAATTTTGGAAAATGGAAACAGATACAGAAATGGTGCGACCACAGAAACAAAAACAGAAATGGGAACAGAAACGGAAATGGAAACGAGGTTTCCAGAAATGGAAATAGAAACCGATACGGATACAGATACGGGTACAGAAACAGACAAAGAAATGGATACGAAAATGCTTACGATCATGGATACCGAGGCAAAAAGTGAAATAGAAACACAACCTAATACGGATACGGAAATGGAAACACAAACAGAAATGGAAACGGAAACAAAGATGGAAACAAAAATGGAAACGGAAACAGAAACAAAAACTGAAACAGAGAAACAGAAATAGAAACAAAAATGGAAATACATATGGAAAAAGAAACGGAAATAGGAACAAAAATTAAAATGGAAACAAAGTTTCGAAAACCAAATTTCTTGGAATGGAAACAGAAACAGATACAAAAACAAAAATGGAAACATAAACATAAATGGAAACAGATACATAAACTAGAAACAGAAATTGATACAGAAACAGAAATGGAGATAGAAACAGAAATGAGAATAGATACAAAAACAGATATGAAAATGAGGACAGATACAGAAACAGAAACTAATACAGAAACAAAAACTGGTATACACACACAAACTGGGAAGCACAAATGGGTTAGAAACCTAAGGGGGGGTAAATGGGTAATAGGTGTATCAGAGTAGCGCAGCGAAAGTGTGGAAGATTGAGTTCGATAGTTGGACCGACTTTGGTGCGAAGAGATATGTTGTACGTTGTCAAGTCGATCCATTAGCAATAATTAGGCAACTGTTAGTCTGAGAGGGGTTAGCAGCCTATAGTCGAATAGAACACCAAATTGGGTAGCTAACAAAGCGTTTGGATGGGTAGTTTAGCGGTTGTTAAGGGTAAGAAGTGTATTACGTAGGAAAAATTTCGGGGACGAAATTTATATAAGGGGGGAGGTATGTAATGCCCCGACTTTTTATGTTGGATAATTATTTTTATTGGGGTATTACGAAGGACGTATTTGTAAGAATTCTAATTATTGAGATTAAATGCAATTTACAGTAATTAAAATACCTATTAATCTAATGAATTGAAATTATAATATTTGAGATTTAGTATAATTGTTGTACATTAAGGATTATTTTAATTGTTTTACAATAAGGAATAAATTGAATAAATTGGATTTAATTTAATAAATTAAAGTTAATTATTAGAGTATAGGCTGAACTGGTTCAGCAAGAACCGGTCTAGCGTGTAAACACAAAGAATGGCCTTGGGGCCATTCTGGTGAGGAACCAAAAAGAGAGAAGGGATGAGAAAGAGAGGGAGACAAGGGAGGAAGGGGGTGACGAGAGGGAGATTGGGACTGAGAGGCGAAGAGCGAGCCTGAAGGCGTCAAAGGAACGATGACGACATGCGTCTGCGGGTGAAGCAGAGTGAGGGTCACGACTAGGGATCGTGAATCGGGGGTTCTGCAGATGGTGATTTCTGGCATCGGGTTGAGGTGGGTTCAACTGATTCTTCCTTCTCCTTTGCTTTCTGTCGATTGGGCATTAGTAGGTAGCGATTTTTGGCCTCAGGATGGCAGCGAGCAATGACATCGGGTTGATAGGTAGGGATGCTAGTGGTTCATGCTGGACCGGCCGAAGGCCATGGTTCAGCTTGCGGTTCAAACTGGTTCTCTTCTCCTAGTTCAGACTCTGCAGTGCAGTGTGGGGAACATTCTATAAAGCTGCTGGAGTGGTTGTCGGGTGTTTTGTTGGGAATGGAGAGTGACTGGAAGAATTGATAGGATGTTGTAAGTAGAGGGAGGATAAAATGGCTAAAGGGGAGTGTCTCCTTGAGATGGAAATCCTCTCGAGGTGAGAGAGCTGGAGTGATGGCTTGGGTGTTCTAGAGACGTTTGCTGCTATAGTGAAGCTTGGAGAGTTGGAGCTGGAGCTTGCTGTCCCAGCTTGTGTCTTCAGTGATGGTAAGGAATGGGGTAGTCGGTGGCCATTTGGAGGCCCTACACCCTAGTAAAATGTGTGTGGGTGAGTATTGCTTGTTGTTGAAATTCTTGTGATGATTGCTGTGTAGTTGTATCTCTGTGAAATCATTAGGTGCTTTGATATTGTATACTTCTCCTTGTTGAATGCCTTTAGTTTGCTTAATGAATGGCTTTCTTGAATGTTATGTATGGGCTGAGTTGATAAATCTTCATCTGGTGTTAAGCTGAATAAGGTAGATTATGAACTAAGAGATTATGGTAACTGCTGAGGATGAATGAGCTAGCCTCTGTACCTTTACTTGCATATATGATGTTGTTCGCTTACAGTGTGTTGTTCTGCAAATTTGTTCTTGTTCAAAGCATGATTTACTTCCTAATAGCTCACGGTTCTTGCTTAGCATCAAACCAGTTCATTATAGTACATCTGCTGTTATTATATAATCCTCTATTTCAATTCGTCGTTAATCTCTATAGAAGTATGTTGTTGTGCATTGCTACCATTATAGTCGTCTCTTATAAGCATGTTATGTTGCTCATTATTACTGTAATATTCATCACTTATAAGCATGATTTCGTTGCTCTGATTTGTTGTTGCCCGCAACTGATTTTTGTCACCAAAGAAACATGTTCTGTTGTCACAATTCTATTGGAAAACGCTATTGTATTTTAGTTGTTAAAAAGCACGTGTTCGCTGTTCTACTTCGATACTTTCACTGCTGTATTTAGTTGTTAAAAATGCAAGTTTTGCTGCTCTGTTTTTGATATTTCACTGCTGTTTATTATTGATTCTTAAGCATGTTTTGTTGATCCATTCCTTAAAATGATGCTGTATATTATCCATCTAAAGCATCTTGCGCTGATCCATTCCATCGTTCAATTGATGTTGTTTATTATTGATTTAGGAGTGTACTTCGCTGTTCTGTTTATTATTTATTGCTGTTTAAAGCTATTAAGAAGAATGATCCACAAGTATGATTTGCTGTTGTGCTTCGTCATTGATCGCTGCTATCTTCTTTGCCGTTCAAAAGCATGTCTAGCCGTTTTGTTTTCAATATTTGCTGCTATATTTTTAGTCTTTCAAAAGCACGTTTGGCCATTCCGTTTTCGATATTTTGCTGTTGTATTTTAGTCATTAAAAAGTATGTTTTCAATTTTCATTTCATCATTATTTTTTGTTGTTTATTAGTCGATTAAATAAGCAAGTTTTGCTGTTCTACCTTCGATATCTCGCTGTTGTAATAGTCGATTTAAAAGCATGATTAGTGTTTGTTTTCTGCTGTGTTATTAGTCGTTTAAGCTGCACATTTTTGTTGTTCTGTCTTGGTGTTTTTGTTGCTGATTATAGACAAATAAAAATTATGATTTTGCTGTTTCGTTTTCCTAAGTTCTTACTGCTATTGCTTCCATTTAAGAAGCATGATTGGCTATTTTGATTTAACATTTATGCTGTAGATCTTAATTTGTTAGAAAGCATGTTTCGCTGTCATAATTGATGCTACTCGCTTCTGTTTCTTTCGTGTAAAAGTATTTTCTATTAGTCGTTTTCATTGTTATATGCCTATGTCATCCTCATTGTGCAAAAGCACGCTCTATTATAAATTGTCAAATTCTTTAAAGTGTTGTCATTTACGCTCCATGTATGTGCTTTTAAGGTAGTCTTAGGCATCATAACGATAGAAATACCACCACGGGGTGCTCACACGCCTTGAGTGAGGAAAAGAAATAATCTTTCCCTTTTCGGGATTATATGACCTATAACATAATTAATTAGAAACCATAGGATTTCCCAATTCATGCTCTATGTACGAGCTATACCTAATGTACGTAAATAAAATATTGGCTTGGGTCGGACCCATTCCAAAGAATTAAAGAGCGGCATCTCATATGCATAAATCCATTTCTTACTAGGTCTTTAGGCTCACGTCTTAATTGTGGTGTAGGTACACACACGCGAGGAGTACACGAGCCGGCAAAGAAGCAGTTGATGAGGAATTGCACGCGCACAGCTTGTGGTTGGCCAGGCTACGAGAAGTAAAAGATAATTGGGTTGTAATGTAATTAAATTAAGTTTTCTTTTCTTAAATTGTAATTAAATGTTTAGCTTATTTCATAAAAATGTTTTACGCTTACATAAATGTTTTTATTTTTGCAATGATTTACTTTCGAAATGTTTTAAGTGTTCCTAACGGCGTGGTTTGCACTCTCATATGTTTTTCTCAAAATTTAAAGTATTTTTAAATGTATAAAAATCCGGGTCGTTACAATTAATATTCACCGCATAAGCCTTGAGCATTCTATCGGTAATCAAACGATCACCGAAAGGCATCAACATGCGAAGCGTGTAATTTATCCTACAAAAGAAACAATTTGCTCGCTCACAGAACTTTGTAGAAATAAATGAGTGCGTGACACCCAAATTGAATAGGACATATGCAGCGCACTTATTAATATAGATTGTTCCTGCCAGGGTTAGGCAAGTTGTTTATTCTAAGGTAAAATCTCCTACTTATCTAAGGGAGTAAACAATCATAAATATGCACAATTATCATTGAGAATGAAATGTACCTGCTACCATTGATGGTTGAACGTCATCCTCGGTTCCGTACACAGCGAAAACACATGGGGCCTCTCCTCTAGGACCCCGGGTCTGGTCGGGCAGACTTTGGCTCTGTGTTGTAGTTTTGCACAAGAATAGCATCTTTCGGAACCAGCCAGACACTCACTTCGATGCACCTTCTGGTATTTCGGATAGGCATTTTGTTTAGGAGTATTGGGCACTTGTAACATCGGCCTCTTGTCTTACCTCTGCTGTGCTTCGGTCTCAGCTGGTCTCTTGACCCCCTGGCCCATGGGAGGACCTCTCCGTGACTGTGGGGTGGGAGCAACCTTCCACAATCTCTAGCTAGCTTCTCTGTCTCTATTCACTCCTTCCACGCCCAACGCCCTTGACACCATTTTTGAATAAGTGACACCCTCAGTTCCAGCCCCGATAACTCCTTCATGGATCTCCATTTTCTGCCCTTGAATGAAATGCTACACCTTATGTTCCTTAGTTGCCACCAGAAATGGAGCATAATAGGATATGGCCTCAAATCGTTGAGCATACTCTGTCACGGATCCCAATTGGCACACACGCATGAATTCCATCACCTTCTAAATACGTACGATGTGGTTAAAATACTTCTCGTTGAACAACTCTTTAAAATCCTTCCAAGTGAGGGTTACCACATCATGGGAGATCGTGATTGTGTCCCACCAGAAACAAGCCATGTTGGTCAGGTAATATGCAACACACTTAACATTCTCCGCCTCACCAATCTTTGTGTAAGTAAAATTGTCATCCACGGAGCATATCCACTCCTCTGCCACCGTAATGTCAGAGATGTCCCATTGAAGTAGGGCGGCTTGAGCTTTTGAAACTTTTCCCACACAGCTTCCCTCTGAACAGGTTGAATGGGTAAAGGCCGCTGTTGATTCCCATCACCATTTCCATGGTTTTGACCCATAAACCTCTCCATGTAGCAGAAGTGCTGCTCCATAAACTGAGACTATCTCTCCATCTGTTGCTATTGTTGCACTACAATTGCTGCTATGCACTCGAGGGCCTCGTCTCGACCGAGATTCTCATGCCGATCAAGCACCCGGGGCCCATCTTCACTAACCGGCATATTACCTCCTCTTCTAGCCATCTAAAATCTTCCTACGAGTCCACGTTATAAGGTAGAGTATTGATCATTTTTAGGAAATATTTGTAAGTTTTAAGGTAGAAAAATTTGTAAATAGTGTAAGGGAAAATTTAAGGGAAGTATTTTTCACAACTCTATATATTTCTATACCATGGTACAATTAGTTAAAGCAAGCAAATCGTGCAATTAATTTAGGTGAGCAGTTTAATAATTAGAAGTGAAAAACTTACAGTGATAGGGGCATTGCTCGACGAGTCTGGGTTATTCGCGGTGAAACGCACGAGAGTGGCATGGCTCTGATACCAACTGTAATGACCCAGATCTTTTGTTCATCTTAAAAATACGTGGAAATAGTATCAGAGTCTTTTATCAAAGGAAATCCGATCGTTACAAAAAAACTCATCAAAGATATCATTTTAGAAATCAACGGAAACGAAAAATAAATACTTCTCAAGATGTATCAGAAATGGAAACAGAAATTTTACTTAAACATAAGTTATAGTTTAAGGTTAAAACTTAGCCTACTAAATGCTTAAAACAAGAGTTAGGGCAATAATTAACGTATTACAAAACACGTTTGTCGTTAAACCCTTACAAAATAGATATTTCTTCTTTTCTTTGAACCATGCCTCTACTCTTGTTGCGTTTCCTCCGGATACACCACAGGATCCACGGGTAAGGACTCCTTGGCTCCTAGTAAAATCATCTCATTACCTACACCACAATTAATGACGTGAGCACGAAGCCTAGTAAGGAAATGGGTTAATACGAATGCATTATGCTTATGCCTCTCTTTAATTCTATTGGAATGGGGGCCACCCAAACCAATCTTTTCATTACATTTTTTTGTTCATTCTCTTACCCGTGCTTCGAGTTGGAGATTGGAGGGGTCTTAGGGGATGGAATAGTTGATTGGACCTAACCCTTTACTTGCAACTAAGTCCCCGTTCCAATCAAGGTAGGGGGCTTCGCCTAGCCGCAGACTAGATCAGCTACCCATCTGCCCCCAACTCCCTTTTCCATCATTTTTCCTTTCCTTTCATTTCTTAAAGTTTTCTTTTTCCCAATGCATGTGAGTACCACCCCGAGGTGGCACTCCCTACTTTGTTTCTATTAACGTGAATGCATTAGGACACTTTCAAATTAAGTAGTGCATCCATGGAAAATAAATGACTATAATTTAAGGAAATGACAATTAATAAATAAATGGCAGAATTCCAACATGTCTAGAGAACAAAAATGCATTTGAGTAAATATAGGGCAACTATAAAAAGGAAACACATGGAACGAATTTAGCAGCCAACTCATGGAAGTATTTCCAACAATCGATTACTAGAATATGCTGAATAATTAGCTAATAGGAACGTGCTCGATTTGTCACTACAACATTATCAACTATGTCTAACTAGGCATAATCATCTAAACGAAACAGAACTTACACAAGCTTAGCTAACAACGGAAATGGTATCATGCTTATCTATGAAATGGAATTAAAACATGCTAACAATTTCATGCTATTATGCTCGATGAAATTAAACAACAATAATTTGAATAACGGAACAAGCTTTGACCACATAGAGTAGCGTACGATCAACGAAATAAGATAACAAAACATGCTTCTTAAAATGACAATATGCAGCAACAAAAGTATCGAAAAAAGGATAGAAAAGTATGCTTCTTAATGATTATATATATATCTGCAAAAATATCAAAAATGGAACAGCGAAACATGCTTCTTAAACGACTAATATGACAGTAAAAACAAATTGCTAATCATGCTTTTAGCGACTAATAGCACAACAGTAACTAAACACTATACATGCTTTTAAATTGACTAATACAACAATATATAGCAATGAGATAGAACTAAACATGCTCTTAACTTCCACTAAAACAAATGACAGACATGCTTCTATACAATAAAGATAATGGCAGCATATAACAATGAAATAACAGTAAATCATGCTCTTAAATAGAAGTAGCAGCTGCAAATAACATCTGAACAGAGCAACGAAAAATATATTGTTACCGACCAAAAAAAGTAGCAATAACATTGAGACAGATCAACAGAATTATTCGACTAGAACAGTGAAAAGATATGAAATCTATTTATTGGAGCCATGCTCAAAGATTTGCCAATAAAATGTGCTTAACAATTCACATCCGGAAGTCTACTTCACGAATGACAAATAAAAACATGCTAATACTTTAATATAACAAGGAACGTGTTGAACGAATTAGTGCTAACTAAACTAGGAGATCTATTGTTCTTATCCTGAACCAAGACGCAATGACATTACACAATAACATTATAATCTAGTTCACAGATTTTTGATCTAATTATTTGCACACATCCAGATTACGGGAGGCAATTGATATCCAAACCATAACAGGAACAATAAGCCTACAGTCAACAAAACAAAATCACTAATAACAAAAGCACTAGAAATCTGTCAGGCATTCATTCATATGTCTCATTCATTTAGGCATCTTCTTTTTTAATTCATTCAAGCTCAAAATAGTAAGCCTTCACAACTTCCCTATTGACGTGAACATTTCAACAAAAGCAGTAAGCCAACGTACAGGGAATATCAACAAGGAAACAGTAAGGAAATGTAACATTCAGCAGAAAAGAAATGCAACAACAAATAAAGTATCTAAGGAAAGACATGGGTGTCTAAAGAATCTAATAGTATACAGAAAGCAAAAACCTTAAGGCAACCACAAGAGCTACAGGGATTCAACATCAAGAAATATTCACACAAGGACACTATACTTGGGTGTAGGGCCTCCAAATGGCAAAGGATTTCCCCATTCCTATCCCTTGTAGACGATTCGACACACGAACAGTAGCTCCCCTCTATCCCCACATTCCACGCATGAACTACTACAACAGCAACGGACTTGAACGAAGAAGGAGATGCACCTTGGGGAGCGACAGTGGCTTGAGCTAAATAGGATGGAGTCCATCTATGGGACAGGCCATACATTTGGAAGGGGAGGTGCAGGGGACAGTTCCTGCTCGTCGGGATGTGGTGAGGGGCAATTTGTGTCGAGAAGCTGTGTTTACATTGGTGATTCATCGATTTTTTCTGCTTTTAAATTATTTTCTATCTCAGATCTGTAATCTTTCAGATGAATGCAAATGCATAGATATCATCTGTATGAGTAAAATTCTATAAGCAAAATCCTGATCGGGGACGGGAATCAGCATCCCCACCTTCGTCCATACCGTCCGCAGTTGATGTTCGGATGCGTTATGGCATTTGCATGAATCGTTCGCACGCGTCTGCATATGTCCATAAATTGGACAGAGGCAAATCAGACGAGGCCTCACCTCGTCTGTACTAGTCTGCGAGCGTCTGAAGGTGTCTAGATTTTGGACAAATTCGTTGCGGACGCATTCTTTCCTCGTCCGCATCGTTCGCACCTTGTCCACAAAGGGACAAGGTAAACTCAAAACATGAGAATTTGTCCTGCCTTAGTCCCCAAGTGTTCGTGCGCACACCAATTCTCGTCTGCATGCGTCCGCTTAACCGAATTTTCGTATTCCTTCACTCTTTGCTAGTAACTTTTTATCTCGAAATAATTTCCCCTTAATTACACGTCACAATTGAACACGTATAGGGACACAATGTAATATATAAATTATCTCCAAAGTTTGATTACATTGCGTACAAGGGAAAACTAGTATCGGGTATTATAGGAAGTGCTGCGCGAGTTAAAAGTCTAACTTGAAGAGTTAGTCATCAAGGGATTCATTCGTCCAACCTTCTCGCCTTGGGGAGCACCACTGTTATTTGTCGTTAAGAATGTGCATAGACTACTGGGAATTAAATAAAGTAACGATCAAGAAGAAATATCCATTTCCTTAGATTAGCGATTTATTTGACCAATTGTGTGGTGCCAGCGTGTTTTCAAAGATTGGCCTCCATTCTGGGTATTATCAGTTCAAAGTCAAGCCAACCGATGTAATCAATGCCCCTGCAGCCTTTATGGACCTGATGAACCGGATCTTCATAAATTATCTTGACAAGTTTGTTATCATTTTCATCGACGATATTCTTGTCTATTCTCAGTCAGAGGAAGAGCACTATGAACATCTGAGGATTACCATATCTATTATGGAGCAGCACCAGTCATACGTAAAATTCTATAAGTGTGAATTTGGGCTAAATGAAGTTAGTTTCCTTGGGCATGTAATTTAAAAAATCGACATCACAGTGGACCCAATTAAAATACAGGTGGTTGTGGGCTGGGTACAACTAAAGAATGTGGGCGATGTGAGAAGCTTCCTCGGACTGGTAGGATATTATAGACAATTTATAGATGGATTCTCCAAGATTGATCTATCTGTAATATCCCGATTTTCCTTTCTGTAAATTCATTAAGGATAAGAGAAATTAATCAGAGGGAAAATCTTGATTAAATTAGATTATTAGGTTGATTATTTTACGATATAAATATTGAACTATCTAAATAAAATGTGAAATTAAAAGAAAAAGGAAATTTAATAAATAATAAAAGAATTAGGTAGAGGATGAAAAGGACTAAATCCGTCTAACTTCCATGAAATGCATAACCCATACCTACCCATTAACCCATACCTACCCATACCTAACCCATACTTACCTATACTAACTCATACCTAACCCACACCTACCGATACTAAGCCATACCTACCCATACCTAACTCATACCTACCTATACCTACCCATACCTACCTTCTGTCTAAATACCTAACTTCCATCCAATAGCCATGAATGGCAGCAGCTTATGATGGTTATTTTCCCTATAAATAGCAAGGATGGTGAGGAGAGAAACCACAACATGGGAGAAGAGAGAAAAGAAAGGGATTTTGTGTGAGAGAAGTGATGGAGTTTGAGAGAAGGGAGAAAGAGAAGGATTTTGAGAGAGCTGGAGATTTTAGAATAGAGGAAAATTGTCAGAAAAATAGAGGACTCTAGTAGGCAACGTGTAAGAAATTAGAATATAAAAGATGGTGAGATTAACAAGTTCATTAATTGATTAGATTAATGATTAAATGTTTTTAATATGAAAGATAGCATTGAGTGTTGAATGCTTTAAGGAAATGAGGTAAGTGATACGTTTGTGCTTTGATCTTCGAGCCCTACATCGCAAGAATAGGATATGCATGTTTCGTTATTTACCACTTTCCAAGCATGTCACCAGTTTTTAATAGCACGTTTCATTGTTTACTGTTTTAGAGAATGTCTACAGTTATTAATAGCACGTTTCGTTGTTTAATGTTTTTACTGCATGTCTACAACTTTATAGCACGTTCTGTGAATCACACATTGAATGTTTATTTATATTTCCATATTATGTGATAGAAATTGTATTCATTCATGAGCATCATGCATCGCAATTTTCAAAAGAATACGAAAATGGATTTTCTGCACGATTAGAAAGAATGGTTTAAGGGATGCTCACACAAGCTAAGTGTACGATGTCCTCGAGCGCTGATTACTTGAAGCGAACTACAATCATTTCGGTTGTAGGAATATCCATTTTACCATGAAAATTGAAATAATAAATAATAAAAAGTAAAGTAAAGAGAAGATAATAAGAAAGAAAAGAAAAGGTGACGATATGATGTGAGGCCATTTCAGTCCTTTGGGGGCATGGTCTCTAGTGGGCTTTTGCATTATGTCATTTGCGGCTAGTTAACTTTCAGATTATACCATTGCTGTTCCTATCGGTTGCAAAGTCCCTAGATTATTCCGAGACAATCCTTGGATTATGCCAGGACAGAACGGCCAATGACTAGCAGGCTTTCGGATAATGCCATTACTGCTATATCAGAGGTCACATAAAAGATAAAAGATCAGAAGAATGGCCAATGCTTTGGAGGCTTTCAAATTATGCCATTGCTGCTATATCAAAGATCATAACAAAAAATAGAAAGATAAAAATTAAAACGTAAAAGATAAAAGATAAGAAGAAAAAGATGAGAACATAAACTGCATACTGTTTTTAAAAGGGCACAACAAGAGCATGTAGCATATTAGGTATTATCACTTAATGAGCGTTAGACTCATAGTTTATGACTTGCGATGTAGGTATAAGTACGAGAGAAAATGAAAAACAAATTTTGGAGCAGCTGATGAAGAATTTGCACGGATGAGACTTGTCGATAGTTAGGCTAACGAATGTAAAGAGGAACTAGTCTGTAAAATATAAAGTAACCCTTTATTAATGGTCTTTAAGTGAACTATTTATGCTTCTGCTATGTTTTTTTAAAGAAAAATGATTTTATCAATCAGTCTTCCGCTTTTTAGTATTCCTTAACGGAGTTATTTACGCTACAGATATGTTTTTAGAAAATATTTTATAACTATAGTTTTCTACTATTTATAAAGATTTTGATAACGAGTTAAAGTAAAAGGATTTTAACTGTTTGGTTATAAGAAAAGAACTCTGATTTCATATTAAAAGGCTTTTAGTAAAGATTTTAGTCGTTTTATAAAAGCTTTAAATTTCATGCATTTTAAAAGCAAATAAATAACTGGGTCGTTACACTACCTCTCACCAGCTTGACGGAGAAGAATGTAAGATTCAGGTGGTTGAGTGGATGCGTAGAGAGTTTTCAGAAGTTGAAATGCCAGTTTGCATAAGCACCTGTATTGGCTCTGCCTATGGAAGAGGGTAATTTCTGTATTTATTGCGATGCGTCTAAGAGTGGACTTGGTGGGGTACTTATGCTGAATGGCAGGGTGATTGCCTATGCTTCAAGGCAACTAAAACCTCACTATGCTAATTATCCCACTACAGATCTGGTGCTTGCTACAGTGGTATTCACACTTAAATTTTGGAGGCATTATTTATATGGGCAGCGATGCAAAATTTACATAGATCATAAAAGCCTCAAATATATTTTTACAAAAAAAATACTTAATATGAGGCAACGATGATAGTTAGAATTCGTGAAAGACAATGATTGCGAGATCAAGTACAATCTAGGAAAAGCTAACATGGTTGCTGATACTCTAAGCTGAAAGGTTGCCATCATGAATATAATATGCGAAGAAATGATAGTGGGACTTCAGAAAGACATTTGAGAGTTGGAAGTGCAAGTAGTTCCTATGCATTATACCACTCTTTTCTCGACACTAACTCTTAAGCCTTCCATATTAGAGCAAATTAAAAAAGCCCTACAGGTTGATGGCATAAGCGAATATTTGAAGTTAAATTTAACTCAAGCAAAATATTGTGACTATTCTATATCTGCCGATGGAATAGCAAAGTTTAAAAATAGAAGGTATGTGTTAGCTGACTCATTGTTGCATATGGCAATCTTACAAAAGGCTCACTCTTCAAGCTTCTCCATCCATCCCGGGTGTAACAAAATGTACAAAGACCTAAAAATGCATTACTATTGCCCAGTAATGAAGTTTGACATTGGTCACTATGTAGCGTTATGCTAGGTGTGTCAGCAAGTGAAAGCACAATATCAGAGATGACCTGGTGGGATGCTTCAGCTAATGCCAATACCTAAAAGGAAGTGGGAACATTTTACTTTGGATGTTGTTCCTAGCTTACCCAAAATTGTTAAATGACACGAAGCAATCTGGGTGATTGTTGACAAGTTAATCAAAGTTGCCCACTTCTTGATTGTAAAAATGACCTATAAGATGAATCAATTTGCAAACCTGTATATTAAAGAAATTGTGCAATTGCATGGTGTTCCGCTCTCCATTGTATTGAATAGGGACCAACGATTTACTTTGGCATTCTGGAAGAGTTTGAACACAGCCATGACCACATAATTGAAATTCAGTATTGCCTTTCATCCCTAGACAGATGGCCATAGTGAGAGGACAATCTAGATACTTGAGAATATGTTACATGCTTGTGTGCTTCTATTCCAAATTAGATGGTGGAAAATAATGTCATTGCTCAAGTTCACTTACAACAATATTTTTCAATCAACAATCGGAATTGCGCCTTACGAGGTGTTATATGATAGAAAGTGTAGATCTCCTTTATATTTGAGTGAAGCTAGTAAGGCTGAGTTTTATGACCCTGACATAATATAGCAGACATTCGAATGAGTTGTAATCATCCGACAAAGAATGTTGGCTGCTCAAAGTTGCCAAAAAAGCTACGCTGACCACCATTGTCGAGACTTGGAATTCAATTTTGGAGACTTGGTCTTTCTAATGATATCACCTTTCGAGGAAAATTGAGTCCTTGATATATTGGCCCATTTACGATGACAGAAAGGATCGGTAAAGTGGCATGTCATTTGCAATTACTAGCTGCCATGGAAGGCACACATAACGTATTCCATGTATCAATATTAAAAAAATCCCTTGGGAATACAACTCAAATGGAACCTTAGGAAAACATTGAAGTTCAAGCAAACTTGAGCTACAAGGAAAGGCCGATTTAGATTCTAGAACTTCAAGAGAAACAAATCCAACACGTCAAAGTATTATGCCAAAATCACTCAATAGAAGAAGCCACACAAGAAAGAAGAGAAGATATGGAAGCCATATATGCAGAGCTATTTCATTATCCAAATTTTTTAAAGGAAGGTAGAATGTAATACCCGGATAGTCCTATGCATAATACGGGTGGAAATTTTCATAAAAGAAAAATACATTTCGAAATGTGTATGGTACACAATATATAATACCCTAAAAACTAATGAAGAAGTATTATTGGATTTACAGGGAATAAATTAAAAAGGAAATGAATTAAATGGAATTAAAATAAAAAAAGGAATAGAATAAATAAAAGGGAAAATAAAAAGAAGAGAAAAAGTGAAGAAAAAATGCAACAATCAATGTAGGCGGGCGCAAAACCCTCAGGATCGGGCATCAGAATGGTTGACTGTGGACGTCGACTGGTATGTTGATCGGAGTGATGATTTTCGAAGGAAGTTGGGTTTTTTGCATTGTTTTCTCACAGCGATTTTCACGTGAAACTCCTGATAAGATAAGTCACTTTCACATGGCACGTTTGCATTAGACCACCTTCCTCATTAGTGGTAATTGTTTGCCAGCCATCACTTCTCCTTAGAAGCTTCATCTCAAGCTATAAGTAAACAATAGATGTGATGAGGGAAAACTCTCTGGTGTTTGGTTTACAGAGAGAGCTGAGAGAAGCAGTGAGAGAGAGAGAAGGGAGTGAAACACTCTATTGATTTTGTGAGTGAGGTTGAAGGGAGCTATTACCTTGGATTATCGAAGGGAAACTTGAGCTTGTTACAATGTGGAGTTCGGTACCTTGAAAATATGTAGTGATGTAAGAAGTGGGTTAAGTCCTAGCTAGACGAGGCGTACACAGCCAAGCTTGATTCTATTCTATTATTTGTGTAATGAATAAATTACTACTCTAATCTGTGAACTGAAATAGGATTCTTTGCATGATTATATTTCTTGCTACATGATCACTTTGTTAGTTGAAGATTTTACTCTATGCTTGGTTGCATTGGCTATTTGGATTTTTGGTTACTCTTTAGCATTGTTGACACTTATTTATTCATTGTTAAATTAACTCCAAACATGTTATGATTGCTGTATAGAATATTAAACTGCCAGTATATGGTTTATTAGGTTGATTGCTTGGAAATTTGAAGCTGCCAAAATGTATGTTGTTCTAAGTGTAGTCCAACCTTCTATTATTTAAGGGCTAGTGTTGATTTATGGCTTTATCTGGTCGAGTTTATGATAATGATAAGTATTGGCTCCTATTTTTCTTATTCACTAGAAACATTATTTTGTGAATGGTTAAGTCTCTCTGTCATTTGATGCATAAATCTATGCATTTAAGTACTTGATGCATAATCTGTGAATTTAAGTAATATTGCTCCCTAGCTCGTTAATTAGAATAGTATTGTTATTTTAACTCTTAGTTACCCAAATGTTTTGTTTATTAGCAGACACCGTGAGGCTTTGGATTTAATCATCTCTTTGTATAACTTAATATGTAATATCCCAAAAATATATTTCCTTTTAATGATGTATTAAATATGGATAATTTTCATATATGAATAGTGCATCGTATTATGCGACGGTACGTGTTGAGTTGTGCTTGAAATTATATATAGTTTACATTGAAAAATAATCTAATTATGAAAAACTTAAGAAAAATGTGCACTATGGAGTTTCGGACGCATGCAAATATTGTGCGGACGTAAATTGGCATCCGCGGAACTATTGTGTTGCACCCCTGCACTTTGGCACAACAGGGGGATAAGGATTTGGCGTCCTGGAGTCATGCAGAAGCCTATACGGAAGCTGCGGATGAAGAGGCCCGTGTCTGCATTTAATCTGTACAATTCTGGGACACATTCGGACGACTTGCGGACGAGGATGTATCGCCTCCGATTTGACTCTGGACAATTTTTGAACACATTCGGACGCTACATTCCGGACGCAAAATCTCATCTGAATGTTCGTTGCGGACGGTACGAACGAGGTATTAGGACGTGTTTTCTTATCCCAAATCGACTTTCGGACGGTGCAGATGAGGTTGCAGACGATTCAACTCGTCCGAACTATTGGGGATTTTTTAGAAACCTATTTTTATTGCACTCTCTTTCAACTGATTTCTTGCTGCACTCGACAAGGCCTCTCTCCTCCAGCTTCCCTGCAGATGTCCCCTCCTTCCCTGAGATTGTGGAAGCTTTTCCACGTGGCAATGGGTCACTGGTCCTCTTCCTCTTGAATTGGGTGATTTGGCAGTCTCCTTTCTACAGCTTATCCCTGTTATAGCTGCCAGCTCCCTTCTTCTCCCCTCTCTCTTCCATCTATAAGAGGTAAGTTTTCTATAGTGATACTCTGTCTCTTGAAATTGTGAGGACATTGTTGTGAGGTAGGTGAGGACATTGTGTGAAGAAATTGGTGGGTTAGGTGAGTGTAGTGCTATTTGGAGTGCTGCTCTGCAGACATTGTGGTGAAGTCTGTCCACCATGAAGATAAGAAGTTGTTTTGATTTAATGGTTAACCTTCAATAGTGAGGGTGAGTTGATTATGAGTATTGAAATTTATTTTGGTGTTCCACCGTGAAGGAACTTTTGAAGGATTGAACGACAATAGGGATACATTGCCTATTGTGGTTTGGCTCCTGTTCCATTCTGTTCGCTACTGGAAATTGAGGTAAGAATTAGAATTGTAGTTGGCCAAAGGAGCCCCTACATTACCGGTTTGGTTGCTAGATATCAATGTTGTTGTTTGATGATTGGTGTTGGTTAATATCCTGTTAGTTGCTGTTGAATGTGATGCATGATAGATGATTTCAATTAGAGATATAATCTGCTGAACAATAGAACAAGTACTTGATGTTGAGTTCAATGATTCGAACAACTGATGTGAAGTATAATAAGTTGTTTAATGTTGGTCTTATGCCCTTTTAACAAGCATGAAAATCTCAATTGAGAATCTATTAGAATAATTGATAGTTGATATTGCCCACCTTCCATGGTTTAGCTGCTGTTAATACGTTACAGTCGATAATCAAATTGTGCCTTTAAGAAATCGATATGCATTGTGAACTTGGTTGGCAGTAAGCATAAAAGTCTGAATTTGAGAATCCTTGGAAAAATGGATAGTTGAAATGGAGATGAGTTAAACTCTATTCGTTAACTTGATTTGACCATGTTTACCTTGCTCGTACTAGCTAAAAGAACGTCTTCAACACTTGTAATGCCTTGTTAAACACTAAAGCTAGTTAACTGGATGAAATGATAATAGTTGTGTTGTTTTAAATCGAAAGTGTATATGTTGTTCTTAAATTATGCTGCCTTACAATTTCATGTGCACTAATTGTATTTCTTTTGTGTAATGTGCCTTTGATTTATTTCCTGACATTCATGCATCATTCTAGGACTTATGAATTGTTTACATGTTGTGTGTCATACCTAATATACGTAAATAGGCATGTGGGGGTTCGGGTGAATTGTGACTTTCCATACGGTAAATTCCTCCCACGTAGAGAGCGGTAGGTTAGAAGTTAGCTACGTGGATTCTAGGGTTCACAATTACCCCGTTTTGAAACCCCCAACGTCTTCAATAAAAGTGAGGATACCTGCTTGTGGAAACAGCCCCGATGGATATATCACCTAGTCGGAGTAACTGGTTAGGCCACAAAGACTCTAGGGAGTATTCCACCTTAACCTCCAAAAGAGATATAGTTCTCTTCTGTAATGCATTGTGTGGTCATGCATCATTTGCATTGCATTTAAATTCTAATTCTTGCCGGGCGTTAGGCTCATTGTTTTCCCCGTAATGTAGGAGATTATTTTGATGATGACGTTTTAGTTGTGGAGGAGGAGTTCCAGGATTACCTCTCGTGTTATCAACCGATTTGACTTGCTGGATGTGGCTCATAAGGGTTGAGAGATGATGGTATTTTGTTGAGAGAAGGGTGTTTTGGTGATTTAATATCAGTCATATTTTGCACATATGAACAATTGTAGTCAGGGACTATGGAACTTTTATTAAAGCGTTGAAACTATGTTTTGAAACTCATGTTATTTATTCTGCATTTCTTACTCTCATATAAATGATTTTAAAAAATTTAATAAATTAAGCGAAAAATTTTATATTACGTATTTAAAAAAAAACAAGAAAAATGGTGGGCGTTACAGTTGGTACCAGAGCCTAGCCAGGTCATACTCGGTTCTGTAGACTGTTGATAACACAAGGATTATCGTCGAACACTCCTCCTTCTGTAAGTAAAATTCTAAATTTTAAATTTTAATTTTGCTCAAATTTATTAGTCCTTAAATTTAAATGTAGACGAATTATTAAAATGGCACGACGAGCAAGAAATGACATGGTAGTACCTAATGAGCAGGATGAAGCCCTCAACCGCATAGCAGAAGTTGTTGAGCGATAGGCTCAATTATGGCACAACAAACCCAAGTTATTGAGAGATTGGTGGAACATGGCAATGGTAATGGGCATGGTAATGACAATGGTAATGGGAATTTACGTGCCGCTATTGTACCCGAGGAGGCCGGTTGGGAGCGGTTTATGCGACTTAAACCGCCAACTTTTGAACGCATATTTCTAATATTTCGGCAGTTGAGACGTGGATTTATTCAATTGAGAAGATGTTTGTCTATGCTGACATTCGAGAAACTGAAAATGTGAAATGTGCTGTATACTTATTGACTCACGACACACAGTATTGGTGGGAAGTGATACAGCCGACCCTAGATGTGCAAACTCTCACCTGGAAGGGTTTGAAGGAATTATTCAATGAGAAGTATTTCAGATTTACCGTCCAAAATCATAAGTTTGCAGAATTTATAGGGCTACGTCAGACGAGGACTGTGTCTGATTATATTCGAAGGTTTGAAGCGCTATCCCGATATGCCCCATACCTGGTCAGTGATTGTAAAAGCCGTGAAATTTTTAAATAAGAAATTCCACGTCTAAATTTTTTTTGTGTTGAAAATGGGTTATGGTGTTGAAGAAGTTGACCGAATTGTCGTATAGCGACCATGTACGCAAATTTGGTCAATTGGTCAAAATCGGTGAAGTTGAAATTGGATCTATAACATCGTTAGATGATGTTACGATTAAATTGAAAATTTGGGTAGACTATATAAAAGATGATATATGTAAAAGGATTCAAGAATTTATTTGGATAAAAGAAAGGATTAAGTGAAGAGGAAAAATGAAAAGATGAAGTGAAATGGAGGGAATGAGGGAAAGAAATCCCGCCATTAATTAGAAAGTTCAGGGTTTAATTTGTAAAATAATAAAAATAAATAAAAATAAATAAATAAGAAACAAAGAGAAGAGGAATTAGGGCATTCCTCTTCTCCCTGTTTCCTCATTCGGCCGACGAGATCCCGTGCGAGAGAGGTAGATTGACGAATGACCAGCGAGCGACTCCTTCGGCGACGGCGTCTGACCGAGACGAACCGTCAGCTGTGGGCAACAAAAGACGACTGCGAGCAGGAGTTCGGTTGAGGGGACGTCGGCCGAGAGCAAACCGACTTTTCCCAGCGCTTCCGAGAGACGGCGTTGCGAATGACTCCGATCAGGCGAGGAACGAACGCTCCTCGTTGGTTGCCGCGAGCTTCCAATCCCAAGCGGCGCCAGCGACAGAACAGCTCAAGCCAATCGTGTTACTCCGATTTCCAGCGAGCGGGTGATCTCAGATCTGCGACGACAGCTCCGAGGCCGAGCTGTTTTTCGATTCCGACGACGAACAGACTCCGATCTGTTCAGTGGGTGAGGTCTTTGATTTGAGTTTTTATTCCGATGTTAAGTTGGATTTGTGATGTCGTTGGTTGATCTGTGTTGTGGATTTACAGTGATCAAATCGAAAGATCCCGGACGGACATTCTCCGGCGAGGGTAGCTTTGGATTTGAGCATAGTTCCAATTTCGACGAGTAAACAGAATGCAATCCTGTTCTGTTCTGTTGGGTGAGCAATTCTCATTAAGCCTTTGATTCAATAATGAATTTCAGAACGTGATTCTGATTAGTTTTTGGAAATTTTGGTTGGATTTTGGATGAAAGAATCATATGAATGACTTACTGCTCTGTTGGATTTTTATTGGTGAGATAATGTCAAAGGAAATGCCTCTAATTAGATTATCTTGTGTTAAGATTTTCTGCCATATTGGATGTTGTTTCTGTTTGGTGAAAAGGATCTAATAATGGATTGTTGTTTGGATAATTTGATTCTGATTGTTGCTATTAATAGTGTAACTGTTAGGTTTTGTTTAAACTGCTGCGATTATACAAAATGGCTGGAGATAAACTGTCATCGTTGTTTTTGGTTGTTTGGATGAGAATGTTGCAGTGTTTAATTCCTGCTTGAAATTTCAAAATGTATTATGCTGCTGGAAATAATTGTTAGGTTCCCTAAATTTGATTTTTGCCCTAAAGACGGTGAAGAATGTAGTTATGTTAGTTTCGGGCTGTTCTTGGGCTCAGTTACTTGTCTTTGAAAATGTTTGACTTCATTTGTGTTGTTGGAGTTTACTAAATGTTGAAGTCGAAAGAGTAGAGAATAATTGTTGTTTGTCATTGGTGGATTTGGAGATCCTAACTTGAGTTGTTATTTTGAATGATGGATTTTGATTGTAATTGAAGGTAAGTAATCCAAAGAGTATGAATTGAACTTTGGTCTTGAGTTCTATATTGGTTAAAGTTGGATTTCAAGTTTAAAAAATGTCGTTAGATAAAGTTTGAAACTTTATTGGAATTCTTCGCAAGTTGGTTGGTCTCTAAATGAGATCCTCGCTTATTTTCCTAGAATTTAATTATGATATTTTCGCATTTATACTTTTGTCAGGCTTGGTCAATTTCAGCGAGTGTGATATGATTCTTGCATAATTGGTTGCTCCGGTTGGTAAGGCAGGCCGTCGTAGAGGTTGGGATTTCTATACCTCTTGCGTTATATTGCATCGTATCCCATTTTCAAAAATAATTATTTTGTGGAATACCACACTTGAAAAATGACGGGGACTGTTCGATAGCACGTCCATTTTTATTAGTAGTATGTTTTTTCAAGTTTAATTCCGTACATGGTTTGAGATTTATTGTGCACATGTTGAGGGATGGATCCGCTATCCCCTTTGATACCTTCTGCTACGTGAAGGTTGGTTGTTTGACGTGCGAAAAATATAGGTGGGGCATTGGTGACGTGCCCTCAATGATAAGCTCCAAGAAACACTTAGAAAGCCTTAGTGAAATCTGTCCCGAAAATTATCAATCCTCGAACCACTAGCAAATGAAATGAATAAAACTCCAAATGTGTATGTGAACTAGAGCTATATTTCGGAGAACATAAACTTAATATAATCAGGAGAGTTGTATAAAAAATCAAGCCCAAAAACCACTCTGGATTAGGAGAACTATCAATTTCAATTTTAACCAGAATTCTGTTTCCCAGCAGAACAGTTTTACCAGTGCAGCTTAAAAACGATATATCTCACGCTACATACACCAAACAAAGCTCAATTTTGGAGGATAGCTCACTGACTTAAACATGAACAATTCATTAGAAGGCGTCAAACTAAGATGAACGACGTAAGGGCTCTAAACAGGTAACACAATCAGAGGCAGTATTAATCCAGAAAATTCACAGATTCAGTAGCTCAACATTAATCCGAAAATATCACCTTTCTTTCAAACATTCCCAAACGAGCTTCTTCAACAATTAACATGCATCAAGTCTCCATAATATAAACTATCAAACCAGCAAGAAAAGATCTTACAAGAATCATGAAATCAAGAAGGAAACAATGAAGTCCGCGGACCTCCTAAGTGAGAGGGGCGACTTAGGGTTGGCCGGAACCAACACTCTCCAAGGTTGGAAGGTTCTCTTGTCTCCACACCACAATCCTACCTTGAATATGAAGATTGGAAGAGGCAATATCCCGAGATGCAAGGTTGAGAAACTTCAAGAGGAGCCTTGCTTGGGGGTGGAAGGAATCGGCGCACAAGGGGGGAGGAGGCCGCGGGTGGTGTTTTTTCAAAACACAACAAAAATGTCTTCAATTCAAAAATTGCCCTCCATTCTACCAAAGGAGGGACTTTAACCTAAGGGTTACAAGTTAGGTCGAAAGACCAAAATGCCCTTAATGACGAAAATTCAGCATGAGGGTGTGGTTTTCAGGCAAACCGCACACCTCTCTAAAATCTCACAACCAAACAAAATAAAAACGACCAAATAAAATTGTTGTTCATAGAACCAATTCTACTAAATCAAAATAAGACCTTAAATGCTAATTTAAGTCTTCACGTCACCATACTTCTAGGCAATGTGGAATCCAGTTTAGGTTGGCGAAAAATCGTCTAAAGTGATCAAATGAAAAGGAACTTCTTTATCGTCTTGTGAAACCTCCTTCAAAAAATCCCACATCTTGGTAGTTCCTGCAAAATAGAAGCTAGTTAGAAAAGCAATAAGTTTCTTGGCTCGACTCCGTGTGATAGGGCCTTGTAGCACATCACTTAGGTTGAAACTCCTGAAAGTCGTAAATCTCGTATGGGAGAGTGATGACGTCTCCTTGGGTTGCAAGCCCCTAAACCTGGCCAGGATTTGTCCCATGGATCAGACGGTTGTCAATTGCTGAGACTTGTTTATTTAAATCCACATATAGCAAGCAACTGTATCCCTTTTATTTGATTATACGATCATACGAGTTGTATCGTGCAGCCAGGTGCGCTTGCAACTCGGGTGACGTACGAAATCTTTGGATCGTCATCATTATTCCTGCCTCATACGGTGTTGTCATTGACGGGTGACCACCTCTTCTATGTTGTGTGGCGGGTGAGTCCATGAGTGACCACCCCTTTTCACTGAGGACGTTTTCAACTTGGAAAACGATGATGGCCTATTTTATGAGGTATAGCTGTCTATGTATACAGTGAGTTTTCGATTAAAAGCCTCATCAATGGCTATGGGCCAATTTGATAAAATGATAAAGAGTTTTAAAGTGATTTAAAATTCATGTACGGATAAAAGAGAAACATAACCATGTTTTCGAAAATATAGAAATACTAGTTTTGCATGAGGTGCATCTAGTATAGCTATACTTTATTGAGTTAGTAATTCATCCCAAACGACTCCTCCCAAAAACTATAGGTAAATGCAAGAGCAGCTAAGGATTTGGATCAGAAGTGTTTTTTTATTTCCCTTGAGCGATTACTATCATTTGGTGAGGATATTTATATTTTGGATATGTAAACCTTAAATACAGTTGGTTTGGATTTGTTGCATAGTACTTAGATTAGATTTTAATTTATGCACCGTCACTTTCTCGTGATCCCTACTCGGACCTAGGCCTATACTTTTTGGGCCGAACTAAATATTATAAGTCTTCCGCTAAAACTCACGCCTTGGGCTGGGTGATCGGGTTCTCTATGAGGATCGGGTCGCCTGACCCGGCGGTTCTATTAGGCCCATCTTCGGGTCGTGACAGTGATAATGGATCTAAAGTACAACATTTCATACAAGGATTTAAGGTTGAGATTTTGAGGTGTGTGCGAATGTCTGGCATCCGAGGTGTTCCTTATTCACAGATTGTGGCTAGGGCACTGAATGCCGAGGACGTAGAAGGGATTGCCACCAGATAGAGAGAGTTTGCTCAGAAGATTGGGAGGAGTAATCAGAGTTTCCTGCAGCGTGGAACTCCATCAGTAAATCGTGGCATTAGAAGGCCACCTGGACCTAAGACACAACAACGGCATGACAAGCGCCCTATGATTGAAGCAACTGTTGCAGCACCTGCGCCACCTAAACTGTGCCCTATATGTCGGAAGAGCCACCCTGGGCAGTGCACGGTTAATACTAATGGATTTTTTAAATGTGGAAAGTCTGGGCATATAGTAAGAAGCTGCCCAAATCAGACATGCAATGTTGCTCCGCGTGTATTTTCGCTGCAAGGAGAAGATGTTGAAGAGGAGTTATCGACTGTCATATCAAGTACACAACTGTTATCTGGCTATAAAGAATGTGTCTTTTATAATTTAATGTGACTTCCTATGAATCTTAGAAACGTTTGCTTAAATAAATGATCTTTTGAACACCCTAAGTACAACTTATATTAATAATGTGGTCACGTATACTTTATTTGATATGGGTGCCACCCACTCTTTTATTTCAATACAATTATGTATGAAAGAAAATTGTACACCTGGTATTCCTAAGAATGGATATCATGTACTCACGCCTTCTGGTGAATATATGACTGCTAATGGTATTCTCGAAGATTATGCAGTCCAGATCAATGGTCGAAAATTCGGTGAAACTCTAATTATTATGGATATTCAAGGGTTTGACATTATTTTTGGCATGGATTGGTTGACTCTAAACTGTGCCGTTATAAATTGTACGAGGCGAGAAGTTCAGTTCTATCCTCTCAATGGCAAATCGCATGTTTTTTGAGGAATCAAGGAAAAAGGCAAACTAGCAATTATTTCTGTATTAAAGGCAGACCAACAGATGAAACACGGATGTGAGGGATTTCTCGTCAATGTTTTACACACCATGATCAAACTGGAAGCAAATGTAGTGGATGTAATGGTGGCTCGTGATTTCCCAGAGGTTTTTGTGGATGATCTTCCTGGATTGCCTCTTGCCTGAGAAATTGAATTTTTTATAGATGTACATCCTGGTACGGAACCAATTTCAAAAAATACAAACAGAATGGCACCCACTGAATTACTAGGATTGAAGTTTCAGCTTCAAGATTTTATTGCAAAGAGATTTATTCGACCGAGCTTCTCACCCAGGGGAGCTCCCGTCTTATTTGTGAAGAAGAAGGACGGATCATTGCGAATGTGTGTGGATTATCGTGAACTGAACAAAGTATCCATTAAAAATAGATACCCTCTACCTTGGATCGATGATTTGTTCGATCAATTGCACGGTGCCTGGGTATTCTCGAAGATTGATCTGCGTTTGGTGTATCATCAGTTAAGGGTTAAGCAAGAATATGTACCCAAGACGGCATTTCAAAACAGATGTGGACACTACGAATTTCTCGTGATGTCTTTTTGGCTAACCAATGCCCCTGTAACTTTTATGGATCTGATGAATTGCATATTCAAGGATTATCTTGATAAATTCATCATCGTCTTTATTGACAACATTCTGGTATATTCTAAGTCGGAGGAAGAACATACTAAGCATTTGCGAATTGCTCTATCTATTCTTAAGCAACAACAACTCTACGCAAAATTTTCCAAGTGTGAATTCTGGTTGAAAGAGGTCAGCTTCCTTGGCCATGTCGTCTCTGATTAGGGTATTGCTGTGGACCCTACAAAGATTCAAGCAGTTGTGGAATGGGTACAGCCTAAGAAAGTGGGTGATGTTCGGAGTTTCTTCAGATTGGCTGGCTATTATCGATGATTCATCGGTGGATTTTCTAAGATTGCTATGCCTCTCACTAATTTGACCAAGAAGAATGTGAGATTTTGGTGGTCTGGCAAGTTCAAAGAAAGCTTTCAGGAATTGAAGCATCATTTGACTTCTGCACCAGTATTGGCTTTACCTGTAGAAGACAGAAATTTCTGTATATATTGTGATGCATCCAGATATGGGCTTGGTGGTGTTCTAATACAGAGTGGGAAGGTGATTGCTTATGCTTTGAGATAGCTTAAGCCACACGAAGCTAATTATCCCACACATGACCTCGAGCTAGTTGATGTGGTCTTTACGTTAAAGGTCTGGAGACATTATCTCTACAGCCAACGATGCAAGATCTTCACTAATCATAAGAGCCTGAAATATATTTTTACACAGAAGGATTTGAATATGCGGCAACGAAACTGGCTGGAGTTTGTAAAAGACTATGATTGCAAAATTAATTACCATCCGGAAAAGCAAATGTCATTGCTGATGCTTTGAGTCGAAAGGTTACTTTGATGAGCATAACGTGCAAGGAGATGCCAGCAGGATTGTAGAAAGATATGCAAGAATTAGATGTGCAATTGGTTCCTAAACAGTTGATAGAAGTTTTATTAACTTTGACTGTTAAGCCTGCTATATTGGAGAGAACTAAGGAAGTACAAGCGACTGATGCTCTATGTGAAGATTTTAAACTCGATCCAACGCTTCTTGAGTTTCAGGGCTACTTTTTATCTGCAGACGGGATCGTGAAGTATAAGAATCGGTGATATGTACCTAAGCCATTACTACATATTGCATTCTTCTATCCACCCAGGATGTAACAAGTTGTATAAAGACTTGAAAAGCATGATTATTGGCCGAGAATGAAGCGCGATATTGCTTTCTATGTTACTCATTGTGACGTATGTCAATAGGTGAAAGCAGAGCATCAACGACCTGAGAGTATGCTCCAACTGCTACCTATACCTGAGTGGAAATGGGAGCATGTTACGATGGATTTTGTTACCGCATTACAAAGGACAAGGAAGGGACATGATGCAAGATGGGTGATTGTTGACAGACTGAAGAAGGTTGCCCATTTCTTACTGGTAGAGATGACGTACAAAATGGGTTAGTTTGCAGAATTATATTTTGGACACATTCGGATGCTACATGCAGACGCGGAATCTCATACGAATGTTGCTTGTGGACAGTACGGACGAGGTATTAGGACGTGTTTTCTCATCCCAAATTGACTTTCAGACTGTGCGGACGAGGTCGCGGACGACTCGACTCGTCCGAACTATTGGGGATTTCTGAGAAACCCATTTTTATTGCACTCTCTTTCTTCCGATTTCTTGATGCACTCGACAAGGCCTCTCTCCTCCAGCTTCCCTGCAGACGTCCCCTCCTTCCCTGAGGTTGAGGAAGCTTTTCCATGTGGCAATGGGTCCCTGCACCTCTTCCTCTTGAATTGGGCGATTTGGCAGTCTCCTTTCTACATCTTATCCCTGTTGCAACTGACAGCTCCCTTCTTCTCCCCTCTCTCTTCCATCTATAAGAGGTAAGCTTTCTATAGTTATACTTTGGCTCTTGAAATTGTGAGGACATTGTTGTGAGGTAGCTTGTATGTGTGAAAAAATTGGTGGGTTAGGTGAGTGTAGTGCTATTTGGGATGCTGCTCTGCAGACATTGTGGTGAAGTCTGTCCAACATGAAGGTAAGAAGTGGTTTTGAATTAATGGTTAACCTTCAATAGTTATGGTGAGTTGATTATGAGTATTGGAATTTATTTTGGTGTTCAACCATGAAGGAACTTTTGAAGGATTGAAGGGCAATCGGGATACATTGCCTATTGTGGTTTTGCTCCTGTTCTATTTTGTTTGCTACTGAAAATTGAGCTAAGAATTAGAATTGTAGTTGGCCAAGGGAGGCCCAACATTACGAGTTTGGTTGCTAGATATCAATGTTGTTGTTTGATGATTGGTGTTGGTTAATATCCTGTTAGTTGCTGCTGAAAGTGATGCATGATAGACCATTTCAATTATAGATATAATATGCTGAACAATAGAAAAATTACTTGATGTTGAGTTCAATGATTCGAACAGCTGTTGTGAAGTAAAATAAGTTGTTTAGTGTTGGTCTTATGCCCTGTTAATAAGCATGAAAATCTGAATTGAGAATCTGTTGGAAAAATTTATAGTTGATATGGTCCACTTTCCATGGTTTAGCTGCTGTTAATATGTTACAGTCGATGATCAGATTGTGCCTTTAAGAAATCGATATGCATTGTGAACTTGGTTGGTAGTAAGCATAAAAGTCTGAATTTGAGAATCCTTTGGAAAATGGATAGTTGAAATGGAGACTCGTTAAACTCTATTCCTTAACTTGATTTGGCCATGTTTACCTTGCTCGTACTGGCTAAAAGAACATCTTCAACACTTGTAATGCCTTGCTAAACACTAAAGCTAGTTAATGGGATGAAATGATAATAGTTGTGTTGTTTTAAATCGAAAGTGTATATGTTGTCCTTAAATTATGTTGTCTTACAGTTTCATGTGAACTAATTGTATTTCTTTTGTGTATTGTGCCTTTGATTTATTTCGTGACATTCATGCATCATCCTAGGACTTATGAATTGTTTTCTTGTTGTGTGTCATACCTAATATACGTAAATAGGCATGTGGGGTTCGGGTGAATTGTGACTTTCCATAACGTAGATTCCTCCGACGTAGGGAGCAGTAGGTTAGAAGTTAGCTATGTGAATTCTGGGGTTCACAATTACCCCGTTCTGAAACCCCCAACGTCTTCAACAAAAGTGAGGTTACCTGCTTGTGGAAACACCCCTGATGGATATATCTCCTAGTCGGAGTGACTGGTCAAGCCATAAGACTCTAGGGAGTATTCCACCTTAACCTCCAAAAGAGATACTGTTCTGTTCTATAATGCATTTTGTGGTCACGCATCATTTGCATTGCATTTAAATTCTGATTCTTGCTGGGCGTTAGACTCATTGTTTTTCCCGTAATGTAGGTGATTATTTTGATGATGACGTTCAAATTGTGGAGGCGGCATTCCAGGATGACCCCACGTGTTATCAGCCGATTTGACCTGCTGTGTGTGGCTCGTAAGGTTTGAGAGATGATGGTATTTTGTTGAGAGAAGAGTGTTTTGGTAATTTAATATCAGTCAAATTTTGAACGTATGAACAATTGTAGTTAGAGACTGTGGAGCTTTTATTAAAGCATTGAAACTATGTTTTGAAACTCATGTTATTTATTCCGCATTTCTTACTCTGATATAAATGAACTTAGAAAATTTATTAAATTAAGCCAAAAATTTTATATGACATATTTAAAAAAAAACGAGAAAAATGGTTTTAAATTAACAGGGTGTTACATAATATGTTGATAAATACTCCTGCCAATTTTATTCTCTATCATTTAATGCTATTATTTAAATAAAAAGCTTATTAGTTTTCTATTTGGAAATGTTGGAAATGGCTATGTTGATAATTGCTAATTTTCCCTACCTAGTTTCACTTTCTCGCATTTAAACTATCACTCTGTTGTTCTAGAATGATTCTATTGGATTGTGGATAACTGATGAATATTACAACCTAATATATCATTATTCCTCCTATTATATTACACCGTCCTTCCATGGTAGGTTATTGATATGCTTCGTGTCATATCTTTATGACTTTATGTTATATTGTACTGTCATTCCATACTAGACTATTGATATTGTTGGGCTTAATATTGCAAAGCATTGCCAAGCATCATCATAATAGACATTAGAGTGATGCCATGTTTTGATTGTTATACACATTGCACGAGAGAGACCAAACCCAATAAATGTAAATGGGAATTGGGGTTTGAGTAGGTAGTTTGGATTCTAATGGGAAGACTCAAGATTAAAGCCTTCCCTCATCGGGATGCAAGAGCCTGTTTCCTGAGAGTTAGTTTCTGATAAGAAACTATTCTCCTCATTCAGATTCTAACCGGGATACTTGAGATTAAACTCATCCCTTGACAGGATGTGAGTGCTTGTGTTCTAAGAGTTAGTTTTGAATAGAAACTATTCCCAATGTCCCAGCTCAATGTATGAGTTTAATGATATGAGACTATGAGTAAAAGACAGATTGGGTGGATTCTTGCTAAGCATTAACCTCTATGACATATGCATGTATCATTCTGCATCTTACTTCTTGCTAAGCATTAACCTCTATGACATCTCTACATGATTTAGCCTGATACATCTGTAAGCTAGGTGAGAGCAACCTCTTCAGTTTTTGAACTGACCACATGGTTTCATTTTCATGTGAGAACAACCTCTTTAGTTTTCGAATTCAATAAAAACAAGTCCACTTACATTACATTAATTTACTCTTGGGTCAGAGCAACATCCCGTAGTTTCCAAACTCACCCACCGTTGAGTAAGAGCAACCTCTTCAGTTTTTGAACTTACTCAAATGAGTTGTTTCATATGTGTGAGCTACCTCTTTAGTTTCTGAACACATGTAGGAAACACCATTTATTATCTTCATTACTTGCCCATGCAGTGTATTACGTGCAATCCTATAACATGTCTACATTAATGTCGATTGCCCAGGATCGACCGCCCACTCCAGCTCAGAATTTCTCCTAATTTTCTTCAATTCTTTTCATGTTTAACTCCTATATATATATATAATATGTGAATTCTAATACTTAATAAAATGTTAATACTTAGCATTTCCACTTAATTCAATAATTACACACAACAAAATACCTCGAACATTATATCCTCCCCTCTTGATTTAAAATTTTGTCCCCAAACATTTCTGCTACTGAAACAATTCTGGATATTTAGCTTCCATCTCATCTTTTCTCTCCCAAGTAGCCGCATCAGTGGTATGATTCTGCAATAGTAACTTGATGAGTGGAATCTTCTTGTGTCTTAACTCTTTAACTCTTGAATCCAAAATCCATCTTGGCTTTTCCTCATAAATTAAATATGGCTGAATAACAACATGTTCCTCCGGTTTCACTTGGATTGGATTCCCCAAACATTTTCTTAACTTAGACACATGCAACAAGTTATGAACTTCATCCATCTTAGCTGGTAGTAGTAATTGATATGCCATTTTCCCAATCCTCTTAGTAACGGGCAATGGACCAACGTACCGTGGACACAACTTACCCTTCTTCCCAAATTTCCTGACTCCCTTAAATGGCGATATTTTTAGAAATACCAAGTCCCCTTCCTAAAATTCTAATTCTCTGCGACGATTATCAGCATAACTTTTCTGGCTACTTTGTGTAGCTAACATTCGTTGACGAAAATTGTTAACAAACTCTATAGTTTGTCGTATCATATTTGGTCTATAGAACTCTGCTTCACCAACCTCATCCCAATGTAAGGGAGACTTATACTTCCTTCCATACAAGGCCTCGTAAGGTGCCATTCCTATCTTAGCTTGAAAGCTATTGTTGCAAATTCTACTAACGGAAGCATTCTTCCCCATCCAATATAAAACTCTAATACATATGCCCTCAACATGTCCTCCAATATTTGAATTGTTCGTTCACATTGTCCATCAGTTTGAAGATGGAAAGCCATACTAAATTTAACTCTATTCCTATAGCCTTGTTTAAACATTTCTAAATCGTAGAGGTAAATCTAGGATCTCGATTTGACACAATTGAGACCGACACCTTGTGTAGGCGTACAATCTCTTTGACATATAGTCTAGCAAATTGATCGATTTTATAAGTCATAGCTACCGGTAAAAACTGAGAAACCTTGGTTAGCCTATCGACAATCTCCCAGATTGCATCTTGTCCTCTTATAGTCTTCAGCAATCCCAAGATGAAGTCCATAGTGACATGTTTCCATTTCCAATCTAGTATAGGCATTGATTGTAACATTCCCCCAGGTCTTTGGTGTTCCACTTTCACTCATTGACATACATGACACAAGGCGACGTACTGAGCAATATCGTATTTTATCCCAGGCTAGTGGTAATGTGATTTGAGATCCCGATGCATCATTAAACTTCAAATAAGATTGCTAGTTGTAATTCTGATTTTCCCAGAACTTACCATCTATTCTTAAATTTCATGATCCCATCACTAAAGATGGAATATAACTGGTATTTCACGAGAGTGGTGTTTAATTTATAGTCTTCACATTTCTTATCCTCAACTTGAGCCTCCTTAATCCTTTCCAGTATCAAAGGGTTTCAATGTCAAAGTGAATAAAAGAGAAGTTAGCTGTATTGTAACCAACTTCATATTCAGCTTTTGAATCTCCAAGTGGATTTCATCCGGTATGTCTTCATGTACCATACTCATAACTGAAATTTTCCTACTAGGGCATCCGCCACCACATTTGCTTTTCTGTGGTGATATGTGATTTCATAGTCATAATCTTTCACCAACTCCAACCATCGTCATTGTCTAATATTCAATTCCTTCTGGGTAAATATGTATTTTGAGCTTTTATGGTTCGAAAAGATTTCACATCACTACCCATACGGGTAGTGCCTCCATATTTTGAGGAAAAAGACGACTGTGGCAAGTTTTAGATCATAAGTGGGGTAATTTTCCTCATACAGTTTCAATTGTCTAGAGGCGTATGCAACAACCTTCCCGTCTTGCATCAGTACAGCGCCTAATCCATTCTTAGAAGCATTGCATTAGATGCAAAAACTTCCATCTTCAATCGGCATAGATAAGACAGGGACCGAAGATAAATGACGTTTCAACTCCTGAAAGCTCCCCTCGCATTTGTCCATCCACCAAAATCGTGCGTTTTTCTTGGTTAAACGCGTTAAGGGCAGTTCAATCTTAGAAAACCCATTATAAATCTCCTATAATATCCAGCCGAACCAAGAAAGCTTCTTACTTCTCCCACATTTCTTGGTTGCGACCAATCAACAACTGCCTGAATCTTTGTAGGTCACTTCAATACCTTCCTTTGAAATTATGTCACGAAGAAAACTGATTATATTTAACCAGAACTCGCATTTAGAGATCTTTGCATACAATTTATGCCTTGCCAATATAGACAAAGAAATCCTTAAATGCTCTCTATGTTCCTCCATAGAGCGCGAGTAAATTAGTATGTCATTGATAAATACAATAATGAATTTATCTTGGTACACTATAAAAACCCGCTTCATCAAATCCATAAATCCCACCGGGTCATTACTCAATCCAAATGACATAACCAGAAATTCATAGTGTCCATATCTCATCCTAAATGCAGTCTTAGGAATATCATCAGACTTAACTTTTAACTGATAATATCCAGATTGGAAGTCAATTTTCGAAAAGACATAGGCTCCATGTAATTGATCAAACATATTGTCAATTCTTGGAAAAGGGTATCCGATCTTAATAGTTACTTTATTTAACTCGCGATAATCGATACACATCCTCATTGACCTGTCCTTTTTTTTACAAATAACACCGGTGCAACCCATGGTGAAAAATTGGGACGAATGAACCCATTGTTAATTAAATCCTTAAGTTGGACCTTCAATTCTCTTAATTCAGCTGGAGCTATTATATATGGATTCTTTGAAATCGGTTCTGTTCTAGGGTGAAGGTGAATCACAAACTCGATTTCCTAATCTGGAAGTTGGTCGAGAAACACACCTGAAAAGTCTTGAACAATGGGAATCTACTCCATACTTATTTTTTATTCAACTGTTGTATCCAATTTGTTAACAAGAAATCCTTCATCTCCATTCCTCATTAACTGATCCGCCTTAAGCGCAGAGATCATAGTCAATCGCCCTTTTTCCTTGACTCCAATAAACATGTGTTGTTCGCCATAAGGGTAGAAAAACAATAATCTCTTTTTCTACAATTAATTATCGCTTGGTGCTGGAATAACCAATTAATACCCAAGATAATGTCATATCCCTTCTTGTCCATGACAATTAGATCAATATAGAAAATTTGACTATTTATTTTTAAGGCATAAGCCCTTAGGATTCCATTGGTAACTAGGCACTCCCCAGAGGGCAGGAGGACATGATTATTACTTTATTCTAATTTGGGGGAACAATTTATCCTTCTACTAAATTCCTTCAAAAAGAAGGAATGAGTAGCACCAGAATCGAATAAAACATACATCGCTATATCATTAATATAAATTGTTCCTGACATAAATGAATTGACATGACATTACTATCTACGCCTCATTCTGAGGAATTTACGTATTGACTTCAACAACAAGGCGTACCTAACACCACTGCAGGCTGCTCATCCCCCGCCATGTCGTCTATTTGTACTTTAGGTGCCTCATCACCATACAGAGAAAAGACTCTTGGTGTGACACCATTGGATCCACCAACTCCAGTATAACAAAACTTAGCGGTATGCCCGATTCTCCACATTTAAATCACCGACCAGTTCCTATTTGACATTCCCAAAAAGTGTTTCTTCTTGCACTTTGGACATTGATTCGACTACTGAGTCCTCACATTAGATGGGGCAGTGTTTGTCACATTCATCGGGCGTTTATCCCTCATCTATTGTACTTCATATTCTGAAGGCCTTTCTGTCCCCTTGTTTACCATGAGTCCACCCCTTTATTGTTGACTAAGAGTTTTCTTCAATAATTTCTTATTCGCCTCACGCTGATGAGCCACCATTAACTTAGCATCCTCAACTTCCAATGCCCTAGCAACAATCTTTGAATAAGGGACGCCCTAAGTACCATAAATCTTAACTCCCTTGAGAACCTTAACTCTTAGTCCATGGAAAAACTAATGGACCTTGTACTCGTTGTTTGTCACCAAGTGTGATGCAAACTGAGAGAGTGCGTCAAACTTCCTCATATATTTGGACACAGTTTCAGTTTCACACAACAGAACAAACTCCAATAACTTCTTTGATTGGATAGTCTGGCTGAATTATTTCTCATAGAAGACTTCTTTAAACTTATCCCATGACAAAGCTTGCACATCGCGCTAGCAAACAATACTATGCTTCAACTATAAAACTAATATTGAACACGTTCCTATTACACAATAACGTCATACATTAAATCTTCTATCATTGACATATTATTTCCAACTTAGCCTTAAACAATATAAGCACCATCTTATGGTATCCACCACTTGAATATTAATTGGGATTCTATACTAATTAACTATATTATGATTAATCTAATTTTCCTATATCATAGACCATCATCTTAGAAAACCATTTTCACCACAACTGTCAGTAATATAATGTAAGAATACAACCAAACTAGATAACCATCAATAAAGACTAACATATCAATTTAGACAAAAACTCGACTCCTGCGATGTAGGTACTTTCAGACAAAACACAAGTATTGTTCCTTACCTGGAGCCCATAGCTGTATATAGTTAGCATTTAAATACTCTTCCTCGTCAATACCTATTCATAATTAAGCATATGGACATCAATAGTAA
>CM039481.1:27452851-27525936 GCA_022433065.1 Begonia loranthoides
TGGCCGCGGTTTTGGAGGAGCTTAGCTCTTCAAAATTCTATTCTTCAAAAAAAACCCCCTCCCTTTCTCACAAAGGAGGGTCTTAAACCTAATGGAACATAGTAAGTCAAATGACTAAAATGTCCCTAGTGATAAAACAAAATGGACATGAGGGTGAGGTTTTTTTATGAAAACCGCACACCTCTCAAAATCTCACAACCAAATAAAAACAACTAAAACAAATCAATTGTCGTTCTTAAAAAGGAAATAATTCTACTAATTCAAAAGATCTTAATAGCCAATCTAAGATCTCCACGAAACCTTCTTCAATAATTATGGACCTCAGATAAGGTGGAAGGAATGCCGATCAATGTGATTAGATGAAATGGAACATCCTTGTCATCTTGTGAAACCTCCTTCAAAGAATCCCACAACTTAGTAGTTCCTGCAAAATAAAAGTTTGATAGATAAGTAATCAGTTTCTTGGCCCGACTCCGCGTGATAGGGCCTTGGAGCACATCATCCTCCCCGGGTGATTGAGGATTTGACCTCAAATCTGTAGAAGGTTCAACCGCAATTTCATTAGAGTATTCGTCATCTCCACGATATGGTGATAAATCTTGGACATTAAAAGTAGTTGAAACCCCATAATCTTCAGGTAACTCGATCCGATAAGCATTGTTATTAATCCGTTCCAGTACTTTGAAGGGACCATCAGCCCTCGGTAATAACTTGCACTTACGATAATTAGGAAATCGTTCCTTCCGTAAATGTAACCAGACAAGATCACCCACTTCGAAAATAACTTCCTTTCGCCCCCGATTTGCAAGCCTGGCATATTCCAAGTTTTTCTTTTCAATATTTTTCCTGACTTCTTCATGTAGGATTTTAACTCGTTCAGCCTTCACAGCTCCATCCTCACTAATATAATCAGTCACGGGTAATGGTAATAGATCCATAGGAGTAAGGGGATTGAATCCATAGACCACTTCAAATGGTGTATGCTGAGTAGATCCGTGTACACTCCGATTGTAGGCAAACTCTACATAGGGCAATTGTAGATCCCAATCAGTTAGTCTCTTGCTGAGCACTGACCTTAGTAATGCGCCTAGTGTTCGATTGACTACTTCGGTTTGCCCGTCAGTCTGGGGGTGAAACGACGTACTAAAAAGTAGCTTAGTACCTAATTTCCTCCATAAAGTTTTCCAAAAGGAGCTTAAGAACTTCGTATCCCGATCTGACACTATGGATCGAGGAACCCCATGCAGACGAATGATCTCCTTAAAGAATAGGTCAGCTATATGAGAGGCGTCATCAGTTTTGTGACAAGCAATGAAGTGAGCCATTTTTGAAAATCGATCCACAACCACCATTATAGAATCTTTGGCTCGAGGAGTACGCGGAATTCCCAAAATAAAATCCACACTAATTTCCACCCAAGGATGAGTGGCAACTGGAAGCGGCATATAGAGGCCTTGAGGAAGGACTCGACTCTTTGCCTTCTTACAAACAATACAACGATCAACAATTCTTTGCACATCACGACGCAAATGAGGCCAATGGAAATGCTCTTGAATGGTTTCGAGAGTTTTCTTACTGCCGAAATGTCCTGCTAAGCCCCCACTGTGAGCTTCAAGAATTAGGGATTCCTGAAGACTGCATATGGGAATACATAATTTACCGCCTTTGAAAAGAAATCCGTCCTCCACAAAGAATGGAAACTCTGGTTTGTGTAGACAATTAGAATAAGCACTCCCAAAATCCCGATCCTCAGAATATAATTCTTTGATCCAGTTAAAACCAAATAGTCTGGCATTAAGCTCTGTCAATAGAATGCAACGCCTCGAGAGAGCGTCTGCGACTTGATTAGATTCACCCTTCTTGTACTTTATAATGTAAGGATAGCGTTCCAGAAATTCTACCCACTTGCCATGGCGGCGATTAAGCTTGCCTTGACTTCGAATGTGTCTCAAGGCCTGGTGATCAGAGTGAATAATGAATTCCCTCGATAACAGGTAATGTTGCCAAACTTCAAGTGCTCGAATGACTGCATAGAACTCCTTATCGTAAGTAGAATAATTAAGAACTGCTCCTTTTAACTTTTCACTAAAATAAGCAATAGGCTTTCCTTCTTGCATAAGGACTGCACCGATACCCAATCCAGAGGCATCGCACTCAATTTCAAAAACTTTGGTGAAATCCGGAAGTGCGAGGAGAGGAGCATTACATAACTTCTCTTTAATGGCTTCAAAACTCGATTGGCACGACGAAGTCCACACAAAATCTTTTCCCTTTTTTGTGCAATCAGTGATAGGGGCCATGATCGTACTGAACCCTTTGATAAAACGACGGTAAAAGGATGCTAACCCATGGAAACTCCGAACTTCCGAGACACATGTAGGAATCGGCCATTCCTTGATGGCTACTATCTTGGATTCATCTACCTCCATTCCATCTTTAGTAATGATAAACCCCAGAAAATAGACACGGTCTTGAGCGAAAGAACATTTTTTAAGATTGCCAAATAACTGAGCCTTCCGTAGAGCTTCAAATAGTAACTTCAAGTGCAAAAGATGATTAGAAATATCCGAGCTATAAATAAGTATGTCATCGAAATAAACGACAACAAACTTCCCCATAAAATCACGAAGAAGGTGATGCATTACTCGCATAAAAGTACTAGGGGCATTGGACAACCCAAATGGCATAACCATCCACTCATAAAGGCCATACTTTGTTTTAAATGCTGTTTTCCATTCATCTCCTTCACGCATGCGAATCTGGTGATATCCACTCTTCAAATCAACTTTCGAAAAAATGGAAGCCCCACTAAGCTCATCCAACATATCCTCCAACCTGGGAATAGGAAAACGGTACTTAACAGTAATCTGATTAATAGCCCGACTATCAACACACATTCTGACTGATCCATCTTTCTTTGGAACTAATAAAGTAGGCACTGCACAAGGACTAAGAGACTCTCGGATATAACCCTTATCAAGCAATTCAGTAACTTGTTTTTGAAGCTCTTTGGATTCATCGGGATTCAATCTATAAGCTGGTCGGTTGGGTAAAGGAGTTCCCGGCAAAAGATCAATCTGGTGTTCAATTCCCCTTAAAGGTGGTAACCCTGGAGGAAGCTCTTCCGGAAATATATCCTCATATTCTCTAAGTAATTCCAATACAGAATCGGGTATAATGCCCAATTCTTCCACCCTTTCTCGGAATATCATAAGAATAATTGGTCCACCTTGCATTAACGATCTCTTGAGATCCCCTTTTGTAATGATAAGAGATTTCTCGGCTCTAGATTTATTCATGCTCTCGTAGTCTTTAGCTATCTGATCAGGGTTGAGGGGAGCCAAATTCACAGTCTTTCCTTTGAACTTAAAAGAATAATAATTAGAAAACCCATCGTGCTTCGTCTTCCGATCAAATTGCCACGGTCTACCGAGCAACAAATGGCTAGCTGTCATAGGAACCACATCAAATACAGCTTCATCTTCATAACCTCCAATAGAAAAGGTCAACTTGGCTTGCTTAGTCACTTTTATCGGATCTTTATCATTTAGCCAATTCAAGCGATACGGAGTGGGGTGGACTGAAGTAACCAGTCCCAATTTTTCAACAACCTCCGATGAAATGACATTAGTACAACTACCCCCATCAATAATCAAGGAGCAAAGCTTACCCTGAACCTGGCAACGGGTATGGAATATAGTCTCTCGCTGTAACTCCTCAATCTGATTTTGAATAGCCATATTTCTTTTTATCACAACAAGTAAGGATCCCTCGGGCGCATAATACGTTTCTTCCACATTTTCTTCTTCCTTTTCTGTTACATTTTCATCTTCATCTTCACTGATGATTTCATTAGTTCCGGCTTGAAGAATCATAACCTTAGCATTCGGACATTGGGAGGCTATATGGCCGAAACCCAAACACTTGAAACATTTGATATCACGAGATCTTGGCTTACTAGGATCATTTATAGGCTTCTTTTCATCAACATTTCTCATGGTACTAGCTTTGTTTTCTCCTCTTTGAATCGGCCTCGACGGGTTGTTATTTTTAGAGAATGGCCGAGTATTGTTCTCCCTTGTTCTCCTTTTTCTTTGCCTCTCAATTCTCAAAGCTAGTTGAACCACATCATCAAAAGTAACATATGATTGCAACTCGACTGTTTCACCAATCTCTCTATGCAAACCTCGGATAAAACGAGCAATGGTTTGCTCCATTGGTTCAGTAACATTACACCTTATTTTCAATATCTCAAATTCAGTTAAGTACTCATCCACAATCAAAGCGCCCTGTTTCAAATTTTGTAATTGTAGGAACAATTCTTGTTTATAGTGAGGAGGCACGAATCTTCTCTTCATAAGCGTTTTTAAAGCCTCCCAGCTACGGATTTCCCCTTCACCATTTCTATGTCGTTGTACTTTGAGATCTTCCCACCAAATACTAGCATAACCAGAAAATTCTAAGGCCACCATTCGTATCTTAGTCTTTTCTGAATAATCATAGCAGTCAAAAATACGATCCACCTTTTCGGACCATTCAAGAAAATCTTCCCCATTACTAGAGCCCTTAAAATTTGGAATAGAGACTTTCACATGCTTCATTTCTTGATTTCTATTCGATCTTCTTCTTGGACTCGGAGAATCTGAATTTTCAGGGTCTTCCCATTCTTCATCATATAAACTTTCATTTCGGCCCCGGGAATCATTTGAAGTGCTAATTCTCCTCCTAGGTCTTGGAGTTCTAGGACCCCGTACGTTATCATTATCAGAAGAATCAACTTGTCGCTGTAATTTCAAAATCATTTCCAACAACTCCTTCATTGAGGGCTAGTTTCTTTCTGGTTCTTCCTCGGGTAGAGACGCACCCGAATCATTTCTTCTCTCCCGTGGGTTATGATATTGAGCACCACTTCGAGTACTCATTTTTAGTTCTATAACACAAATTAATGGCAGCAACGTAAACTCGGCTCTGATACCAAATGACAGGCTCCAAGAAACAAATGGGGAACCTTTGTTAAATCTGTTCGGGAAAAATACAGTTCACTGAATCAGCAACAATCAATCAAACTTAACTCTCAATTTGTGCGTGAGATCAAACTGGAACTTGGTAGAGCTGTCCTCAATACAACCACAATACTCGTGTCAAAATTCCATAAAGAAAACCATTCTAGATCAGAAGTTATGCTCTAAATACCAATGACCCAAAAACTGTTTTTATACAGGGCAGTTTCAGCAACGTTTACTCAAAACGACATAACTCGAGATGCATACATCGAATAAAGTTCAATTTTGGAGAGTAGCTCCCTTACTCAAGCTCAAACAATTCTCTAGAAGACGTTAACCAGAAAAGAGCGACGCAAATACTCCAAACAGAAGCCTCAATCAGCGATAACACAATCAATAATGAAAACACAGATTCAGCAGTTCACTCTATTCCGAAATTCATCACCTTTAAATTCAATAAATTCCACAAAAATACCTCCAACAACCAACCTATATCAGATCCACATATCCATAGTTCATCAATCAATAACAAAATCCAATAGTAGCACCAAAATATAGAAAGGAACACCAAGGGAGTTGCAGCACCTCCTAAGTGAGAGGGCGTCTCTTTGGGTTGGCCGAAACCAACTATCTCCAATGGGGAAAAATTCTCTTACCTCCACACCACATTCACCCCTTACGAAAAAGAGGAATGGAAGAGGCAATAACCCGGGTTAGCAAGGATGAGAATCTTCAAGAGGACCCTTGCAAGGGATGGATGAGAATCGGCGCTTGTGGAGGGGTTGGCCGCGGTTTTGGAGGAGCTTAGCTCTTCAAAATTCTATTCTTCAAAAAAACCCCCTCCCTTTCTCACAAAGGAGGGTCTTAAACCTAATGGAACATAGTAAGTCAAATGACTAAAATGTCCCTAGTGATAAAACAAAATGGACATGAGGGTGAGGTTTTTTTATGAAAACCGCACACCTCTCAAAATCTCACAACCAAATAAAAACAACTAAAACAAATCAATTGTCGTTCTTAAAAAGGAAATAATTCTACTAATTCAAAAGATCTTAATAGCCAATCTAAGATCTCCACGAAACCTTCTTCAATAATTATGGACCTCAGATAAGGTGGAAGGAATGCCGATCAATGTGATTAGATGAAATGGAACATCCTTGTCATCTTGTGAAACCTCCTTCAAAGAATCCCACAACTTAGTAGTTCCTGCAAAATAAAAGTTTGATAGATAAGTAATCAGTTTCTTGGCCCGACTCCGCGTGATAGGGCCTTGGAGCACATCACTAGTCCACAGAAACAACTATTTACGTTTATTAGGATTTCGAGTCTTAACATTGTTGTGCACATACAATTATATCCAACATGTTCCTTAATCGTATCCTTAAAATGTGATCTGCCCTATCTAAGAAACTGAACTTAAATCTAATAAACATGCAAGCAAACAACATATGTTTTCATACAATAACATAACTTATGCATTAGCAAAACAAACATTAAACAAAACCCTAATTTCCCATGATGTAGGTCCTTTCGGACAAAGCACATGCAATAGCATGTACTTGAAATCCTTAGTTTTAACAATTTAACACTTTTAGATTCTTCACAAAACCTATACATTATTCATACACATAGCTATTAATAATAAATCTCCACTAAAATCTGCCAGCTTCTACCAACATGCTTATACATCCATAATGGATAACTTCCTATTATTTCCAAACTATTAAAGAACCTTATCTTCTAAAAATCACTTTATCCAACAACGACAATCCTTAATCCAATAATTACTTCCTCCAAAATTCCACATAATAAAACTCATTTATGCCGTAGTCTACTAATCTCTCACGGTCATGATCAATAATAATATTATCAAAATAATCCCACTTAGTAACTAACTAAATCAAATATCTCACATAACCGTGAAAAAACTCATATCACCAACCAATTTCTGTATATTTATCTCATGTCGAAATCAAATCTAAACATAAATAATAACTTGCATTTGTTGTGCAATATCCAAGAATAATCAATGCATACCTTGAGTATTCTCCTCAAAATCTTATCTCCTTTGACAAAAAATCCTCACGGTTCACTTATCATCCATAACAACAAACCCTCACAATTCCTTTCCTCAAACAACCATAACCCTTCTCTCTCCTTTTCTTTGAATTCTCCAGATCTCCTTATGAAACTTTAACCCTCAAAACAACAGAGCTTCAGATGCACCTCACACACGTCTCCAAAAATGGGCAGAGTAACGCCACTCTTCTCTTTGTTTTAACTCACCTTGCCACTAACTTCTATTTATAGACAACTCCAATAGCTCCATCATTAACTTATTGAAGATGGAAGGCTATGGAACTCCACTCATAATGACCACTAACTCACTCAACGTTTGCCAACCCCTTCGATGTCTAGATGAATTCAACGCCATATCCAGAAGTTCTAGCTACGCATTGACATTAAGAGACAAACCATTGATGTTCAAACACATGCAACGTCGCTCTCTTCAATTTCCAGATGTTCAGGCAACATTTTCATTTCATCTTTCGTCGGTTAAAACTCTCCAGAATATTCATCATAAATGGCGGATGATCTCGGCGACAGTTCTCTTCTCCAAGCGATTGACTGCCAACGCTCATTCTGAGACTAACAACATGCATGCTGGTTGATTGATGCCGGTCGATCTCTCCTCGCTGATCGACTGCCCTGATCGACCGCCCCGTCCAACACTTGATTTTAAATAATTCTTCCAGAATATTTCGTGACCCCCATGCAATTAACAAGACACATAATAATATTTATACCCTATATATATATATACATATTACTCTCAATCAATCTTAATTCACTCTTCCCAATTATCTAAACCTCATCGTATACGAAATGTTTCACCATTCGTTCTTCACATTATCCTTCACTAAATCCAATATAGTATAAATCATATACTTTAAACCTTATAATATCCAAATGTGTCCAAATACATCTTCTCTTAGTATTTCCACTAACTATCAAACCAATTGATATCGTCCAATATAAGATTAAGTTTCACTAAAGAAATTTCCAATTGACTTCAATCATTCTCTTAATCTAACTACAAACATAACGAGGTATCATAATTAAGTTATTCCAATTGTATTTCTCTTGACCAATATTTTTACTTGTCCAACTTCGCTCTTAATATCCCAAAATTATCACTTAAGCTATGCTTTCAGCTCAACGAAGATTTGGGATATTACAATGCCTCCACGTCTCCATCCATCCCCTTCCCCTACGCCTACGTTGTCCCCTCCATCCAGGTAAAGCAATCTCCCTTCCTCCCCTGCAATTTCGGTTAAGTTCGTTTTCTGCGTGAGCTCTCTCTCCCCTGTGAGAGTTCTTCCTGTATGTGAGAGAGTGACGTGAGTTGAGTGATGTGTGGGTTAGCATTGGTGGGTTGAGTGTGCTACGTGAGTGAGGTTGAAGGTGAGCTTGTGAGGTGAAGCTCTACAAGCTACTGGAGATGGAACTGTGAGCTAGGAGAGCTATCCCTGTTTAGGTTCGTCATTTAGGTAAGGAATTAGGGGTGTCTTGGCCTGTGGAGGCCCCTACACCACAAGTAGAGTGCGTGAGTGGTAGATTATTGATGTTCTATAGTATTTCCTTGAGTAAATTACTAATTTGTTGTAGCTCATAGATTTCCTTGCTGGTTGATATTTCTGTTGGTGATAGCTTTACTTCTGGTTGTAGCTCTGTGACATGTTCTTTAGTGCTTGGCTCTGTTTCCATTGTTTCAATTGTCTTATGTTAATGAAAGAGTGATGAATGCTAATGCTTGAGGGTGATAAATGTTCAAATGCATGGAGTGCTAAACTCTTGCTGCATAGTTACCTGCTGTTAGTTAAATAATTCTTTGTGGCTGTTAATCCCTTATTTTTCACTGCTGCCACTGATTGTTCTATAGGTTAATCTCTTAGTGTACACTCTTGTAATAATAAACCAAGACACTACCAGCTGGACTAATCAACTAGCTAGCGTAAACACTGGTAATAAGATATTAAGTCAACAAAAATGTTATGTTAAGCTGTGAATTAAATTATGTTGTAACCTTCTGGAGCATGTCAATAATTATTGAGCATGTCTAATCAATTAGAGATGCATGTTTAATTAACTAGAGTAGCTAACTAATAATCCAAGTAGGTTTAACTTGTTGTTTAATAAATAACCAACTAGTTGAGCATGGTAAATAACTAACTAGTTGAGCATCTTAAAGACTAGTTGTAATGACTAATTAGCTTAGCATGTGAATTAATTAATTGAGTATGACAATTAATTAGTTGTAATTAATGATTAATTCTTGAGCACGTAAAGTAACTAGGATAAAAGCACGTAATTGACTCTTAAGCATGTTTAATTAATTAGCTACTCATGTTTAATCATCAAGTATGCAATGAACTAGGATTAATACTAATACGTTACTCTTGTAACAACCCGGATTTTCGTAAATCCTTGAAAATGCATAAACTTTGAAAATTTTCTTTTTAAAACAAAAAGTATCAAAGCGCATCTAACCGAATCTCTATTGAAAATGCGTAAACTTTGAAAATTTTCTTTTTAAAACAAAACGTATCAGAGCGCATCTAACCGGATCTCTACTGACTGTTTCTTTGAAACTCGTTATGAAAACCAATTGAAAAAATGTGCGGGAATGTTATAAAAGAAATCCTTATAAAACATGGCAGAAGCATATTTAAATCATTTAAAAGGAAATCTAAACAATGGAGTACAATACAATAACTTAATGTGATTACAATCGTTTACTCATTCTTTTCTTTGTCTGGACAGCCCCGAGTCTCACACATGCAAATCATCCATCCCTGCTCCATTATGTGTTTATCGTCTACTTATTGTCAGTTCGTTGTTTATAGCTACACCATAAGTAACTGTAAGCCTAAAGGCTTAGTAAGGAAAATGGTTAACACAATTATGCTTATGACTCTCTTTAGTTCCTTTCGGATGGGGCCACCCAACCCAGTTCTTTCGCTACATTCGTTCGTTTGTTCGTTTGTTCATTCATTACTCGTACTTCGAGCTAGAGATTAAAGGTTGTCCTTTAAGATGACCTAGTTTGATCGGCTTCTAACCTCCTGTGTGCATACTAGTCCCTTTCCCGACTAGGTGAGGGTGTATCCTAGCTACCAGGTTAGATCCAAACTACCCATCTACCCCAACTCCCTACCCTTTCAAGCGTATCCTACCTTCAAAGTTTCTTCCCTTCCGACGTATCCCGCCTTTAGGGTTTTTTCCTGTGATAGGCGTATCCCACCCATCCTGAAACATTCTTTTTCCCTTCAGGCGTATCCCGCCCACGAGGCTTTATTCCAGTGATAGACATATCCCGCCCATCCTAAATGTTTTATATTTCCTTATTCCTTAACATTTTCCTCACTCATGCATATGTGAGTACCACCCCAAAGTGGCACTCCCAACGGGTTTCTATTAACATGATGCTTGCTCATACATTCATAACCTAACATGATGTATGATGCTTCACAATATAACACTCATAGAAGTTGAAGTGCCCATAAGCGAAAGTAACTGAAATTGAACGAAAGTAATTGAGATAAAAAGCGCATATGGGAGCATAATAGGAATTGAAGCGCATAGCAATTAATACAACCAATAAGAATAATACACAACAGAGAACGCTGATAAAATTAGAATGCAGGAATTTGCGTGCCAATTATCCTGGTTAACTCCCAGCCTATTTACATGCTTCATATATTTATTATCCTAGGGGATTTAAATATGCTTTTGTTCTAACTCGTTAGTTAAACGTATTAATCGAACATACTAGTCTCAATTAATTGTCATGCAAACATCTTAATTACATGGCATATCTTAATTAATTGTCATGCATATATAAATCTAATTTAATTACATGCTCGAATAATTCGTTATCATTCACAAGTTCTCTAATTTAGTTAAGCTAATTAACATGCTTATAGAATACTAAGTAATATTTAAACATGCTCGTTAATTAACATACTTAACTAATTGATTTGCTTAAATAATAACTAACATGCTTGAGGAAGATTACGATTTGCTTAAATAATAATTAACATGCTTGAAGGAAGATTACAATTTACATGCTTAACCGATTTACATGCTCGAAAGAATATAAAATACAGGTAAAGTAATTTACATGCTAATATCGTTCTAATTAATTACATGCTCAAGTTTATAATTGGTTATTCTAGTCGATTTACATGCTTAAGTAAAGTATAATTAAGTCATCTACTATCACTGTCTAAGTAAGTTAACATGCTTGAGTACCATTAATAAACGCTAGTTTAGTTATCAAACATGCTCAACTAATTAGTTATTATTTACAACTAGTTAATTATCATGCTGAGTTTGTTAACAATTGGTTGCCATGCTAGTTAATTTAACATGGATATCAAATAGAAGTAATTGGTCGATATATATCTATTGAATGAAGAAATGACAGTTGAATTATCATAAGAGATGTAATTGAGATGGCAAGTAGATAGCACATGACAAAACGTTTAAGAGAAGTCTTAACACATTCATGCTCCTTATCTTTCACGCATCCATTATTCTCTTCTCTATTCTCATCACATGTAGACGTTAACCATTCATCACGAAACAAACAAGCGCAATGAGAAAAATAATTACTAATACAAGAAATCTACACAATCAACAAAGGAAATCCACGCAAATAAAAAGGAAACACTTAACAGCAAGGAGGTCTATACTTTTAGCAAGGAAAATAACAAAGCCAAGAGATCAATCAAGGAATTAACAACAGTGATATCAACTAAATCTATTTACTAACACAAGCATTTCTATTATCAATTTATCTAACTATCAATCACAGTATAGCATAAGGAAATTCACAATGCACTAAACATAAAACTCACGCACTCTACTTACGGTGTAGGGCTTCCACATGGGCAAGACACACCCATTTTCCTTACCTGAAACATTTATCGCGGTTAGCACCCAATAGTTATCCTTCTTCTCCTTTACCTTCACAAATTAATAACATATACCATTAATATCCATTTATCCGTTAACTGTTTACTAGGTTTAATAACGCTTACGAGCTTCTGCATCTACAACTCAACAACCATTAAACAAATTGCTGAATAATAGTTCATCTCAACCAATAATTTACAGATTATTATCCAGCTTCACAATTCCACTATGATGATTGAAATAATAATCACTTAACAGGGGCAAAACATGCTTTACAGTAATTAACCAAATCATTTCTCAACAATCAACAGAGGGCTAAATCTAACATAATGGCAATTACACAAATCTATTTCTCCCAATGTGATCCTCACCGTCAACAAGGCAGGTTAACAAATCCATTCAGAAATTCATACCAATTATCGTCAGAACATGTAAATGATTACCTCATAGGATTAACCAATTTGATCACCAAAACCATAACCAGTACTAATGCTGGACTTAACACCCAAAGTACATACTTTACTTTAACAAAACAACCTTCATTTCCAAAGAAACAGGGAGCATAAATCATGGTATCCATCCAACATTCAACATCCACTCCCAATATAATTTCACCTAAAACAAATATAATAAATAAATGATAGAAATGCAATGTAACACCCCTCGGCAGAAACCAATCCACTCAACAGTGCATACACCAATTTTTTGTTCTATTATTCTCAACAATATAATCTTCACAAAACCATGGTAGCTAAACAAAAGCTAATCCGAAATTACTCAGAGTGGTAAACATTCAACAACCAGTTCAAAATATAAGTCCAACATGTTATCTTCATCCTTAACCAATAAAACGAAGGAGGAAATTCTCATACCAGGAGACCCGAGAGCTCTCTGTCCAACCATCTCCTTCTCTGCCTCGATTCTTCTTTCTCGGCCATTCTCTCCCACACAGAACCAATAAAAGTTTGCAAACCCAGTCAAGAACAGAAACCAAAAATCTAACTAACCAAGAAGAAAACTCACATGGAGCTCTCGGCCATTCCCTTCCATGCAGCAAATCCGCTTCTCTTTCTCTACCTCTTCTCCTTGTATAACGAACCAGAGAGGAGACAATCTCTGTCAATCCTTCGAAGGCAGAGAGCGACATTCTTAAGCATGCCCGACTATCCCTGCATCCAACCTGTCCAATTGTCGTCCACGCCAGCCACCAAATTTGTTAGCCAGCCCTTAGATACCAGACAAGGCCAGCAACATGAAGCGATTCAGCCCAACACAAGATGGAGCGAAACCTCCAGCCGAACCATGCTTGAGCTGCCAGCTCCCCTGCCATATCGACCGGAAGAATTGATCACAGCCCGTCGCTCACCAACCTTCGCATGCTCCTTCGTTGTTGTCAATCGACCATCGTCGAGTCTCCGTCCCATGACCTGGCACCTCGCCGTTTAGACCCGCGAGCCAGGAACCCATGAAAGTCCCGACTCCAAGCCCTAGTTCTGTAGCTCGCAACACCTCAGCTGGTTGCTAATCACAGGATGATTGAAAAAGTCATGTTGCACTGCCTGAGCTCACCGTCGTGCTCCCTCCCTCAATCTCCTTCTCCCTCTCTCTTCTCTCCCCTTCATTCTCTTCCTCCTCTCTCACCTATTCTCTCTCTGTTTTTTGTGAATGGCGAAAAGCCAAGTCCAAATCCCCCCTTCTTTAATTGTTTTATGAACCAAGCTAGTGAACCGGGTCATCTAGTGTGAACCGAACCACTTCAGTTTCTCTTTCCCATTTAATTACTTCTTCCATCATTTATAAATCCCTCTTTCCATTAATTAATATTAAATATGTGTTTACGTGTTAAATATTCGTATCAAATATTAACCGATAAAAATTCTAACTCCCGACTTATTCTAAATATCGTTTAAATATTATTAGAGGTCCAATTTAAATTTCTTAATTCCATTCTTTAATCGATTCCCATCAATTAATCCTCTAATAAATTCTCTTAAATTATAACTGAACGGTTACGCCTTTGGTAATACCCTAATAAATTATTTGATAAATCCGAATACCCCTAATTAATTTCCAGTTATTCTTGATAAATTCCGATATAAAAATTCTGGGTATTGCATTCCTCCCTCCTCATAAAAATTTCGTCCTCAAAATTTACCTAGCGTAATGTTCTTACTAACGCTAACCTTGCATAAATTCTCCTCTTAACTACCTCCTCTTTTTGAAAACTTGTCCAACCACTGCTACTGAATCATCCTGACTACATCCAACGTGTCTCTTTGTTCCAAAAGTTGACCAAATCCTCGTATTCACTCTCCACACTTTCGCTGCGCAACTCTGATTACATCAGTTCCAAGAAAAGAAATGTCTTAATCATATCCATTCTTCAACATCAAGAGCAAAATGGCAACTCTCATATATTCAAATATCACTTAAATCTGATAATTATTCCACCGTTGCCGTTCCACTTCTGAATCAGTTGCATTTTGCTCCAAAATTTGATGTTCAACATCAAATTTTCCTCTGATTCCCAATTGATTCAATGCTAAGGGATAGTATCCTCGACCTTTACACCTCCGAAAGACTCAACACTTGATGTCGAACTCACTTCTCCCTCACCATTCTTCTCTTCAAGTCCCTTACCCTTCTGGACTTAAGACCTCACACTATTCTTCACTCATGACTTTGGCATACTCGAAGGTACTCTCCACCGTGAAATCCATCCATTCAAGCTTTCCCGAGTTATGAGCTACACTACTCCATGGTTGAGTCAGATGCTTTCCGTCTTGCTTCTCTTTTTGTATCTATACTCTTTTCCGATAGGGGTCAGTTTTCGTTTTCGTATCTGTTTCCGTTTCTGTCTCCATTCATGTTCTCCGTTTCCCTTTCTGTTTCCGTGTCTGTTTTCGTATCCATTCCCAAAAATCACTATGGAAACTTCGTCTCTATTATCGTTTCCATCTCCGTTTTCGTTTCCGTCTCCATTTCCATTTCCGTTTCTGTTTCCGTCTCCGTTCCCATCTCTGTAACCATCTTTCGTTTCCATCTTCATTTCCGTTGCTGTTCTAGTTTCTACTCCCGTCTTTGTTTTTGTACTCGTTCCCGGAGAAGCTCAACCAATTGAATCCGCTCTTTCCGTACAATTGTGTAGTCAAGTTATTGGTCACCTTGGTTTGTTTCGAACCGAGAGGGAGAACACAATCCAAGTCCGACATATATGACTCCTCCAAACTCTATACTTATTCCAATACTCCAGGTAAACACTTAATCCAAGTCCTACTAACGAACATGGAGTACCTAATGTCGGAAAATGCCGTCAAATCCAGGTTAGTCGTACTAATAGACTAGACTTCCTCAAAACTTCTCAAATCTAGTCTATGTTGGAAATCAGCTTCACTCAGAATCTAACAGATTCCTCTTTCAACTACCCTTCATAATAGTCCAAGCCATATTCCCTTAATTCTTTCTTCAAGTTAATTCCAAGTGGGCAACTACTTGGCTAATTAAATCTTATTCCGTTAGGTCGGCTTAGTCATTAAAAAAATTATTATTATTATTATTTTAAGCTAACCTATCATTCATTTAGTGTATTGTAACCTAGGGAACCTCGTTCATCTATCCAGTTGATCTACCCCGTCGTTACCTAGGCGATTTTGTTTACCTATCTAGTTGATCTAAGTTATGCAGGATTTTTTTTCATTTATTTCCCTTTCTTATTTCCAAAAATTTGGGCAGAGTCTCCCCTGTTTTTACACTCCCCCAAACCTATAAATCCTGTATAAAATCTCAAACAGTTCCAGAATATTCACCATTCATTCATCCAAAATCGAAAACTCAAAATCTTAAATTCGAAATACAACATCCAACGATATCGAGTACACTCCCGAATCTACTAACCCAAGACACAAAACAAAGTTACTCATCATCGCTAAGCTCACTAGTCAGTATTATCTCCCAACAATACGTTATCAAGATAAAATAAGGGAATCATGTATTAGTAAGGTGTTAGGAAGTTACTTACAGTGATGAAGGATTTCCCACGTCGAGGCTCATGCTAGCAGGCAGGCTTCTTTTAGTCTGACTTTTACAAAATCGTTTTAAGCAATAAAATGTACCAGAGCTCATTTAAAATCCAGTAAGGCAAAACAAATTGGCTCTGATACCAACTGTAACGACCCAAATTTTTGTAAATCCTTGAAAATGCGTAAAATTTGAAAATTTGCTTTTGAAAAAAAAAACGTAACAGAGCGCGTCTAACTGGATTGCTACTGACTGTTTCATTGAAACTCGTTATGAAAACCAATTGATAAAATGTGTGGATGGATTACAAAAGAAATTCTTGTAAAACATGGTGGAAGCATATTTAAATCGTTTAAAGGAAATCTAAACAATGGAGTACAATACAATAACTTAATGTGATTTCAATCGTTTACTTATTCTTTTCTTTGTCTGGGAAACCCCGAGTCTCATGTGTGCAAATCATCCATCCCTGCTCTATTATCTGTTTATCGTCTACTTATTGTCTGTTCGTCGTTTGTACCTACACCACAAGTAACTATAAGCCTAAAGGCTTAGTAAGGAAAAGGGTTAACACAATTATGCTTATGACTCTCTTTATTTTGTTTGGGATGGGGGCTACCTAACCCAATTCTTTCCTTACGTTTGTACGTTTGTTCATTCGTTACTCGTACTTTTAGTTGGAGATTGGAGGTTGTCCTTTGAGATGGTCTAGTTTGATCAGCTTCTAACCTCTTGGGTGCATACTAGTCCCTTTCCCGACTAGGTGAGGGTGTATCATCACTGCCAGGCTAGATCCAAACTACCCATCTACCCCAACTCCCTACCCTTTTTGGCGTATCCCGCCTTCAAGGTTTCTTCCCTTCCGGCGTATCCCGCCTTCAGGGTTTCTTCTAGTGATAGGCGTATTCTGCCCATCCTGCAACATTCTTTTTCCCTTCTGGTGTATCCCGCCCTCGAGGCTTTATTCTAGTGGTAGACATATCCTGCCCATCCAGAATGTTTTAGATTTCTTTATTCCTGAACATTTTTCCTCACTCATGCATGTATGAGTACCACCCCAAAGTGGCACTCCCTACAGGTATCTATGAACATGATGCGTGATCATACATTCTCAACCTAACATGATACATGATGCTTCACAATATAACATTTATAGAAGTTAAAGTGCGCATAAGAGAAAGTAACTGAGATTAAAAGTGCATATTAGAGCATAATAGGAAAGCGTATAGCAATGAATACAACCAATAATCGAATAATACACAACAGAGAACACTTAGAAAATTAGAATGAAGGAATTTAGGTGCCAATTATCTTGGTTGACTCCCTAGCCCATTTACATGCTTCCTATATTTATTACTCGAGGTGATTTAAATATGCTTTTGTTCTAACTCGTTCGTCAAACTTATTAATCGAACATACTAGTCTTAATTAATTGTCATGCAAACATCTTATTTACATGACATATCTTAATTAATTGTCATGCGGATATAAATCCAATTTAATTACATGCTAGAATAATTCGTTATCATTCTCAAGTTAACTAATTTAGTTAAGCTAATTAACATGCTCATACAATATTAAATAATATTTAAACATGCTGGTTAATTTACATACTTAACTAGTTGATTTGCTTAAATAATAATTAACATGCTTAAAGGAATATTACGATTTGCTTAAATAATAATTAACATACTTGAAGGAAGATTATGATTTACATGCTTAGCCGATTTACATGCTCGAAAGAATATAAAATACAAGTAAAGTAATTTACATGCTAATATCGTTCTAATTCATTACATGCTCAAGTTTATAATTGGTTATTCTAATCGATTTAGCTCAAGTAAAGTATAATTAAGTCATCTACTATCATTGTCTAAGTAAGTTAACATGCTTGAGTACATTTAATAAACTCTACTTTAGTTATCTAACATGCTCAACTAATTAGTTATTATGGACAACTAGTTAATTATCATGCTCAATTGGTTAACAATAGGTTGACATGCTAGTTAATTTAACATGGATATCAAACAGAAGTAACCGGTCGATATATATCTATTGAATGAAGAAATGACAGTTGAATTATCATAAGAGATGTAATCTAGATGGGAAGTAGATAACACATGACACAACATTTAAGAGAACTCTTAACACATTCATGCTCCTTATCGTTCACGCATCCATTATTATCTTCTCTATTCTCATCACATTTAGACATTAACCATTCATCACGAAACTAACAAGTGTTGTAAGGAAAACAATTATTAATACAAGAAATCTACACTATCAACAAAGGAAATCTACCCAAGTAAGGAGGAAACACTTAACAGCAAGGAGGTCTATACTTTTAAAAAGGAAAATAACACAGCCAAGGGATCAATCAAGGAATTAACGATAGTGATATCAACTAAATCTATCTACTAACACAAGGATTTCCATTATCAATTCATTTAACTATCAATCACAGTATAGCATAAGGAAATTCACAGTGAACAAAACATAAAACTCACGCACTTCACTTGCGGGTAAAGGACCTCCACATGGCCAAGACACACCCATTTTCCTTACCTCAAACATTTATCGCGGTTAGCACTCAATAATTATCCTTCTTCTCCTTTTAGTACCATCACAAATTAATAACACATACAATTAATATCCATTTCTCCATTAACTGTTTACAAGGTTTAATAACGCTTACGAGCTTCATCCACAACTCAACAACCATTAACCAAATTGCTGAATAATAGTTCCTCTCAACCATTAATTTACAGAGTATTATCCAGCTTCACAATTCCACTATAATGACTGAAATAATAATCACTTAACAGGGGCAGAACACACTTCACAGTAATTAACCAATCATTTCTCAACAATCAACAGAGGGCTAAATCCAACATAACGGCAATTACATAAATGTATTTCCCCCAATGTTATCCTCACCATCGACAAGGCAGGTTAAGAAATCCATTCAGAAATTCATACCAATTATGGTCAGAACATGCAAATGAACACCTCACAAGATTAACCAATTTGATCACTAAAACCATAACCTATACTAAAGCTGGACTTAACAGCCAAGGTACAGACTTTACTTTAACAAAACAACCTTCATTTCCAAAGAAACAGGGAGCATAAAACACGGTATCCATCCAACATTCAACATCCACTCCCAATTAGGGGTATTCATGGTTTGGTTCGGTTCGGTTTTGATACGAAATCGAACCGAACCGATTAGTTTCGATTTTTGCATGCAAGAACCGAAACCGAATTTTCTATTATTCAGAATCGAACCGAAACCGAACCGAATTTTTGGTTCCGGTTCTGGTTCGACATATATATACATATATACTTTAATATAAAAATAATAAATTACTAAGTTGTTTTTTTAAACTATACACAATGACGAATATGTTTTTTTTTTATATTAAATAATATATATCAAATAAAATCCTCTAAAACACTACAAAATTACTGTTTTTTTTTGTTTAATATTAAACTATATATGTCAAATAAAACTCTCTAAAATACTACAAAATTACTGCTATTTTTTTTATTTAATATTAAACAATATATATCAAATAAAACTCTTTAAAACATTACAAAATTACTGATGTTTTTTTGTTTAATATTATGCACTATGCAAAATGCCAAAATGGGTTGTTTTTTTTTTTTGTTTAATATTATGTTCCATATCTATCAAATGAAAGTATGAAACCCCTAAAGCACTAAAAAAATAAAATAATGTTCCAATTAATTCTCAAGTAAAACAAGAAATTTGTGTTGTTTTTTTTTACATGGTTCGGTTCGGTTTTTTTGGTTTTGAGAAGCCAAAACCGAATACTGAACCTAAATAATTCGGTTCTTACCAAAATAAACCGAGTTTCGGTTTTTAAAAGTACAAACCCAACCAAAATCGAACCAAATCGACCGGTTTCAGTTTGGTTCTTTGGTTTCGGTTCGGTTTGCACACCCCTACTCCCAATATAATTTCACCTAAAACAAATATAATAAATAAATGATAGAAATGCAATGTAACACCCCTCGATAGAAACCAATCTATTCAACAGTGCATAACACCAATTTTTTGTTCTATTATTCTCCACAATATAATCTTCACAAAACCATGGCAGATTAACAAAAGCTAATCCTAAAGTACTCACAATAGTAAACATTCAACAACTAGTCTAGAATATAAGTCCAACATGTTATCTTCATACCAGGAGACCCAAGAGCTCTCTGTCCAGCCATCTCCTTCTCTGCCTTGGTTCTTCTTTCTCAGTTATTCTCTCCCTCACAGAACCAATGAAAGTTAGCAAACCCAGTCAAGAACATAACCAAAAATCCAACTAGCCAAGAAGAAAACTCACATGGAGCTCTCGGCCATTCCCTTCCATCTAGCAAATGGGTTTAAATTCTCAGAGCACAGTATTTAATCATTTAGTTTCTTTCAGTAAATTATTTACGCTTCCGCAATGCTTTAAAAAAGTATTTTATAATGCTTCCGCATTTCATTAATTGGGTTTTCATAATGAGTTGAACGAAAGGTTAGTAGCAATCCGGTTTTAACGTCACACTCTGATTTTGTTTTATAAAAGAGTCTTTTGAAAATTTTAAATTTCTCGAATTTTCAAGGAATTACGAAAATCCGGGTCGTTACATATTTATAGTCAATGAAGTATTTCAACGTTGTAACTTGTCCTAGTAGGCAGTATATAGAACCGATTTAAAAACACTGGGTTTTGATACCTTATGTAACATCCCAATTATTCTTTCAATTTAAAACTCATGATTTTTGAAAACCTTTTCTTTTAAATCACAGTGGAAGACTTTTCATTTAAAAACGAACTTAAATAAGAAGCACAAAAATAAACTCTTGTTCGTTAAAATATTTATTACTTAAAACATATCATACTGTAAAACTTTAAAATATTGCAATAGCAGAAGACTTGTATTTCTAATACTTAAAGAATTAAACATCATTTGAAAACCTCCTTTATGTAACGAAATACCATAACAGAAGTTCACTTTTCAATAACGTTATTCCCAAACAATACATTTCTTCTTTAACCTTTCTAGCCTAACCAGCCACTAAGCCCACAACGCACAAAAGCCTCATCAACTGCTACTATCCTTGATCTCTTACATACCTACATCAAAGGAGGAATAATGAGTCAATTGCCCTATAAGGAATAAAATGTAATGTAACCTTAACTCTATGACAATTCTACATGCTTTAGTTTCATATACTTATAAGTTGGGTGAAAGAAACCTCTTCAGTCTCCAAACTCACCACTTGGATTTGTTTATACATGAGAGCAATCTCTTCAGTCTCCGAATCCAATAAAAACAGATCCACCTACATTTACATTCATTACCGTTTACCATTTTACCTTCAGCCTCCGAACTCACCACTCGTTGAGTAAGAGCAACGTCTTCAGTTTCTGAACTTACTCAAACGAGATGTTTCTACGTGTGAGCAACCTCTTAAGTTTTCAAATCCACGTAGAAACACCATTATTATCTTCATTATTAGCCCATGCAATGCACGACGTATAATTCTATAATATGTCTACATGAATGTTACAGACAACAGTTCATATATAGCAAGCAATGCTACCAAAAAGTAACAAACAATACTATGCTTCAACTATAACACTAATATTGAACACGTTCCTATTACACTATAACGTCATACGTTAAATCTTCTATCATTGACATATTATTTCCAACTTAGCCTTAAACAATATAAGCATCATCTTATGGTATCCACCACTTGAATATTAATTGGGGTTCTATACTAATTAACTATATTATATTTAATCTAATTTTCCTATATCATAGACCATCATCTTAGGAAATCATTTTCATCACAACTATCAGTAATTTAACGTAAGAATACAACCTAACTAGATAACCATCAATAAAGAGTAACATATGAATTTACACAAAAACCCTACTCCTACGATGTAGGTCCTTTTGGACAAAACACAAGGATTATTCCTTACTTAGAGTCCTTAGCTTTATATAGTTAGCATTTCAATACTCTTCCTCGTCAATACCTATTCATAATTAAGCATATGGACATCAATAGTAATTCTACAACTAATATAAATATATGACAATATTCCTTAACCTATTTCCTAAACTTATCATCTATTTCCCATATCAAAGAGTCCATCTAAAATCCTACCTTAGCATTCAACACTTTTATCTTAAACTACAATAGTATACATATATTGAATTTCATGTTTTTTGCACTTCCAAATAATATTTACTTAATAATTCCTAATTATTCTATAACTAATACTTAAATACGTCATCTGCTTTCATCATTCACCGATACTCCTGACAATAATTATTTATCAACGGAGAGCAGATAGGTATAAATCAATACTTGAAGCATCCGATAATCTAAACCTAGAGAATTAATCTCCAATTACTGAACCTCATTGATCACTTAATTCTCCAACAATCCTTCACAGCCGTTTCATCAGTGTTGTTCCTTTAGATTTCTTCCATTCAATAGAATAAAAAAATCTTCATTCTCGTCATCACAGTAACATTCACCTTTCAACGTCCTCAGTTTTCCTCCTCCTATCACCTTCCCTTTCTCCAAAAAACTTCAACAAATCATTTACTCACTTTTTGCACCTCACGTTTCTTACTTTCTTTCACAACAAAACCCTCATAAATCACTCATCTAGAAACTAACAACAGTTTGGCAGAGTAACCCCACCGTGCTCCATCTTTTTCTCTCAAACTCTACTGTCTTCCATCTCATTTTATAGGCAATATTGTCTCTTCATGTTCTGCATGAAGATAGAAGGCCTGACGTTGGTTTCCCTTTAATGTATGGAGGAATATAGAAGCCCAGTGTATGCTCCATTAATTATCCAAGCGTTTAACATTGATTCACAACATCATCAGACGCGTAAAACGCAGAACAGAAAGCTTCCAAAATTATGTTTCAGCTTCCAAGTGATGATTAGTTTGGCGGTCGATGATTCCTTATCATTGATCGACCACCATTTTCATTTCACTAGTCACAAACCCACTTTTTAATACACCGGTCAACCGGAGTTCGTGGGAGACCAACCGCCATTCAATTCTGACCATCCGACACTCAAATCAGCAATTGCGTACATATATTCTTATATATTTATTCTTCCCTTTAATTATATATATAATTATAATCTTATAATCTCATTATTAACTACGAATATTACTTCTCTTAATTCTAATTATCATCTCCAAACTCTCTACTTTATTCACGTATCGCATAAACAAATCTCACATCCAAAACCAATACTAGAGTCAATATACTCTTAATTTCAAATTCTAATATCTTCTATTAGATTTCACCTTCTCCAAACCAATATGCATTAAATCCATATATAGATATTTGGACATCAATATCACTTAAATCAAATTATATTATATCTTTCACTATTCTTCCTTCACCTTTGTCCAAGTTAAATTTTAATAACTGATAAGAACCTTATTATTCTCAAGCTCTTAGTCCATACAATATCGAAATTACGTCCAAATATATTTTCTCTTGCTAATTCTACTACAATTCGATCTAATTCACAGTGTCCTCTTTAACTCTAAATTCCATCACAAAATTCTCCATAACCTTAATCTTTCCCTTAAGCTAATTATGAACATAATGGGGTATCATAATTCACTTATTTCGAATACGTTTCTCTCGACTAATATCTTCAAACTGTCCAATTTCACTTCTATCGTCCCAATTGATCACATAAGCCATGTGCTTAGCTCTACAAAAATTCGGGATATTACATTCTAGATCTCCCTAATCTTTGTGTATTCAAACATATCCTCTAAACTCCAAATCCACTCCTCAGCACATGCAGCATTAGCGATATTCCCGTTGAAACATGGGGGTTTAAGTCTCATAAACTTCTCCCATCCAGCTTCTACCGGAATTGCCAATTGTCCTTGATTCCCATTCTCATTTTCACTTTCTACAAGGTGTTCAACAATTCTTGTAAAGCGATCAAGAACATCATTTATGCCATTGCGTGGAGCATCATTCTCTTGACCAATAGTGTTCTCATTCTCATATCTAGAAGCTCCATTTTCATTGTTATTGCTATCATCTCCAATATTGGCTTGAACATTTCCTCTAATTCTTCGTGCCATTCTATTATCTCAATATTAGCTATTTCAAAATGCTAACTAATTATCGTAGGGAACTTCTATTAGGAAGCATTTATTTTATTATGTAAAAGGGATACTTATATTTTGTTATTTCATAATCACTACTTTAATGTTCCAAGTTGAACACTTAGAGTTAATTATTCTGGCAAGAATCTAATTGATTATTTATTACATATTATTTTATATCAATAATACTATTAAACTAAATAACTACAATCAATTTATACTAACACATCAATTCTACACTAACACAATATGTAACGATCCAGTTTTACATAAATCCTTCAAAATGCGAGAAATTAAAAATTTTCCTAAGACCATTGAAATCTTTTCTCTTTTAAAACAAATATCAGAGTGCGACGCTAAACCGGAATGCTACTAACCCTTCGTTAAACTCATTATGAAAATCAAATTAATGAATTGTGAAAGCGTTATGAAAATCATTTATTTAAAACATTGCGGAAGCGTAAATCATTAAATGAAAAGAATTTGACAATTAAATACTGCGTTTGAGAAACTAAAATATTAAATACAATTTAGTGACAACAATGCTCGTTTTCCTATCGTTAGCCTGGCCCACTCCAATCTCACTCGTGCAAATTCTTCATCCCTGCTTCATTATTTGTTTATTATCTATTCATCGTTTGTACCTACACCACAAGTAATACGTAAGCCTAATGGCCCAGTAAGAAAAATAGTTTTAATGCAATTATGAAATGCCTCTCTTTAATCCTTTTTGGAATGGGGGCCACCCAAACCAATCCATTCAATAAATTATTCGTTCTTTCATTATTTTACATTCGTTCATTCATTCATTACTCGTACATCGAGCAAAAGATTGGAGGTTTCATAAGGGATGGAATAGTTGACCGTATCTAACCTTTTACTTGCAATTGGTTCCCCATTCCCGACAAGGTAGGGGGCTTCGCCCAACTGCAGGCTGGTTACGCTACCCATCTGCCCCCCAACTCCCCATTTTCTTCATTTTCTTTAAGATTTTACCTCACATGATGCATGTGTGAGTACCACCACCAATGTCGCACTCGCTATTGGTTTTCTATTAATATGATGCATGATCATACATTCTCACCCTAATATGATGCATGATGCATTACAACATAGTATGATAAAAAATTGAAGTGCGCATAAAGAAAGTAATTGAAATTGCAGGAATTGAAAGCAAACTGAAATTGAAAGCGCATATAAATAAAGTAAAACATATAATAGAAAGAAATAACTGCACATAATAGAAAACAAATACAACATTGAATTGAAATAGCTAATGCATACAAATAAAGGGATGGTACGGTAAACATGAAAGTAATTTATTTAAACTAACATACTTAGGGAATTAGAAATAGAAACATGCATAGACAACAATTAATGGAAACATGCATGTAAATTGGAAATTTCTATTCTAGTTGATTAAGCATGCTTTTATTCTAATTAATTAACACGCTCATAATGAATTACGATTATTACCCTAGATGCTTTTGTTTTAGTTAGTTAATTAAACATGCATCGCTAATTAATTAAACATGCTTAGTTAATTAACATGTTCAATTAATTTATTTAACGTGCTAAACTAATTACTTACTTTACATATTCAACTAGTTAGTTATTAGTAGCTTATTTAATATGCTCAACTAGTTAGTTATTTAACATATTTAACACAGTAATTAAATTAATTACTTATACATGCTCGGGTTTAGTTAATTGCTTAAATTATTTATCATGCTTAAGCCTAGTTAGAATTATTGTCAACATGCTTATTAATAATTGCGATTATTAGTTACCCTAATCGATTATCATGCTCAAGAGGTAGTCATCCTAGTGCTCAAGTTCTAGTTGTTTACTTAGGTTGATTTCATGCTCAAGTTTAATTATTCACTATACTTAATTAACATGCATCAGCACCTAATCAAGTTAATTAACCGTGCTTAACAATTTAAATTATCATGCTCAACTAGTTAGTTAATTAAAATGTTCAAGAATTAGTTGATAATTAAACAACTAGTTAAACATGCTCGAACTAGTTATTTAACGACTAGTTAATTTATTAGGTTACTTAGCAGGCTCCCGTCTAATTAATTACTTTAGTTAATTGTTCTAGTAAATTAACATTCTCAACTTCTAATTAAATTAATTACTTTAGTCTATTAACATGCTCAGTTTCTAGTTAAGTTAATTACTCTAATTAATCAGCATGCTCAAATCTAATTAATTTCTAGTTAATTCCCTAGTTAATTAACATACTGCTAATTGATTTACACATTCTAATCGAACATAATAGTTAGGTAATTGAATATGTCAGTTAGTTAAATCAATCTAACATGCTAGTTAATTGGTTAGACATACTAGTAGTTATTTATTAGTCAATGTTAAAGGAATAACAACTACACATGCTCAAGTTAATTAATCATGCTCCAGGAAGATTTCAACTAAAACACTTATTCTTTTACAATATTAACCCTAATTACTTATTAGTCAATTTGCATTCGAATTGCTTTCATGCTCAGATTTTAACTAAATAGGTTAACATGTTCAATTTATTAACTAACATGATCAACTCCCTGTTAGGCTAATTACTCTAGTTAATTGAGTACCGATTCGTTACTCTAGATAATTATCCTAATTAATTGATTACATGCCCAATAAATAACATCAAGTAAGAGAATAAGCATATGTGCATAAGAAAATGACAACAGCGGAATTAAACAACAAGTAATTAGGCAGTGAACATTCTCATTTCACTCGTTACCCATTATTTGCCTTTAAACATTCATTAGCTCTTTATCTTAACAAACAAGGCATTTGAGTTACAGCATAGACAATAAAAGAAAGAAATCCAACAAATGGAAATACCACAGAGCTCGATCAAAATCTACAAAACACCAATCACAAGCTAGAAATGAAGGAACAACCAAGGAATTCAACAACAGGAAATCATTCAAGGGAGCTATCAACTAGAAACCAACTAACAAGTATTTCAGGAAACTAACGTAAAACTCACACACACATACTTGTGGGTAGAGCCACCACCGCCCAAGACACACCCAACATGTAAATTCTAATACTTAATAAAATGTTAATACTTTACATTTCCACATAATTCAATAATTACACACAAGAAAATACCCCCAAGTTACAGTTACAGAGCATACCAGTACACCCAATAGACAGTCTAAGTCCTCTACGACGTCTTCTAAGGTAGTGATGAAAATAAGAGTCAAACCCAATCAACATAGCCACGTTTTCTATATCAAGTCTACCCATCTAGTATTAAAATAGCTGATACAACCCAATCAACAGAGTACAAATATGCAACAATGTCCAATAAATTATAACTGAGATGCATAATATAAAATCCAACCAACGGATCTCCAATCCTCAACCTGTATTGACACAAAACCGAAATGAAGCATATGAATTTGATGAGCAGAATAAAATCCTCGTCTGTGTTCATCAAGCATTAACCAAGAATGTAGAACCGAAACTCAAACACAAAGCGTAAAACTCATAAATCTCCACAAACAGTGAAAGAAATAGAATACACCCCCTAATACCTTCCATTGTACGACCCATGAGCCCAAATCACACTCAAGCATTTACTTACCTCTGCTCCTTGACAAAGGATAAATCGGCCGAACCCACCTCTGTAGCTTCAAACGGCAACCCAAAACAATACCCGCAAATCAACTGTACGAAGCCTCTTCTCCTATGAGCTTAGCCTCCTCGCGCTAGCTATCTCTCTCAAACTCCGCTGGACAGAACAAGAAAATCGTCCGAACCGCACTCCCTGCTCTTTGCCCGAAATCTGTTTTTTTTTTGTACTCATGGGCTGGGCGTAGCTCCCACTGGTCGCACCATTAGTTGTGTTGCTCCTGCTATTTGCCGGACTGCACCGCACTTGCCGTGTGGAGAAGATTTTCTCCGCAGAAAGTCGCCTCTGCCTTTCATCCGAGTACCCCGCAGCTCTCTCTCCTTTCCTCCCTTGGCAATTTTCGATTTGCCCCCTTATTTTTTCGCCTCTTACTCGTTTTTTTGTTAATTCACCACTTATCCATATAATCTCTGTTTTAATCCTTACCAAAACACAATAACTTCACTGTCGAAAATACCCTCTCCAAATTCTTCAACATTTCCTCTTTTAACTCTTAACTTATTTTCCTCTACAACGCCGTAATCCACATGCCCTCCATTCTCCTAAAGTCTCATGCATTTTAATATAAATAATTATATGAAAGTTTCTCATTTTATTTTATTTTCTTTTTCTTCCATGTAAAAAAATTCAATCCCTTCTTCTAATTTAATTATTATAATCCCACAATATTTTCCAAAATATCTTTTATCTTTTTCCTATAATTTCCTATTTAATCTTCATAATCATAAAATAATATACCATACTAATTGATCGATCTAATAATTATTACATATTTTGAACCACATCCTCAATTATTTTAAAATTCCTCAAATGGAAATTTCGGTCGTTACAGAAATACCATAAAATAAAATTCCTTTCATTAACTCTTTAATTTTTTACAAAACTTGTCATGCATTGAAAACCATATGCCATTTCTTTTTCCTTTCCCCGTTTAGCATGGCTTATCACAAGATCCGCAATGCTTAAATCCTCCATTAGTTGCTCCTATCCTTGTTACCATGTTTACTTACATCACAAGTCATAATCCATAAGTCTAATACTTGGTAAGAAATGATATGCAATACGAACCATGTAATGCACTTTGTATAAAAAAAAATTTGTATTAGTTCCTTTCCTTCCTTTTCTATGCACATCAATGAACTTTGTCCCGACATCAATCGAAGACTCATTAGCAGGTATGCACATCAATGCATAACATCTCTTGATAAAGGCTCAACATCAATCAAAACACATGTGAACTGCTGTGCACATCAATGCACAATGACCCATCAATGCAGAACGATCCATTTCGACATCAATTGAAACACACTAGCGGGCATTGCTAGCGGTCATGTACATCAAATGCTTAATGATCTCACCAACGGTTGGCTAGCATTTCTCAACATCAATTGAGATCAAGCTAACAAAGTCAAGATTCTTTCCATTTTCTTTAACAATTATCATTTATTTTCATAAAACACATATGCATGAGAAATTAATTTCTTAACATTTCATGAAAACTATGATGCATGTGCATAAGTGAATGCATACAACTTAACATATCCTCTAGCATAGCATCAATACAACATAACCTCAAAGCATTAACATAATCATTTAACTTAAAATCTACTAAATACAAACATCAAACAACATATCCTCAAGCAACAACATGATCAAAAACTTAATCTCTATGAAACACAATATTCAAATCCTCAAGTGAATAAACAATAACCTTCCTCTTGTGATGTAGCCCAAAAGGGAAAACATAAATTGTAATATCCCAAATATTTGTTGAGCTAAGCACAAGGCTTATGTGATGATTTTGGGATGATAGGAGCTGAATTGGACGATTTAAAGATATTGGTCAAAAGAAATGTATTTGTAATAAGTAAATTATTATGCCCCGTTATGTTCATAATTAGCTTAAGAAAAGGATTAGAGTTACTAGAGAATGAGTGATGATACTTGGATTTAGAAAAAATGATATCATGACTGAGTTCATGATTGGCAGTCAGTGGATTAGCAAGAGAAAATACAATTGGATAAAATAAAGTGGAAGTTATAAAAACTACAATATTTGTAGTATATTGGATTTAATAAAAGAATAAGGTGGATGAGGAGTTACAGATTATATAATCTAAGTATTAAGGAATAAATTTATGGGTAGTTGGATAGTTGGACAATAGAAGTGTTGGCCAAAGAGAAAATATATTTGAACCTAATTGGATGTGTAACACCCCGACCTTTTTAAGTTGGATAATTACCGGGGTATTACCAAGGGAGTTCTAGAGCGTTAAGTCCAGGGGTATGTATGTTATGTTTTCCCAATGTATGCGATGCAAAGTTACATTGCGTGACTATACGTGTTGTGTGCCTATGGGGGAAACGTTACAGGGTAGGGGATAAGTGAGAAAAGTGTGAGAAAAACTATCTAGGGCATTTGCGGACGCTTGAGGATGACACTTGCGGACGAGATGTATCATCCGCAAAAGCATTGCACACACACACAAGGGTTGGGACGAGACTCAGGATGAGATTCCTCATCTTGAACAAACTGTGCCGCAATGTTACGGACGACTAGGAGTAACCTCGTTCGAATTGCCTCTGTTCCAATCTCGGGCACCTACGGATGAGTTTTCGAACAATGCGGACGCGAGTTGCCTCATCCGCATTGAATTTGTTCCAAACATGGACACCTTCAGACGAGTCGGGAAGACCATGGATGAGTAAAGGTATCGTCCGATTTGAATTTGTCCATTTTATGGACACTTTCAGATGGCGGGGGATGACACATGCAGACACCATATTGCGTCTGCAAGTCGCTTGCGGACGGTACGGACACAGAAGAGGACGCCTCTCCTCGTCCCCAAGCGTGATTTAGCCTGTGAGATTTTAGCCTTGCAGACGAATGCGGACGAGGCCAAGTCATTCGCACTCGTCCAAATCATAGCAGAACTGTAATTGCTGAGATTTAAATCAGAATAAAAATGACGTTTGACCAATAGAAGGATGCAACCCCGATACGAATCCGACCCCAGACCATGCGAACCGATCTCCTTCCCTGTTCAGTCGACCACCTCTGCCCTTCCAGGTACGGTTGCCCCCTTCCCATGGTTTAATCCCCTTCACCAGGCATTTCTCTTCCCCTACTATTCAGTCCTTCCTTCTAGTGAGTGAGGAGTCCAAGAGAGAGAGGAAGCTCTATCCCTGTGAGTGGAGAGTTTCTGAGGTGTGAGCTAGGTGTGGAAGGTTGTGAGTTGAGTGTTAAACTGTGAGTGAGTTGCTGAGAGGCTCTGGTTGCTGGGAAGAACCATGATTATAGTTGTTTCGTCTTCACTAGTCTTGTTGTTATTCTTGTCGACTAGAGACACATTTTAGCTATGCATGTTCATTGTAACGCCCCGTTATTTGGAAACTATTTTTCTTTTATTTTAAAAATGCGTCATATAAAATTTTTGGCGTAATCTATTCAGCATTTGAAATACATTATAGCAGAAAATGATATCAGAGTAAAAGGTACGGAATAATAATAGAAGTTCAAAATGTAGTTCAAACATTTTTATCAAAAGTCCCTAAATACAAATATTCGCAATCCTCAAAGTCCTACTAATACCAAATTACCAAAATACCCTTTTCAAAATTCTCAAGTACCACAACACATGAGCCACACTCAACAAGTCAAATCGGCCGATAACACGAGGGGTCATCCTGGAACGCCTCCTCCTCCACTAGTACGATATTAACATTATAATAATCACCTACCTTACGGGGAAAATAATGAACCTAATGCCCAGTAAGAATCAGAATAAAAATGCAAATGCATATGATTCATGATCACACGATGCATTACAGAGGAGAACCGTATCTCATCTATTAGTCAGGGTGATGGGTAAGTCAATTGATCACGTAGCTTAACCGTATTATCGAAAGGGGAACACGCCAAAAGGGGTGTCACTATGTGCCATAACCATACACTTTTGTTGAAGGCATTAGGGATTTCAAAACAAGAGAATTGTGAATCTTATGATTCCCGTGGCTTAACCGTACCTCACCGCTCCCTAATTAGAAGTAGGCACTCCTATGGGGGTGTCACCACGACAACCATTCTCAATCCTCCTAAATCCCCACATGACTAATTACATATATTTTAGGATGACATACAATATGTAAACAATTTCATAAGTCCTAGGGTGATGCATGAATGCCACAAAATAATCCACAAAAACAACAGCAATAAAAACACTACCAATTCTACTACAATAGCGTATGGAGTTTCAGATTAAATGTACTACGTTATTACACATATAGTTGGGTCTAAAACAAGAATTTAAGGCAAACTAGTGGGTGTCATTCTGTTATAAGCAAGGAAAAGCATATTCAGGACCAGCTCATGAGCGGAATTTTATTCTTTCACAAATTTAATTCAAACAGCGAAATCGTTAGACATACTCCAAATTTAAGGATACTAATAGTATACATGAGAGCAACTTTCGATATTTGGGTCTACAACGTGCAGTATATAAGCCCCAAATAACAGCAATACAATGACAACAATTCGGCTCCATATTAGATCAAACAAAGTCTCCAAGTATGACATAATCACATCATACTCTAGAATGTCATTAATACCCAAAGTTTCTGAGATTAACACATGCAACTACACATATTTGGCAGCAACAAAATTTATTTTTAGTAGTTCAATTTCCTTCAGTTGTTTGTAGCTACACAGGCAAAATTCAAGTAAATAACAGTGCACAACTTGACAACTCATCCAGTTCTGATTTTCAATTAACATAACTATCAAGTTTATACCATTCATGCTCTTTAATCAATTTAGCAATTTAGCACACAAACCCGTAATGTAGGGCCATCCTTTGGCCAACAAAAATTCCAATTCTTAACTTGGTTCCTAGCTCAGTATCCAGTAGCTTAACCACAGCTAATAGCAACTAACAACGGCCACAAGGGTTTTCTAAAGCAACAACAATATGAACGGTTAATCCCAATCCTCATAGTTAATTTGACTAGAGGTCCATAATTAACTCAGAAAATTTTGAAAATCAAACCTTACCTTCAACTTCACGATTGGATAGTAAGAAATTTGGATTGAGTAAACCCCACAATGTCCTTCCCTCAATACACAACACTTCACTTACTTCAGACTTACAAAATACACACACAATGTAACACTCTCTCACCAACGGTTGTAGAATGGAAAGCAAAGGAGGTTCCTACCTCATATAGACGGAAGGTGAGAGATGGAAGAAAGCTGGCAGCTACAACAGAGATAAAATGCAGAAGGAAAGCTGCCCATTGTCCAAACCAAGGAGGAAGTGGTCAAATGGAGGTACCCTATATGGAAAGCCTTCCAATCTTCAAGGGAGGATTGGACGTTGCAGCAGTAGACTGGGAGAGAAGCTTTGCTGGGTATTTCACAAAATCGGAATAGAGAGAGTGTAATTAAATGGGTTTCTCAGAATTTTTGGATAATTCAGGCGAGCCGAGGTGTCCCCTGTATCGTCCCCATCAGTCCGAATGTCAGGTTGGGACGAGAAAACGCGTCCCAAAGTGTCGTCCGTACCATTTGTTGGTGTCTTTTTGACGCGATTTGGTGTCCGCATGCAGTGTCCGCTGTCGTTCGAAAATGTCCAGGATTTAGGACAGATTCAAATTAGACGCCATTCTTCCTCGTCCGCACTCGTCCGTTGTCATCCGCAATACACCAGAAATAAAATAGATTCTAATCGGATGTCGTCCTCTTCGTCCACAGCATCTGTAAGGTCGTCCGCAACATCCAGGATGCCAAATCCTCATCCCCATGTAGTCCCAAGGTATAGGGCCGCAGTTCAACCGTGGTGCGGATGCGTCACGTCGTCCGAAATGGTGTCCACAGGCGTGCGAAATGCACCATTCTCATTTTTCCTAAGTTTTCCATACTTAGATCATTTTATATTAACCATGTACTTTCCAAACACGACATATCAAGTACCATTGTTTAATATACGATGCACTATTTATATATTAAATTTATCCAGATTTATTACATCATCAAAAGGAAAGTACATTTTTGGAGTATTACATCCTATCCACCTTACAAAAAATTTGTCCCCAAAATTTAACTAACAAACACCCCTGGATACTTGGCTAACATATCATCCCTTCTTTCCCATGTAGCCTCTTCGTTGTTGAGCTGGTTCTGCCATAACACTTTCACAAGGGTGACATCTTTGTTGCGCAATCTCTTTACACTGGTGTCCAGGATTCTGAGAGGTTTCTCCTCGTAGCTCAGATTAGTACATACCCGAATCTGCTCCTCAAGTCTCACGTGAGTGGTTTCACTAAGGCATTTTTGCACCATCGATACATGAAAGTCGTTATGTACTCCCGACATAGCTTCTGGTAGGAGTAATCGATACACCACAAGACCGATTCTTTCTGTGATCTCAAAAGGGCCAATATAGCGCGGATTGAGCTTTCCCTTGCGGCCAAATCGCATAACACCCTTAAATGGTGATAACTTCAAATAGACATGATCCCCAACGATGAACTCCAAGTCTCAACGTCGATTATCTACATAACCTTTCTGACAACTTTGTGCAACTTGCATCCTTTGTCGAACAACATCGATAATCTCGGCAGTTTCTAGTATCATCTTAGGGCCATAATATTTATCTTCACCAATTTCACTCCAATATAGGGGAGATCTGGATTTTCTGCTGTATAGCACTTCATAAGGTGCCATTTAACTTGATACTCTAAAATGCAGGCACGTAACATATCTTCTAATGTCTGAATGGTCTGTTCACTAACCATCAGTATGTGGGTGGAAAGCAGTGCTAAACTTCAATTCTGTATCCATTGCTCTATTACAGCTCTTCTAGAACATCGAGGTAAATTGAGGATCCCGATCAGATACAATGGATACAGGGAGCCCATGAAGTCGAACAATCTCTTTAACGTATAATGCCGCAAAGTGGTCCATTTTGTATGTCTTCTGTACCAGTAAGAAGTGGGCAACCTTTGTCAGTCTGTCAACAATCACCATATTGCATCATGTCCCTTCGTTGTCCTGGGTAATGTGGTAAGAAAATCTATAGTAACATGGTCCCATTTCCACTCATGTGTAGGTAGCGGTTGGAGCATACCCCCAGGTCATCGATGCTCTGCTTTCACCTGTTGACATATATCCCAATGAGTAACATAGAAGGCAATATCGCGCTTCATTCTCAGCCAATAATAATGCTTCTTCAAGTCTTTATACATCTTGTTACACCCCGGGTGGATAGAAAAACGGAAGAATGCGCCTCTTTCAATATCGCAATCTGTAATAATGTCTCATGTACATACCACCGGTATTTATACTTCACAATTCCATCAGCAGATAAAGAGTAGCCTTGAAACTCAGGGAGAGTTGGATCAAGTTTAAAATCTTCACTTGAGGCATTCGTAGCTTGTACCTCTTTAATTCTCTCTAATACCGAGGGCTTGAGAGTCAAGACTGATAAAACATTTGCTAACTGTTTAGGAATTAACTGTACGTCTAATTCTTCCATATCTTTCTGCAAACCCGCTGGCATCTCCTTGCACGTTATGCTCATCAAAGCAACCTTTTGACTCAAGGCATCAACAACGACATTTTCTTTTCCTGGATGGTACTTAATTTTGCAATCATAGTCTTTCACAAACTCTAGCCAATATCATTACCGCATATTCAAATCTTTCTGCATAAAAATATATTTCAGGCTCTTATGATTGGTGAAGATCTCACATCATTGCCTATTGAAATAATGCCTCCAGATCTTTAACGTAAAGACCACAGCTGCTAGCTCGAGGTCATGTGTGGGATAATTAGCTTCGTGTGGCTTAAACTGTCTCGAAGCATAAGCAATTACTTTCCCATTATGCATTAGAACACCACCAAGCCCACATTTGGATGCATCGCAATATATATAGAAATTTCCGTCTACTACAGGTAAAGCCAATACTGGTGCAAAAGTCAAACGATGCTTCAACTCCTGAAATCTTTTTTCACACTTATCGGACTACCAAAATCTCACATTCTTCTTGGTCAAATTAGTGAGAGGCATAGCAATCTTAGAAAACCCACTGATGAATCGTCGGTAATAACCAGCCAATCCAAGGAAACTCCGAACATCACCCACATTCTTAGGTTGTACCCACTTAACAACTATTTGAATCTTCGTAGGATCCACAATAATACCCTCTCCAGAGACAACTTGGCCAAGTAAATTGACCTCTTTCAACCAGAACTCACACTTAGAGAACTTCGTATAGAGTTGGTGTTGCTTCAAAATAGATAGAGTGATCCTCAAGTGCTCAATATGTTCTTCCTCCAATTTTGAGTATACCAGAATATCTTCAATAAAGATGAGGACAAATTTATCCAAGTAATCCTTGAATATGCAATTCATTAAATGCATAAAGGCTGCAGGGGCATTGGTTTGCCCAAAAGACATTACGAGAAATTCTTAGTGGCCGTATCTGGTTTGAAATGTTGTCTTCTATACATCGTCTTGCTTAACCCTTAACTGATAATACCCCGAATGTAGATCGATCTTCGAGAATACACAAGCACCGTGCAGTTGATCAAATAAATCATCGATTCGAGGTAAGGGATATCTGTTTTTGATAGTTACTTTATTCATCTCGCGATAATTCACTCACATTCGTAAGGATCCGTCCTTCTTTTTCACAAACAAGATGGGCGCTCCCCAAGGTGATAAGCTCGGTCAAATAAACCCTTTTGTAATCAACTCTTCCAGCTGAATATTCAATTCACGTAACTCGGCGGGTGCCATCTTGTACGGATTTTTTGAAATTGTTTCCGTACCAGGATGCAATTCTATAATGAATTCAATCTCCCTGCCAGGAGGCAAACAGGGAAGATCATACAGAAAAACCTCTGGAAAGTCACGGACCACCACTACATCGTCCACTTTTGCTTCCAGCTTGATCATGGTGTTTAAAATATTGACGAGAAATCCCTCACATCCGTGCTTCATCAGTTGATCCTTCTTTAGCATAGAAATAATTGCCAATTTGCCCTTTTCTTTAATTCCTTGACAAACATGCGGTTCACCATTAATAGGATGAAAACGAACTTCCTTTCTTGAACAATTGATAATGGAACTATTTAAAGTCAACCAATCCATCCCGAAAATGATGTGGAACCCCTTTATATTCATAACAATCAGATTCACACAAAAATTTCAACCATTGATCTGAACTGCATAATCTTCACGGATTCCATTAGCAGCCAAATATTCACCTGAAGGCGTGAGTACACGATAACCATTCTTAGGGATACTGGGTGAACAACTTGCCATTGTACATAATTACGTTAAGATAAAGGAGTGAGTGGCGCCTATATCAAATAAAGTATACGCGGCCACATTATTAATATAAGTTGTACCTAGGTTGTTCACAAAGGCCAATTATTTAACATACAGTTCTAAGGATTATAGGGAATCACATTAATGTTATAAAATTCATATTCAAATTAATCAGATAAATTGTGTACTTGATATGACTGCTGGTAATTCTTCCTCTTCATTATCCTCTCCTTGTAGCGAAAATACACATGGAGCTGCTCTGTCAGTCAAAGTTGGGCAATGTCTCGATATATGCCTAGGCTTTCCACATCTAAAACATCCGCCAGTGCGAACCTTGCATGGCCTAGGGTGACTCTTTCGACATACGGGGCATGGTTTAGATGCCATTGGTGCTGCAACAGTTGCTTCGATCACAGGGCGCTTGTCACGCCCCCGTAGTGTCTCAAGTCCATTGGCCTCATCATGCCATGATTTTCCAAGTGGTACCCCATGCTGCTGAAAGTTCTGATTGTTCCTTCCAATTCTCTGAGTAAACTCGCACTGTCTGGTGGCAATTCCTTCCATGTCTTCTGCATCCAAAGCTCTGGCCACAATCTCGGCATAGGGAACACCCCGAGTACCGGTCATCCGTACACATCTCAGAATCTCAACCTTCAATCCTTGTATGAAATGCTGCACTTTATATCCATTATCGCTGACCAAGTATGGGGCATATCGGGATAGCGCTTCAAACCTTCGAATATAATCAGACACAGTCCCTGTTTGACATGGCCGTATAAATTCTGTAAAGTTCTGGTTTTGGATAGTAAATCTGAAATACTTCCCATTGAATAATTCCTTGAAACCCTTCCAAGTGAGAGTCTACACATCCAGGGTCGGCTGTATTGCTTCCCACCAATACTGTGAGTCGTGAGTCAATAAGTACACAGCACATTTCACTTTTTTAGTTTCTCGAATGTCAGCATAGGCAAACATCTTCTCAATTGAACGAATCCACGTCTCAGCTGCCGAAACACCAGAAATAGTGCCTTCAAAAGTTGGCGATTTAAGTCGAAGAAACCGCACCCAGCCGGCCTATGTAGGTACCGCAGCAGCACGAAGGTTCCCATTAACGTTGCCATCACCATGCCCATTATCGTTTCCACGTTCCACCATTCTCTCAATAACTTGGGCCTGTTGTGCCTTAAATTGAGCCTGTCACTCAACAACTTTTGCTATGCGGTTGAGGGCTTCATCCCGCTCATTAGGTATTGGCATGTCATTCCTTGCTCGTCGTGCCATTTTAATAATTTTTCTTCATTTAAATTTATGGACTAGTAAGTTTGAGCAAAATTGCAATTTAAAAATTAGGATTTTACTTACAGAAGGAGGAGTGTTCCACGACGATCCTTGTGTTGTCAATAGTCTAAAGAACCGATTTTGACCTAGTTGTGCTCTGATACAACTTGTAACGCCCCATTATTTGGAAACTATTTTTCTTTTATTTTAAAAATGCGTCATATAAAATTTTTCTCTTAATCTATTCAGCATTTAAAATCCATTATAGCAGAAAATGAAATCAGAGTAAAAGGTACCGAATAATAATAGAGTTTCAAAATGTAGTTCAAACATTTTTAACAAAATTCCCAAAATACAAATTTTCACAATCCTCAAATTTTACTAAAATACCAAAGTACCACACTACATGAGCCACACCAACAAGTCAAATCGCCTGATAACAGGAGTGGTCATCCTGGAACGCCTCCTCATCCACTAGTATGATATCATCATTATAGTAATCACCTACATTACAAGGAAAATAATGAGCCTAACTCCCAATAAGAATAAGAATTAAAATGCAAATGCATATGATGCATGATCACACGATGCATTATAGAGGTGAACCGTTTCTCATCTATTAGTCGGGCTGATGGGTAAGTCAATTGATCACGTAGCTTAACCATATTACCAAAAGGAGAACACACCAATAGAGGTGTCACTACGATACACATACACTTTTGTTGAAATCATTGGGGATTTCAGAACAAGAAAATTGAGAATATTATGATTCTCGTGGCTTAACCGTACCTCACCGCTCCCTAATTAGAAGTAGGCACTCCAATAGGGGTGTCACCACGACAACCATTCTCAATCCTCCCGATCCCCCACATGACTAATTACATATATTTTTGGATGACATACAATATGTAAACAATTTCATAAGTCCTAGGGTGATGCATGAATGCCACAAAATAAACCACAGAAACAACAACAATAAAAACACTACCCATTCTACTACAATAGCATATGGAGTTTCAGATTAAATGTACTACGTTATTACACATATAGTTGGGTATAAAACAAGAATTTAAGGCAAATTAGCAGGAGTTATTCTGTTATAAGCAAGGAAAAACATATTCAGGACCAGCTCATGAGCGGGATTTAATTCTTTCAGAGATTTAATTCAAACAACAAAATCGTTAAGCATACTCCAGATCTAAGGATACTAATAGTGTACATGAGAGCAGCTTTCGACATTTGGGTCTACAACATGCAGTATATAAGCCCTAAATAACAGCAATACAATGACAACAATTCGGCTCCAGATTAGATCCAAAAAATGTCTCTAAGTATGACATAATCACATCGTACTCTAGAATGTCATTAATACCCAAAGTTTCTTAGGTTAACACTTGCAACTACTCAAATTTGGCAGCAACTAAATTTATCGTTAGTAGTTTAATTTCCTTCAGTCGATTGCAGCTACACAGGCAAAATCAAGTAAATAACAGTCCACAACTTCACAACTCATCCAGTTCAGATTTTCCATTAACATAGCTATCAAGTTTCTACCATTCATGCTCTTTAATAAATTCAGTAATTTAGCACACAAACCCGTAACGTATGGTCATCCTTTGTCGAAAAAAAATTCTAATTCTTACCTCGGTTCCTAGCTCAGTATCCAGTAGCTTAACCACAACTAATAGCAACCAACAACGGCGACAGGGGTTTTCTAAAGCAACAACAATATGAACGGTTAATCCCAATCCTCATAGTTAATTTGACTAGAGGTCCATAATTAACTCATAAAATTTTTAAAATCAAACCTTACCTTTAACTTCATGAGTGGACAGTAAGAAATTCGGATTGAGTAAACCCCACAATGTCCTTCCCTCAATACACAACACTTCACTTACTTCAGACTTACGAAATACACACACAAGGTAACACTCTCTCACCAGCAGTTGTAGAATGTAAAGCAAAGGAGGTTCCTACCTCATATAGATGGAAGGTGAGAGATGGAAGAAAGCTGGCAGCTGCAACAGGGATAAAATGCAAAAGGAAAGCTACCCATTGTCCAAACCAAGGAGGAAGTGGTCCAATGGAGGTACCCCATGTGGAAAGCCTTCCAATCTATAGGGGAGGATTGGACGTCGCAGTAGTAGACTGGGCAGAGAAGCTTCGCTGGGTATTTCACGAAATCGGAAGAGGGAGAGTGTAAATAAGTGGGTTTCTTAGAATTTTTCGATAATTCAGACGAGCTGAGGCATCCGCAGTATCGTCCTCACCAGTCAGAAGGTCAAGTTAGGACGAGAAAATGCATCCAAAAGTGTCGTCCGTACCGTCCGCAGGTGTCTTTCGGATGCGATTTGGTGTCCGCATGCAGCGTCCGCTGTCGTCCGAAAGTGTCCAGGATTTAGGACAGATTCAAATTCGACACAATTCCTCCTTGTCCGCAATCTTCCGTTGTCATTCATAGTGCACCAGAATTAAAACAGATTCAAATCGGACTCCGTCCTCTTCGTTCGCAGCGTCCGTAGCACCCAGGACGCCAAATCCTCTTCCCCATGTCGTCCCAAGGTACAAGGGTGCACCTCAACAGTGGTGCAGACGTGTCACATCGTCCGAAATGGCGTCCGCTGGCTTGCGAAATGCACCAGTCTCATTTTTCCTAAGTTTTCCATACTTAGATCAGTTTATGTTAACCACATACTTTCCAAACATGACATATCAAGTACCGTCGTATAATATATGATGCACGATTTATATATTAAATTTATCCATATTTATTACATCATTAAAAGGAAGGTACATTTTTGGGGTTTCTGAGGTATGAGCTAGGTGTGGAAGCTTGTGAGTTGAGTGTTAAACTGTAAGTGAGTTGCTGAGAGGCTCCAGTTGCTTGGAAGAACCGTGTTATAGTTGTTTCGTCTTCACTAGGCTTGCTGTTATTCTTGTCGACTAGAGGCACATTTTAGCTATGCATGTTGATGACCAATACTACAGAGTTTTGATTGTTTGAAAAGCATGTTATTTGCCATGTTAGTCATTATTGATTATTGCTATGGGTGGTCGATAAGAAATGCATTCCTATTTTTCTGTCGTCGATAGTTTTGTTGTTGTATAATGTCACCATGAAGTTCGGTTACGGCTCTCGTTCGATCTATAATTCCTGCTATATTTTAGGGTTGAAAAGCATGATTTCCATACTTCGCTTCATCATCGTTACTGCTATTTAATTATTGTGCAAAGCATGACTCGTGAGCATAATTCGTTGATTATTTGTTATTAAATTCTGTTGCATGAGCCCAATAAACGTACGTTAGTGCCCATTATTGCTATTTCGCTATAGTCAAATAAAAAGCATGTCTTCGCTATTTGTTTTCAATAATTTTGCTGCCGTTAGTGCAAAATCAAAAAGCATGTCAAGATGTTATAAGTTGCTATTGTATTAGTTTTATATGAATGTGTTTTAGCTGTTTAAAAATATGTTCAGTTCTGTTACGCAGACGATTAAAGAGCATGTTAGATGATTGTAATTATTTTTCAGTTACATGGTCGATTAAAAGCATGCCTATATATTCGTATTCTTCTATTTAAATAGTTGATAGAAAGCATGTTTAGGTGAAGTATGATTAGTATTTACTTCCTTCTGTGTTGGTAGCCATGTAAACTTAACGTTACCATTGCTGTCTTAGTAGATAACAAGCATGTTTTGCCATCTTAAATTCAACGTGTGTTCGATGCTGTCCTCATTAAGTTTACAAGCATTTTCGTTGTTACTATTTTTTTATACTATGCTGTCATTACTTTTAGTATATAGAAGCATGTTCCATTCTTGTTTTTATTGGATGATAATAGTATGGTTTGCTTCCCTCACGTAGTTATGCACTGTCGTTACTTTCGTTAAATAAAGCATGTGCTATTATTCGCCTTATTCCTTATTATTGTAGATCCTCTAAAGCATAGTTATTTACTTTCCATATATGTGTTATTTAATTTGAAAGTGCTAGATTGTATTCACGTTAATAGAAACCAAGTAGGGGGTATCCCCTCGGGGTGGTACCCACATGCATGAGTGAGGAAAAGCACTAAGGACAAGAATGTTTCAGGGTGGGCAGGACACGCCCATCACTGAAAGAAACCCTCCAACGGGATACGCTGAAAGGGCAGAAACCCTAAAGGCGGGATACACTAGAAGGGGAGGAACCTTGAAGGCGGGATACACCAGAAAAGGGATGAAAAGGGAGTTGGAGGGTGGACGGGTAGCGGAACTAGTCCGCAGCTAGGCGAAGCCCCCAACCTTCGTAGGAACGGGGACCTAGTTGCAAGCAAAGGGTTAGCTCCGGCCCTCTAATCCATCCCTCCAATCCATCCCCTAAGATCCCTCCAATCTCTAGCTCGATGTACTAGTAAAGAATGAACAAAAGAACGAACGTAATAAAAAGAATTGGTTTGGGTGGCCCCCATTCCAAGAAGAATTAAAGAGAGATTTGCATAATTATTTTCCCCCATTTCCTTACTGGGAGTAAGCTCATGTCCTTACTTGTTGATAGGTCCCAAGCATGGTTTATGCAAATAAACCAAATCAGTGAAATGACTAGCGATAACCCGAGCTTCGATTTTAAAATGGCTATAACTTCAATTGCATATATCCTTTGAAGCTCCATTTTCTATGGCTCATAAATAACAATTCCAAGATTCACGTAGCCAAAAATCAGCTTCCTAATAGTTAGGACAATCGAGTTATGCTCTAAGGAAGACTGACCCTCGGATTAGAGTTTCGGAAAACAGAATCTGGTCACAGATTTGAAACGAACATAAATCGACTTGCGTACATGCTATGGCTTCCAACATTATATGTCAATTAGCCAATAATCCAAATATTTTCACTCTCAAATTTCAGCACCAAAATCATTGTACAAACGAAGTTGTGTTTTAAAGAAATCGGACCTTGGATTAGGGTTTCAGAAAACAGATTCTGACCACCAATATTAAAACAACTATATCTCCATTTTCATACGTATTTTGATCACCAAAAATATAGAACTACCAACCAACAACTAGGGGAAGAATACTTCCAAAAATCAGCAAAAAAGGAGCGTGCACAAATGGCATCGTACGTGCTATAATCTAAATCGTAAAACAGAATCTGCAAGTTCCAGATCTGCAGAGCAGATTTCTCTCCTTTCTTTGATTCACCAAACGATGTCCAAATCACTTGAACTTTCCAAAAGCACTTTCCAACCTTGGAGAGTGTTGGTTTTCGGCCAACCACAAAGTCGCCCCTCTCACTAGGAGGTCCGCGGAGTCCATTGAAGCTACTCACGATTCTTGAAGGTTTTCTTTGTTATTTCTTCAGTACTTGGATGCCCTAACATTCTGGTGATTGAGTATTTATTCGTTGTTGTGGAAATCTTTGTGGATTATTGATTTGGAGGAAGATCTTGTTGGATTAGTATTGTATCATTGAATCTGTTTTATTACTGGAATGATTTTAGCGCTGATTAGGGCTTCTGTTTGAGGTATTTACGTCGTTCTTTTCTGATTGACGTCTTCTGGAGATATATTTGACATTGAGTCAGGGAGCTACCCTCCAAAAATGAGCTTCATTCGTTGTATTCAATTCAAGTTATTCCGTTTTGAATCTGCACTAGTAAATCTGTCCTGCTGGAAACAGATTTTTGGTTGTTATTGAAATTGATAGATCTGCTAATCCAGAGTGCTTTTTGAGTTGGATTTTTTATACAATTCTCTTGAATATATTAAGTTTATGTTCTCCAAAATACAGCTCTAGTTCACATATATATTTGGAGCTTCATTCATTTTATTGCTGCTGGTTCGAGTAACGATAATTCTCCGGAACCGATTTCTCTAAGGCTCTCCATTTGTTTCTTGGAGCCTATCTGGAATCTCTTGGAATGTCTGAATCCAATACCTCGGCCAGCTCTGTCTCGCGCAACGCCCTCGGATGGATGATGCAACCACTGCGTTTGATAGTCCTCGATCACCCACGGACACTGCCGATAGGAATCGACAGCCAGCGTCCCGCGCTCCTGTATCGCGAACCTCTGTCTCGCCGCTGTTTTCAGAAAAAGACGATTTCTTCTTCTTACTTCTAAATTAAAATTCTTAATAAAGAATATATATATATATATATATATATATATATATTTTAAAAATATCTATCCTATATTACGTAATCTCAAATTAAACTATGATTCGTCTAAAATGCCAACAAAAAATAATTGTTTAGTCAAAATAATTTACTAAAAAAAATATTTTTGAAAATAAAGTTTCGCTCGAAAAAACCTAATTTTATCATTTTACGGAAAAACATATATGTTGTGGCTATACGACAAAACATGTCAACTTTCCACCTTTGACCAAAAATTCACGAGAAATTTATACGTGGCATTTTAAAAATATTTTTAAAATCTGGAACAACGCTTAAAAACCACATTTTTTGAATTTGACGTGAAGCTGGTCAAACATAAAATTGACCAGTCCAGTGCAAAAAATCAATCAGAAGTCTCCGTCAATCACTTGATCGACCGAACCAACATCGCACAACTGTCACAACCATTCCTCGCCTTTGTATCTTTTCACCAAGCAAAACTGGTCGATCACTAGATCGATGGGTCCAACGCCCTTGCTAGCAGTTGATCACAAGATCGACTTGCCCCACGTCGCCCACCTTCACAATGCCATTGCCACGTCGCCCACTTTCTTCTCTTCACTAATTTAACAATCTTCTAACCAATAATCCACTAATAAATCTTCAATTCATTCCAATAATCGTCACTAATTATGCCAAACAGATTACGTTTACTAAATTTATTTTTGGGGTATTACAATCCATAATAAAAATCATTTCATATTCTTCAATAATTCACACTTATTATCGCCCTTAGTTCAAACTTAATTCCAAGTATTACAAAAGGTCATATGAAGTTTTTATTTAATGTTGTGTTAGGATTGGAGGAGATTAAGGTTGGAACTTCAGGGACGGGCATACATTCCTCCACCTCTAGCTAGGTGCTAGAGAACAGTGTGTAGCTTGGAGATTTAAGGCTTGTGAAAAGTTTTCTAAGCAAGGAACTTCTCAAGAGACTCTCAAGTTTTCTCTCCCTCTTTTCTCACGGAACTTGTCCTTCTTTTCTTCCTGAACTTTAAGGCAATAAGGTTTTCTTTACAAGTTGTATGATTATATGAGGTTCTAGTAATGGTTTGGGGAGGAAAGAAGTAAAAATTGAAGAAAATGGTGATATCAGGTGGTTAGCACAATCAATGTTTATTTTCAATCTTCCTGAAACTTTTAGGTAAAACCATTCTGATATGTTGTTAAGGACATTTCCAGTAAGAAATAGGTGGTGGAAATTATGGATTTTGTTGAATATGGAAAAAGTTATGGATGTTTAAAAATGGATTACTTTAGTTTTGTACAAGTGATAAATGATCAGTAGTTCCATAATGGGTATGTTATCGAAGGGGATTATGTTATGAATACTTTGACTTCAATGTGTTAAGTTGTTATTGATTATGATATATTGGTTGTGAAGGAGTAAATGTTCAAGAGGGTGCCCTAGGTATTGCAACCACATTGCAAATTAAGGTAAGTGATATTGTGTATTTTTTGCCCTTTGGCATATATCACAAGAAAATAAGAATTGTATGACTTGTTGCATATATAAGGTTAGTATTATGATATGACTTGATTTGTTTGTATGCTTTCACGTTGTTATTGATATAAGGATAGTATTGATTCTTTGGAAAGATTAAAATATTGATTGTTTGATGATTGGTGAGAAAGAGTAAATGAAGAAATGGAAATTATTGCATTGTTATTATGTGATAGGATGATAGAATTGTATGCCTTCATTTCACAAACATGTATCATAGTTTTGAAAATGTACATAAATGTTTTATGCATATGTTTTGAAAATGAAACTGACATTATATGGAAATCAACGTAAATAGGTGGCAAGAGGTATAGGTCTTGAGTTGGTTGCCCCATGTGGGTTAAGAGGTGTCACTATACAATATAAGATGATACCTCTAGCGCCTGGATGGGTAAGTGGAATTAAAGAAAAATTGAAATAAATGGAAATAAACATAAATAGATATTGTGAGATGTGGGTTCTTGAGTCGGTTGTCCCATGTGGGCCATATGGTGCCACTCTACCTTATAAATGTTTGGATAGGTAAGTGGTAGTAAAGTTAAAGGTAAAGGTAATGATAAAGTTTGTAATACCCGGAACTAATTTTCCCAAGTTCGTAATGTAATCAAACTTGGAGGAAAGTTATATAACTCATTTCATATTAATATTTGGTTAAGAATCCATAGAGACTTAGCAAAATACTATTTCACACCCAAGTTATCAAATTGTCAACTTTAATTATCGCAAAAGAAAAGCTTTCGTCCAAATTTCTCTCTTTTCATCAGCTAATTTTTATCAGATCATTGTAACGTGAATCATTTTATTGCATTTTTAAGATCCGTATACTCCAAATATCGTTCTTACTCTCAAACTCCACTTTCATTCGCATCTATCACCATAGAAAATACCCTTGGGCAACCATTTTTTTTTTGTATCTTAAGTTGCAATTTGACAATCTTTGACAAAATGATCACTTATATTTCACTTAAAACATCACTTCAAACCCACAAAGCATCTTCCGAATTGATTTCCTTTACACTTTTGACACTGCTCAACCCTTGAAGATCTAACATCTTCTCTTCAAAATGATGTGACTTCTTGAATATGTTTCTTGTTTCCTTATGATTCACATTCAATACTGCTCCAATTTGATAGAGTTAAGTGACTCTATCGTCTTCCAAGTTCTTGTGATACGCTCAAAATATATCTCACAAAAGATTTCCTTATAATTCTCCCTAAACTTCATATCCTAGAGCTTAGCATACGTAAATTTTCCTAAACTCTCTCTTGCTCTTAGGCTTTAGTGCACTCAAACACTCCTTCCATCATTCGAATCCAGCTTCCTACACTTGTATGATTCAAAATCTTTCCCCCAACACATTGCGCTTCAGTCATCCAAACCTTTAGCAATTTAAATTCTTGCGAACGGTCAACTACTTATCTCTTAGTTCTTCTGATTTCCCAACCTGTTCCATAATTTAAACTTGACGGTTCAGTACTTTCACGAGTCTACTAGCCATGTCATCTCTATGGTTCTCGCTCTACCATGCTTCCATTACCATTTTGCGCTTATTCGACCAATGTAGTTTACTAAAACTTCATCTATTGGCGGAATAATACTTAAATCCAAATCCTCAAACATAAGCCCTTCCACTACTTATCAACTTAATATTCTAAATAAGTGATAAGACCTCATTCAATCGATCATTATATATCACAACGTTCAACAACCATAACCATCGTGAACAATGAAACCTTAATCAATTATTTATTAACCTCAACAATTCCTCCAATTGAATCAATTAGCAACAAATTCAGAATATCAATCGAACCCATTCCACGATGCTCCCGATAACCAACCATCAATAATATTTCAAGTCAGTCGTACAAACGGATTATATTTTCCAATTTCTAGTTCCTGACAAAATCTAATTTATGGAGGAAACGAAAACTAATCAATCCCTTGTTTTAATTTGAACAGATTTCTTATCCTAATTTAATTAGAGTCTTAGCTTAACCAAGTGGGCTATGATCACTGTATTAAATACCCAAATATCTATCACTAAGGATCCAAAACACTTTCCCTACAATTCCTTAATAATCTGAATTGGGTAAACACTTAACTAACTAATTATCGTTGTTATAGTTTAGCTTAATCACTCACCCTCCATGTTCTTTCGTCCATAATAAATCCACCCTCTATCTAACTCCCTGCAATGTAGATGACATTGTCAAAATGTCTACTTAATCTAGTCCTTGTAGAATTTGTTTTCAACTTATTCCTCTTCAATTTATAAAAATTTGGGCAGAGTCTCCCCTATTTCTTTACTCCCCCAAAACAATTCTTGCACTCAAAACCTAAGCAGTTCCAGTATCGTCTATTTTTTATCATCTCTATCATTCTACTCTATCAAAATGACCATAATTGATTTACATTACATTTTCTATAAGTTCTCCCAGCATCAGATTATTGTCCCGTAAACTTAGTCACCTGATTGATAGTTTCATCCTCGTTATTCGCAACCTCTCTAGTCCAATAACTTAATGTACCCTGGCCATGATACCCATTCATCGCAAGACAAAACAAACACTTGAATAATTAGATAAATGAAAGAAATCGATTATAATACTTACAGCCAGTGGAGTATTTCCACAGTGAAGCTTTTGTTGGTAGGCGGTATATAGAACCGATTTAAAAACCCGGGTGCTCTGATACCAACTGTAACGACCCAGTTTTTCTTACATTTAAAATGCGTAAAATTTAAAACTTTCCTTTTCTAAAATTGGAGTAAGACTTTTCTTTTAAAAAAAACCGAGTGTTAAATCCTTTGCTTGATATCTTTTTCCAATTTACAAGTAATTTCCATTAAATTCTTTAGCCCAGCCAGCCACAAGAGCCACCCGTGCAAAACCTTCATCAACTGTCTTTGACCTGTTCTCTTGTTTCTCGTACATAACTACATCACGGGGAAAATAATGTGCCCAACGCTCAGCAAGAATCAGAATGAATGCAATGCTCATGATATGCACGCCTTATGCTAATGTAATTTAGAAAAGAACCTATCATTTCCGTTATACAGAAAGAATGGATACATCCTATGGTCATATAGCTATTCGTCACCCCTACATGGGGATACATCCTATGGCATCACTATCATGATCGTCACCACCCTCTTTGGTTAGAAGACATTGGAGATTTCAGTACAAGAGAATGATGAACACTAGAGCCCATGTGGTTAACTGTCACCCTGATGGGGGGATACATCCTATGGTGTCCCCACCAATGGATCATCATCACACTCTCGAACCCCCACATGTCTATTTACGTTTATTATGCATGCCATGTCAACAAGTTTATAAGCCCTAGTTATGATGCATGGGTGCCACGTATAGTTCTCTATACATATATACAAAAGGAGCACAACATTTATCAAGGTTTCATGGAAGCAATATAAAAATCAAGAGAGTGAATCAAATGCACTCAGCAAATTACCAAAGCAATTATTCAACCATGATTTTAAACAAGATACTGAAAGAAACATGACAATAGCACAGAAAATAACAAGTTATAGTGTAAGCTGAAGTAACACATTGTATAGCATTTATCTATGACTAATCAGAACAATTAAAGGAATTATTTTACCAAAAACAATTCAATTCACCTAAGCATTTCTAGAGAGCAGCCAAGGACCCAAAGACATTTTGACATTTAGCAAGACTAAGTAGTCAGGAGAAGCATTTTACTAGCAATTTCAACTTTATCCTTCTAAATTTTCTTCTATGTAGAACCAAGCATGAAAGTAAATCAACACAACAGTGACCAATCAGAACTCAATAACCTCATATCCACAGCTTATGGCATTTTGCCCAAGAATCCAGCATAAAGGCGATAATAATCCATCTATTCATCACAACATGTCATACATTTGTCTCTTATAATTTATCATCAACTAGCATTTGTTCCACAGGTTAACAAATTACTCTGCAGGAAATTATAGAAATTACAGGTTGCAGCAGCATTCAGAGTAGGAAATCCATACAGATCCATCTAGAGTAACCAACATAATAGCTTTCACAATATCAATTTAAGCAACACATTTAACAGCAGCAAAATCTGAACAAGCATTGATACAGGAAGTAGTGCCTCAGGCATGTAAAATCGGTCACATTAACATCCTCACAACAATAATCGAATTCAGTTTACCACAACACATAACCTAGCGATGTAAAGCCTCCCTTGGCCACTATTCATCCCAACTCCTTACGATTTACAATATAAAAAAAATCCCAAAATGTTATTCAACAACTAATGGAAGCATTCGGAGAGGCAACAAATCCTAGTCGAGATCGACAACAAACTTTCAACCCATTATCTATCAATTAATAGAATGTTGAGCGAAGTAATCATATATAGCAGAGTTTGATAATAGAAATCAACCCGCGAAATAGGGCCTCCCTTGACCACAAGCATCCAGATTCTTACCTCTAGTGGAATGTTCCACCATTGCAGCTGGTCCGACGCGGCAGCACCGACCTCCAACCTGAAGCGCTTCTTCTCTGTAGCTAAATCGTCGCTCACCTGTCTCCCTAAAAATGCTCCCCCGAACCCCTTTTGAAACCATTTATAGGCAAGGAGGAAGGACATACGCAGGTGAGGGGACCATCCTCAGGTTCAAGGGAGGGGAACCCAATCGGTCCTTTTCGCCTGCGATGTTTGCCGTGGACAAGGGGGAAGCACAGACTTTGTTGGGAGAGAAACAGAAGTGGAGAGCGAAGTTGTCTGGAGTTCGAAAGTAACATGCCAGATTTCTTTCCCTTCCTATTTTGTTTTCTGGACCGAATTGGACCTGCTCACCCTTCAACCCTACACCTCTTCTTTCCCTCTTATGTTTTTATTTTATTCCTTTTTATCGCTCAATTCTATTTAACTAAATTAATTTTGTTTAATTGGTATTTATGTTAATTCTTTTAATTTAATTTCTTAAAATAAATTCTTCATTCTTTATCCAATTAAATTTTTCATGACCCAATTTGAATTATTTATTTATTTCGAGTATTTCTTAATTAAATTTCTCATCAAATAAATCTCTTGATTACCCCAATAAATATCTTACTAATCCAAATACCCCAAATTACTTTTCAATTTATTATTCTTAAATTATGATATAGAAAGTCAGGGTATTACAATAGGTTTCGTCCGATTTGAATCTGTCAAAAATATGGACACTTGCGGATGACATATGCGGATGCTAAACATCGTCCGAAGGTCAACTGCGGATGGTACAGACAAGGGTGGGGGCGCCAATTCCCGTCTGCAATCATAATTGGGCCTATGGATTTTACACTTGTAGACAAGATCAAGGCGTCTGCACTCGTCCGAAAGATCGCAACTCAGCAAAAATCTTGGGTTTTAAATTACACTATTTGTCGTGTAGTTCATAACTACACAATCTCCCAAAATCAAAACACTCCCAGACAAGACATTCGCCAGCTCCAGCTCGATGTAGCCCGCCGACCTCCCCTCTCCTATGCAAATGATCACCCCTAACCCTAGTAACCCTCTCCTTCCTTTTTAACTGGACCATTTCATTCCTCTCCTTCCCCTGTGTACCTCCTCTTCATCAGCTTCTTCTTCTCTTCTAGTGGGAGATATTGTTACTTGGAATTGGAGTTACTGCTGTCCCTGTTAAATTCTTCAACACCTAGGTAAAGACATGGGTTAGTCTTGGCCAGAGGAGGCCCTACCCACAAATAAATTGAGTGTGTGTGTTGTTGTAATTAAAATTTATAGATTCCCTAGATAATGTTCTGTCTTTACTTTCTACAAATTTTCTTACTGTCTTTACTCTATAGCTATTCTCTACATAATTTGCAGTTAAATTTCATTCAAATTTTGATTTACATTTCCTAAGAGCATAACCATTAACAAACAATGAACGTGATTGAAAGGAACGAAGGACTCTACGTGTTGCTTACTGGATTACTATTGTCTTGTGACTTCCTTATGTTATGAGCATGACTTCCTTCCGTCTACTACCTAATGATACCTCTGCTGTGGTTGTTGAGTATGTTAATCGTAATGTTCTGCTATGATTTCGGTGTAGATGTCTCCGATAACTCTCGCTATATTGCCTTCGCTGTACAATCTTTAATCATGATAACATTTTTGTGCAAACCCTCAGCACGTTGCTAGTTATTAGACCCTCAATTTTTTAGCATGATAATTATTCAATTATTGTTGATCTCCAAGCATATTATTTGAGTCTTCAAAGCATGATAACTTGTATGTAGATTAAATTTTTCGCTATTCGTATACTCTCATTTTTCAAATCTCTAAACATGCCAAACTTCACATACTAGCCAAGCATGTCAAAATTCATGTAAATCTGCAGGTGTGTTAATTTGTATTACTTAGCATACTAATCACTTGTGAAACCTTCAAGCATGTTAAATTACTATTAGTTATCTAAATCTTCAAGCATTGGTACCTAATAATTTTTTATTAACCTTCAGGCAAGGTAACTAGTACTAGTACATCGTTAAACGTGTAGATTAGCTAGTGTTGAATATTCATGCATGTTGAGGACCCTCCATTAGTTGAGCATGTTAACCATCATTTAGCTAATTTTTTAGTATGTCAGTTAACTATTGTGATCGTAGTTGCATATTCACCGAGCGTGAATTGATTGTTCTGATTCGTGATAACTGCTAGATGTACGATTTTTGTTTAAAAGCATGTTTTATTCACTGTTCCTGTATGTTATTTCATGGTTGGCCTATACTCATGCTTTTTTCTACTCATGTATCTTTCAATCCCGTCTTTACTAATTGAGTAATCATTCCTTCATATTGGTTGTTCTTTACATTCCTTATGTGCGTTATTGAATTGTCATCATGCATCATGTCAATAGAAACAAATAGGGATTACTTCCTTGGGGTGGTACTCACATACATTGAGAGAGTAAAACGTAACGTAAGGAAATAAGGAAATGAATGAAAAAGGGGAGTTGGGGGGTGGTATATGGGTAGCGGGTCTTGCCTGCACTATACTAACGCCCCCGACCACGTCGTGAGAGGGGACCTAGTGCAAGTAAAAGGTTAGGTCCGACCAACTATCCATTCCAAAGAAAAATCCTCCAATTCCAACTTGAAGTGCGAGTAAAGGAACGAATGAATAAACCAATGTAAAGAAAATATTGGTTTGGGTGGCCCCCATTCTATAGGGGACTAAAGAGAAGCATATCATAAGCATAAACCCCATTCCCTTACTGGGCCATTGGCTCACATCCTTACTTGTGGTGTAGGTAATGAAATGGTAGTACCGAGTGCAGAGGAGGAGGTCTTTCCCGTGGAGCCTGCGGAGCATCCAGATGAAATGCAACCGAAGTAGATGTGTGGCTCAAGAAAGGAAGGAAATACATGTTTTGTAAGGGTTAAGGATAAATGTGTTTGGTAAAACACTAACTGTGATCTTAACTCTTAATTTGAATGTTTGACGCTTTTGACCCTGACTTTGATTTATACTTCCGTTTAATGAATGTTTTAAAAATAAATGATTTTTTTTTATATTTTGCTTCCGCAATATCTTTCAAATACATTTAAATGATTGTAACTTTCCATGGCCTGAACGAGTTTTTATAAAAACGTCGTGGTGATCGGGATTTAATGAGCACTCTGATACTAATTTCAAATAGATTTCAATTGTTTTATGATCTTTGGGTTTTTTCGAAAAGGACTCACAACTATTTAATAAAAGGGTTTTAGTTTAAATGTTAAAATTTAAATTTAACGCATTTTAGAGAGAATAAAAGGTAAAGCTAGAAATTTGTGTTGTTACAGTTGGTATTAGAGCCTGTCTACTCTTATGCATTTCTTCGCAGATGACCCAAACTCGTCGGGCAAGGCCCCTCTGACTGTAAGGTTTCCCTTATATTATAGATTTCCCTTTATGTTATAGAAACACTATCTCGAGTCAATTGGTCATAGTATAGAAATGTATGTAGAATTGATTCGATGAATGACTTGATGAAATGTTTTCATTAGTAACTCCCTTATAATTACTTGTTTCTTTGCCTTATGACATGGTCTTGTAGGAGATTTTAAATGGCAAGAAGAGGAAGAGGAAATATACCTGTTAATGATGATGGGTCCTGGGCACCTAATCAACAGGAAGATCCTGCCTGAGACAAGGCTCTCAAGCGTGTAACATCAGTTGTCGAGCAGCAGTCCTAACAAATGGAAAGATAGACTCAATTCATGGAGCAACACTTTCGCTTCAAGGACAGGTTTATGGGACATGACAAATTCATGGGACAAGACCCTGTAAATGGAAATGGGAACCAATAGCCCGTCCAGATTCAGCAAGTTCAGCTGGTTTATAGAGAAGCTGGATGGGAAAAATTCCAAAAGTTGAATCCGCCTTACTTCATTGGAGACGTCTCTAACATTGTGGACATTGAGGAGTGGTTGCCCTCGGTGGAAGATAAGTTCATTTACGTGGATATTGGAGAGACAGAAAAAGTTAAAAATGGTGTCGAAGGCATTGGTAGTTGAAGGAGTGGGGAGAGAGAGAGAGAATCTACCAAGAAGACATGGAAGGCTACCCCTGCTCAACAATCGTGAAGTGGGCCTCCTACGTGCCTGGGAGTCAAAAGACCCTTGGAGACCGAAGTCCAACTGAGGCCAGACAGAAGGCTAATGACACAAGCATTTAACGCCCCTCAATCCAATGCCTGTCCCAAATGCCAGAAGGTGCATCGAGGAGCATGCCTAGCTGTCTCTGAGAAATGTTTTTCCTGTCGGAAGCTGGGGTATAAAGCCAAATTTTGTTCGACCCGACTCATGGCCCCACAAGTTTTTGCTATGTGCGGGATTGAGGTTGACGACCTGCCCGCGGTAGTAGCAGGTATACTTCATTACATTTCCTTTTAGACAATAATTGTGCATATATCTACAAATCCTTCCTTCCCTTGATGAAATAGGAGATTTTACCTTAGAATGAATAAAAAAACTCACCTAACCTTGGTAGGAACAATTTATATAAACAAGTGTGCTGCTTACGTATTATTTGACTCGAGTGCTACGCACTCATTCATTTCCACAAAATTTTGTGAGCGAGCAAATTGTTTCTCCAATAGTACGAGTTACATGCATAGCGTACTGTTGCCCTCCAGTGAACATTTGATTACTAATGAAATGCTCAAGGCCTGTGCAGTGGACATCAATGGCTGTTTATTTCAGGCCGATTAAATCATCATGAATTTAAAGGTCTACGATTTCATAATGGGAATGGATTGGCTATCAGCACACTATGCAATCATCAGCTGCAAGAAAAGGGAGGTCTGCTTTGGTCCTCCGGGTGGTGAACAACACACCTTTCAAGGAACCAAAGAGAAGGGGAAGTTCACCATTTTCTCTGCACTCAAGGCGGACAAGTTGTTGAAGAACGTGGTGCACAGGTTTTCTCAAAAATTGACTTTTGATCAGGCTATTATCAGTTGAAGGTGCAACCTGATGTTATACCGAAGACTGCATTTCGCACGCGGTACGGACATTACGAGTTCTTGGTGATGTCTTTCAAGCTGACCAACTCCCCGGCAGCCCTCATGGACCTGATGAACCAAGTCTTCTGGGATTATCTAGATAAATTCATTATCCTCTTCATTGACGATATCTTGGTCTATTCCCGATCGGAAGCGGAACACTGCAAACACCTACGAGTGGCTTTATCTGTTTTTAGCCAGCACTAGTTATACACAGTTTTATAAGTGTGAATTTTGGCCGAGCAGGGTTCGTTTTCTTGGCCATATGATTTCTAAGGAGGGTATATCGGTAGACCCACAAAGAACAAGCAGTGGTGAATTGGTCACAGCCGAAAAATGTTGGTGAAGTGAGGAGCTTTCTGGGCTTGGCCGGTTATTATAGGCACTTTATTGATGGATTTTCGAAGATCGCTCTACCACTTATTGGTCTGACCAAGAAGAACGTCTGATTCTGGTGGTCCAACGATTGTGAGAACAGTTTTCAAGAGTTCAAGCGCAGATTGACTACTGCCCCAGTGTTGACATTACCAACGGAGGACGGCTACTTTTGCATTTACTATGATGGATCAAAGAGAGGACTCGGTGGAGTTCTTATGCAGGACGAAAACGTTATCGCCTACACTTCCTGACAGCTTAAGATCCATGAGCAGAACTACCCCACTCACAATTTAGAGCTCGCAGCTGTTGTTTTCACTCTCAAGGTATGGAGACACTACTTGTATGGATAGCGCTGTGAAATCTACTCAGATCATAAGAGTCTCAAGTATATCTTCACCTAGAAAGAATTGAATATGCGTCAATAGTGATGGCTCGAGTTCGTTAAAGACTACGACTGTGAGATCAAATACCACCCAGGAAAAGTCAATGTCTTTGCGGATGCTTTCAGCAGCAAGGTTGTAGTGATGAGCATTATATGTGAAGAAATGCCTTCTGGATTTCGGAGAGACCTTCAGGAGCTTGAGGTGCAGATGATTCCAGGACAACTGGATGTGGTATTGGCTAAGCTGACTTTGATGCCATCTATTATTGAATAGATCAAGGAAGCTCAGCAAAATAATGGAGTATGTAAGGATTTTATGTTGAACACGACTCTACCAAAAATATCAGAATTTCTCTATGTTTGCTGATGGCATAGTCAAGTATAAAAACCAACGGTATGTGACTAGTGATACGACTGTACGACTAAAGATTTTAAGAGAAGCTCTCTCTTCCAATTTCTATGTGCATCCTGGTGGTAACAAGATGTACCGAGATCTTAAAGCTCATTACTATTGGCCGAATATGAAGTACGATATCGCCGATTTTTTGTCGCTATGCCATGTATGTCAGAGAGTTAAGGCTGAACACCAGCGTCCTGGCAGTCCGCTCCATCCATTGCCAATCCCTGAATGGAAATGGGAGCATATTACCATATACTTCGTCACTTGTCTACCCAAAACTACTTGAGGCCACGATGCAATCTGGGTAATCATGGATGGATTGACGAAGGTTGCACATTTTCTACAGGTGTCTATGACGTATAAGATGAATCAGTTTGCCGATTTGTATATTAAGGAGATAATGAGGCTACACGGCGTTCTGGTTTCTATTGTATTGAATCGGGACCCGCGTTTTACTTCGGCTTTCTAGAAGAGTTTGAGCAAAGCTATGGGCATCAAACTGAAATTTAGCACAATATTTCATCCTCAGACAAACGGCCAGAGTGAGAGAACCATTTAGACTCTCGAGCATATGTTGCGTGCTTGCATTCTCGACTTTCAAGTAGGATGGGGAAAAATCTTGCCATTGGTTGAGTTCCCATATAACAATAGCTTTCAGGCCACTATCGGCATGGCCCACTACGAAGCATTATGTGGGAGGAAGTGCAAGTCCCCTTGCACTGGGACGAAACGGGTGAAGCTACCTTCTATGGCCTCGAGATGGTGCAGAAGACTATGGAGTCTGTAGCCCTGATTAAGTAGAGAATGTTAGCAACTCAGAGTCGTCAGAAGAGCTATGCGGACAATCGTCATTGGGCCCTTGAATTTGATGAGGGAGACAGCGTGTTTCTGAAGATATCTCCATTGAAAGGCATCGTTCGATTTGGCAGAAGAGGGAAGCTCAATCCTAGATATGTGGGACCCTATGTGATTACAAAGAGAATAGGACCAATCGCTTATTAGGTACTATTGCCTGACTCCATGGCGGTCGTGAACAACGTCTTCCACATGTCTATGCTTAAGAAATGCCTGGGTGATGCAGCTGTATTAAACCCTTCTGATAATATTGAGGTACAGCCCAACCTAAGCTACAACGAAAGGCCTATTTAAATTTTTGACTCAAGGGTGAAGAACTATGGCGCAAGCGTATTCCGTTGGTCACGGTCTTATGGCAGAATCACCGCTATGAAGAGGTCACTTGGGAAAAAGAAGATGACATGCAGGCCGTATACCCCGAATTGTTTAGTATCTAATTTTGGGGACCAAAATTGTTTTAAGGGGGGTAGTATGTAATACCCCGGAACTAATTTTCCCACGTACGCGATGTAATCAAAATTGGAGGAAAGTTATATAACTTATTTTGTATTAATATTTGGTTAATTATGACACATATTTATGGGGTGAAAAGTCATGTAGGAAAATGTGAGAAAAATGCTATCCTGGGCGTTTTCGGATGCCTGCGGACAACATTGCAAATGAGTCATGTCGTCTGCAAACGCTTGGAGTGTTGCCTCGCACCTTGGGATGACTCGGACGAGATCTAGTGTCTTAACTTCACTGTGCTGTGGAGATGTGGAAGAGGTCCAGACGATGCGGACACAGATAGCTTCATCCGAATTAAATTTGTAAAAATCCTAGGGACATTCAGACACTTGCGGGCGAGGACAAGTCTCGTCTGAGACATATGCGACTCCAAATAGTGTCCGAAAGTTGACTGCGGACGGTATGAACAAGGGTACGGACACCAATTCCCGTCCGCGATCACAATTTGGCCTTTGGATTTTACACTTGCGGACGAGATCATGGCGTCCTCACTCGTCCGAAAGATCATAGCTCAACAAAAATCTATGGATTTAAATTAGACCATTTGTCATGTAGTTCATAACTACCCAATCCCCCGAAATCAAAACGATCCCAGACAAGAAATCGCCCAGCTCCATCTCGATGTAGCGCGCCGACCTCCCCTCTCCTACGCAAATGATCAACCCTAACCCTAGTAACCCTCTCCCTCCTTTTTAACTGGACCATTTCATTCCTCTTCTTCCCCTGATTACCTCTTCTTCATTAGCTTCTTCTTCTCTTCTAGTGGGAGATAGTGTTGTTGGGAATCGGAGTTACTGTTGTCCCTGTTAAATTCTTCAACACCTAGGTAAAGACATGGGTTAGTTTTGGCAAGAGGAGGCCCTACCCACAAGTAAATTGAGTGTGTGTGTTATTGTAGTTAAAATTTGTAGATTCCTTGGATAATGTTTTGTCGTTGCTTTCTATAAATTTTCTTACTGTCTTTACTCTGTAGCTATTCTCTGCATAACTTGCTGTTAAATTTCATTCAAAATTTGATTTACATTTCCTAAGAGCATTACCATGAACGAACAATAAATGTGAGTGAAAGGAACGAAGGACTCTATGTGTTGCTTACTGGATTAGTATTGTCTTGTGACTTCCTTATGTTCTGAGCATAACTTCCTTCGATCTACTATCTAATGATACCTCTGCTGTGGTTGTTGATTTTGTTAATCATAAGGTTCTTCTGTGATTTCGCTGTAGCTATCTCCAATAACTCTCTTTATATTGCCTTCGTTGTACAATCTTTAATCATGATTACCTTTTCGTGCAAACCCTCAGCAAGTTGCTAGTTATTACTCCCTCAATTTTTGAGCATGCTAATGATTCAATTATTGTTGATCTCCAAGCATATTAATTGAGTGTTCAAAGCATGATAACTCTACCTGTATATAGATTAAATTCTTGGCTATTCGTATACTCTGCAGGTGTGTTAATTTGTATTACTTAGCATGCTAATCACTTGTAAAACCTTCAAGCATGTTAAATTACTATTAGTTATCTAAATCTTCAAGCATTGGTACCTAATCATTTCTTATTAACCTTCAGGCATGTTAACTAGTACTAGTAAATCGTTAAGTGTGTAGATTCGCAAGTGTTGAATCTTCACGCATGTTGAGGACCCTCCGTTAGTCGAGCATGTTAACCATCATTTAGCTAATTTTTGAGTGTCAATTAACTATTGCCATTGTAGTTGCTTATTCATCAAGCATGCATTGATTCTTCTGATTCGTGATACCTGCTAGATGTACTATTTTTGTTTAAAGACATGTTTTATTCACTGTCCCTATATGTTATTTCATAGTTGCCCTATACTCATGCTTTTATTCTATTCATGTATCTTTCAATTCCATCTTTACTTATTGGGTTATCATTCCTTCAAATTGGTTGTTCATTACCTTCCTTATATGCGTTATTGAATTCTCATCATGCATTATGTTAATATAAAATGATAGGGAGTACTTCCTTGGGGCGCTACTTACATACATTGAGGGAGTAAAACGTAACGTAAGGAAATAAGGAAATGAATGAAAAAGGGGAGTTGGGGGCGGTATATGGGTAGCAGGTCTAGCCTGCACTAGATTTACGCCCCTGACCATGTCGGAATAGGGGACCTAGTGCAAGTAAAAGGTTAGGTCCGACCAACTATTCATTCCAAAGGAAAATCCTCCAATTCCAACTCGAAGTATGAGTAAAGGAACGAACGAATAAATGAATGAAAAGAAAATATGGATTTGGGTGGCCCCCATTCCATAAGGAACTAAAGAGAGACATATCATGAGCATAAACCCTATTCCTTTACTGGGCTATTGGCTCACGTTCTTACTTGTGGTGTAGGTAATGAAATGTTACTACCGGGTGCAAAGGAGGAGACCTTCCCTGTGGAGCCTGCGGAGTGTCCAGATGAAACACGACCAGAGTAGATGTGTAGCACAAGAAAGGAAGAAAATACATGTTTTGTAAGGGTTAAGGGTAAATGTGTTTGGTAAAACACTAATTGTGATCTTAACTCTTAATTTGAATGTGTGACGCTTTTAACCCTGACTTTGATTTTACTTCCGTTTAATGAATGTTTTAAAAGTCAATGATTTTTTTTATATTTAGCTTCCGCTATATCTTTCAAACAGATTTAAATGATTTTAACTTTCCATGGCCTAAATGAGTTTTTAGAAAAACGTCGTGGCGATCGGGATTTAACAAGCACTCTAACACTAATTTCAAATAGATTTTAATTGTTTTATGATCTTCTGGCTTTTTCGAAAAGGACTCAACTATTTAATAAAAGGGTTTTAGTTTAAAAGTTAAATTTTAAATTTAACGCTTTTTTTAGAGAATAAAAGGTAAAGCTAGAAATCCGGGTCGTTACAAAGTTAAATGTTAGACATAAAGGTAAAGGTAAAAGAAAAATATAATGGAAACTGCATATGTTTTTATAAAGTACATAGCATGAACATAACATTTTATATCTCTTTCTAAGCTTTAGGCTCATAGTTTAAGTATTGTGATTTAGGTATGCACGAGGATACAGAAAGAAATGTGCAATTGATGAAAGATTTACACAGTGAGATATTGTGCTAGCCGGGCTAAAGAGAAAAAGGAAATATGTAAATGTTTTAATTAATGAAATGTTTGTAAGTTATACATGGTTTTAAGTGAAATTTTAAGGAAAATGATGAAACAAACATCGCACTTTGCAGTCAATGACAAGTCAACCACTAAACTTTTTTTGCTAACAAATTAACCACTGAACTATGATAAAAAGTCGCTGCTAACATCGCTGTCATGTTTGCTGTCAAACACATTGATTTCGATCCGCGACAGCTCGTCTACTAATCTGCTGCGACTCAATATTTTTTAAAATAACCTTATAACATTGATGGCCCATCACGAATCATATACGACCTGCCACGAGTTAACAATAAACCACAGCGGATTAATACTGATCCGCTGCGGGTTGACTATAAACCGCGGCAAATTAATATTGATTCTCCGTGGTTTATCATGTCTCGTTCTCCTTTCCTAGAACCCTAGTATATAAGAATCACATGTGAGGTCCGGCGAGTTCACCGCAAACGACGGAATCCTCAGCAACGCTAGAAGCAATGTTAGAGTAGAGCTCAATGACGATGTTCTGAGGGTTAAGTACTACAGTTTTTCTGGCGAGCAAGACAAATTTTTTTTGACGTTTCGGGAGCTGTAAATAGGTGACAGATTTGGAGGCTAGGTTTCGGCCATTGTCGGTACAGTTACATGACTACGAGTGCTCTGAGGTGGTCACATATAATGGAATGCCTCAGAGCACTCGGAGTCTTGTAATTGTACCGACAATGGCCAAAACCTAGCCTCCAACTCTATCACCTCTTTACAGCTCCCAAAACAACAAAAAATTTCGTCTTTCTCGCCAAGGAAATTGTAGTACTTAACCCTTAGAACATCACCTTTGAGCTTTACTCCAACATTGTTTACAGCATCACCTAGGACTTCGTGGTTCGTGGTCAACTAGCCGAAGCACCGGTTGAGGGATGCCTGCTAGGAAGGATGCATGCCTAAAAAATGCAAGGTGATGCCTGCCAGGAAGGATATTCCTCAAGAAACAATACAAATGATTCATGTGGTTAGAGTACATCGATGCTTAGTGCAAATATACATGATATGGTTGTAATGTAATTTGGTTTGTGTCTGTCATGCACATATGCACGATATGGTTGTAATGGAATTGGTAAATTGGTTTGCAGTTGTAATGCACATGTACATGATATGCTTGTAATGAAATTGATAATTTAGTTGTTGATAATGAATGTAAATTAATTAGTATGAAACTGTAAAATTAGCAACATTTTCTCAAGTCAACCGGTTGAAATCATGAATCTGTACCCGAATCTGTACATCACTTTTTGATCGACTGCGTTTCAATTTGCTTGAATCTATAAAAACTAGTTATGCACATATTACTTCAATTGTTGAAACTGGGAACGCAGAACAATACACGACGATCTACGGCAGATCAGTATTAATCTACCTCGATTTATAGTCAGCCCGGGACGACTTAGTATTAAACCACCATAGTTTATTGTCAACCCGCAGCGAGTCGTATATGATCCCCAACGTGCTATAAATATTATTATAAGGTTATTTCTAAAAAGAGTATTGAACCACGACAGATTAGTAGACGAGCCACCGCAACTTGAAATTAAAGCATTTAATGACAAACATGACAATGATGTTAGCGATAACCTTTTTTTCTAGTTCAGTAGTTAATTTGTTAGGAAAAAACGTTTAGTGATTGACTTGTTATTAATTACAAAATACAATGGTTGATTTGTTATTTTCTTGAAATTTTATTATGGTTTTTAAGTTATTTATTCTCAAATATTTTTAGTACGATAATTCTTCCACTACGCATTTTCAAAAGAAAAAAAAATAATGTTTTGCATAAAGAATAAAATAAAAACAGGTCGCTACATAGAAAATGAGCCTTTTATCAATCATCATCAAAAGTGCTACTATTAAAAGAAGGATACACCAAAATGAAGGGAATTTCATTCTATTAAAAGACTATATTATGATCTCCTTTTAAGCTCTTAATTAGTCGGTGACATATAAAGGGAGGGTGACAAAATTATCATATTATATGTACAGCTTTCTCCTTCCTCGCATTGACAATGTCGATCACGCCAGCTAAACACGAGGGGCAAGGAGGGTCCCGTTGATCTTCCACCCTCGTTCTCCGCTCCAAACAGTCTGCATGGTAGACATGGCCACAAAATAAGACTGCCACAACCGGTTGCTCCCGAGAAGGAGAAAATATATTTGAAAGAAAATTTGTATTTCTTCTCAATGCCATTTCACAGATTCCACAAACCACTTTCACCGCATCCACTGACGTTGGATCCAGTATCAATGAGCTTGACCTGATTCTCTCTTGCTTATGTGTTTTTTCCCAGGTTTCTGTAAATTGAATTTAAATTAAGGTCAATCTATAGTTATTTGCAAAATTCACTAAGTTATTTATTCTCTCTTCATAAAAATACAAAGAGAGAGAGGACGATGAGACCATGAAGTAGGTGACCAAAGTCATCGAAATTTTAATATTTCTGGCCAAGGACTTCTAAAAGAATATACTTTTTCAGCCTTTTTATTTTCATTGAGAAAGAAATTTGACCCTAAATAGTAAATAGTAACTTTTGAGATGTGATTTTTCCAACTGAATGTGCAATGGTAGTGCAAAAACTGGAGATCAAACAACCGATAAAACAGGGAAAGACAAAGGGTACCTGAATTTTTAGAATAAGTTGGCAGCTGAAAGGAGAGTCCATCATCTTGTCGAATTGAAGCATCTTTCCCACGAGAAGTAGACGCACCAGCATAGCTCTTTAAACCACGCCGAGAGTAATGATGGCCAAAGCGATTGCATGACCGCTTCAACAACAATGAGTCAAGACTTCTTTCCTGATGTTCGGAACTATCATGTGGTGTTAGAAGCCTTGTTGAACAATCCCTTATATCAAAGATAGATGAGAGATTCTTCAGTTCACCAAAATCTCCAGACTGTGTTGGTTTCTGCAATAAAGGAATAAACAAAGAATAGTCAATTGGAGTTTCCCCTAATTAGCATTACATTGAGAAGCACATAACTTTAAAACAGTTACAAACAGAAATTGACCTCTTCTGACATTACTCCAACTTTTGAGGAGCATGGCTTGGTACCTGAAAATTGATTAGTGCATCATTAGTGACACTTAATTTTCTGTGATCCGAGATAAAGGCACAATTGTTCAACGCAGTAGTTTGAAAAGATTACATCATAGAGTGAATTTACTAATTCATCAGTTTTTTCCAGCAAAACACTAAATTGTATTCTCATCTGCACAATCCATGATGGAATATCTTATTATTCTTTCTTTACTGGAACAAAATTCATTCTATTCATAATCCAAACTATGATCCCTAAAAGTCTCAACCCGTCGGAAACTAATGCACATATAAAAGGAATTAATTTTCCAATAATAGTGCTTAACTCTGGCCAGAATGCATATCAGATGCGCCGTAGAAATGGATATCCAGTGTCCATAAAATTGTAAAGCTCATTTTATCAGAAGAGTGATCCAAATTTATTAAATGTTTCCACAGCTAGTGATCAATGGATGGATTGTCAAGGATATATAGGTGATTCCAAAGAACTCTATGTTTTCTCCGTGATTACAACGAAAATGGAGAGCCCCAAAAAACATTCCTGACAATTCATGCTAATTCTTAGAAGTAGTTGCTAATATATTACTCAGTAGTCCAACCTAATTCGGAAAACACGGTCGAATTATGTTCTACAGGCAGACGTCCTGAATTAAAGAATTTTCAACTCAGCAATTCAAATAACCTAAATTACTCAGGAAAAAGAGGGGGCAGAGGAATTATCCAGTGATTCGCGATATTTCTCCATCTCTCTTTCCCAGAAAACAAAATTGAAGAAGAAAATGGTACGCGAAAAACAAGGAGGCGTCGGATGCGGGAGAGAAGGATCGGCCTGCTTCTGATTAGAGGCTCGCTTTGTCTTCCCCATCGGAATTGCGAGTGATTGATTTCCACCTGATATAAGAAAACAAAGATTACAGGAGGAGGATCGAGTAATTGATCTCCATGCTCATGGTGTCGTGATGTTCTTCTATGTTTCTTCTCTTTACGGTGTTGTTTGCCAGAAGTAGGGCGGTAGGGAATGAGTGTCTACAAAATTTTGCAGGGTAAGAATAGTCTTTAGTCTCTTTTCAATTTATAAGCTCTAGTTTTATTTGTTGGCATGAGTTTAAGTGAAAATTATTTAAACTTATTTTTAACTTGATTACGAATTTTATTACACAATTGACAGAATTTAAAATAATCGAATAGAAAATTGATAGAGTTTAAAATCAGGTTAGAAATTACAAAAATAGTTAGAAATACAGTTAAAATATCTTATTAAGTGGAAAACGTGAAATACACATACTAGATTTAACGAATATGTTGACGACAAAGTTTAATTGTTTTAATGATGAACATTTATAATTGAATAACTAATTCTAAGTTAATTATGAATTGATCATAAATATACGTATTTGGATATATCTAAGTTGAGTATAAATTATATTATGAATTGATAATGAATATTATTGTTTAGATAAATTGATTATGAATTACGTATCTTTTCTCTCATTGAAAATACTCTCGAAAGTGGATATTTGGAAGTTATAATGTGTTTGTTAAGTCTATATAATTAATGTTAAAGTCCATAAGACTTACACAACTTAAATTAAGGAAAAGATGCATGAGCGGTTGACCTGCCGAAGTTGAGAGGTAGCCTTGAAAAAGTCCAAAGAGTAAAAAATTTTTGAAGATCGGCTCAGAGGTCGACCATGCTCTCTATAGGTCGACCTGTCACGACCTGTAAGGGACCCAAGATAGAATAAGTAACGACCCGGCTTAAAGAAATGAATTGCTCGACCCATTTCACTTAAATTTATTAATTAGCAGCATAATTATTACAAGTCAAGGCCCAACAAACGTGAGTTTAACAGATCCAATAAGTGACATCAGATAACATAATAATAAAATCTAAATAAAATAACTATGCTAAAAAATAAATTAGTGTTTACAACTTATTCATAAAAAGTTTACATCACAAAGAGTCTCTCAAAGTAAAATTATTAAAGTACTGGAAAATAAAATAAAATTCCCCGAATTGATTCGACAAATGAAAATCTTGTTGACAAAACCTTGAAAAATGTGTCATTGAGATGAGTTGACTAAATTCAATAGAGATTAAATTTAAAATTTACAATGATATATTTGAAACAACGTTTAAACATGCAAGAATTTAAACCTCACATTTCATAAATTTATTTTAGAAAATTTTGTACAAAAGGGCAAATGTTTAAAACAATCTATTAATATGTGATACATAATTAAAATAAACTCTTATTGCACTAGATAAAAATATCAGTGAAAATGGAGTCACTTACAGACTCCAAGCACACCATGTCATATGCATATCATAAAATAAATGTGTTGATCAGCCATCATGGAAGCATGTAAAATACTCTGATCAGGTTTAGGGTTTTGCGCTTAAGGACACGACACGTACAACTGTCTCATTACTCTAATTAACAGCAAACAAACATATCATCCAATGGTCAAATGTGCTTAAAATAATAAATGCCTAACCAGGTCGATCAAACTCGATTCACACTATCGAGTTGATCCAAAATTTTAATATGCATGCTTAATTGAAATGTGTAAAGTGAAAAATTAAATATAATTTAAAAATCTGACGACCATAAAATGGACACGTCATTTCTATAGAGACGCATCTCAAAATATTTATTTTATAAAAATTATGCAACGTAGTGCATAAAAAAAATCATTTCCTCGAAGTAAGCTTACATTGACCAAAGCTCAATAATCCAGATAGCCCAAATTTAGCAATCCACGAATTTTTAATTCAAGTATGAGTATTTATCCAAAAATGAAGGTGTTAATTGATGTGTCCATTTCATTTATCCAAAAATGAAGGGCATTCAAATGTTCGGTTAATTGTTATCAAATCAACTTGTAATTATAAAAGAAGAAATAATATATATATTCATGCATGTCACATTATGAAATAATGTGAATAAAACATAATTATGAAGATGGTATGATCTGAGGTTGATTGTTGCGATCGGATGGCGTGACCCGATCGTCCGACATGATCATCCACCAATTAGGAAACAATAGATTTTGCGGTTGCTTGACTAAATGGCGGTCGATTAGCCAACTAAAGAACCAATCGATCGCCAATTTATGAGGTGTAATCTAAAGAGTTTTAGCTGACGCTGAAGATGAAATGAACCATCCTCCGTTGTCTGAATGTCTAGAAATCGAAAGGAATGACATTATACATGTTTGGACATCAGGGGGTTGCTGGACATTAAAGGGTGGTGTCCCTTGGATTTCTGTCTTCACGCAGAGAGACATTGGATAATGATCTATAAATAGAGAAGAATGGCAACAAGAAATAGAGGAGAAGAAAATCAGGCAGAAGCTCTGCCGAAATATAGTGATGGTATCTTGCTTTTGGTGTATAGAAGGGAGAAGAGTTTGAGAAAAGATTGTAGTGTATTGTTGGAATTGTTGGAAAATGGTAGTGTGCTGTCGTGAAGGTTTGGAGGGGTTTACAAGTTGATGGGAGAGTTAGAGAAATGAGTGTGAGAGAAATCCTATGGGTTTTGTGAGGAAGTGATGCTGCATAGCCTTGAGGGTCTGCATGAATTTTGAGGTCTGTTAAATAAACAAAGTGAATAAACGGCTATGAAGGAGGAAGGATAAGCGAAGCAGGAAGTTTTGGAAAAAGGTCTCAGTTGTTATTCTCTGTTGTTATTAAGGTAATTCTACCTTCACTCACATTTTATTAAGAATTATTATATGTGGTGGTTGTTGTCTGTCATTATTGTTAAGATCAATTTTGATTATAATGACAACAAGTTATTAGTAGATTATAATTTGGAGAAAGTATTAATGGATTAAGGTGTTATTCATGAAGTTGGTTATTATCATGTGGTATTAGTTGTTGAAATGAGTTGTAGGATAAAGTTGGAGTTATTATTGGTCATGGCATTCAAATGAGTATACCACATATACATGCGTTTATGCTAATGAAGTTGGAATACACTGTTAAATTGGAATTGTGATTATGGGATTTTGGAGAAAGTAATTATTAGAGTAAGGATTTATCATTGTTGGACATATTGTTAAGCTATATCTTCTTGGAGCAAATTGTTAAGTTGAATTAAGGAGATATTTTAGGCAATGAACTGCTAGTAGTTAGGGTTGTTATTGGAGAATCTTTCTTGATTATCTGATGTTGTTAATAACTAGGTATTTGTGAAGAATATTAAAATGTTAAACCATTAAAGCTAAGGACTTGAAGTACATGGTACTGCATGTGTTTTGTCTGAAAGAGCATACATCACGGGAATTACGGGGTGTTTACCGTTTGTTTAATTGATTGTTATGAATTGTATGTTTATTAGATTTAAGATTCGTCCCTTAGTTAGGACGGATCACATTTTAAGGATACAAATGAGGAACACGTTGGATAGGATTGTATGTGCACGACAACATTAAGATTTGATCCTAAAGTACACGAAAATGGAATATATGTAAACAGTTGTTGTCCAGTTAGTTATGCCCGACACATAAATCAAAGTATACGAAAATAAAATGAATATAAATTGTCATTTTTTTGGACCGGTTAGTTGCGCCTGGCACAGAAACCAAAGAATAAGTAAACAGCTGTTGACCGATTAGATATGCCCGACACAGAAATCAAGATAAATAAACAGATGTTTGTGTGGTTCAGTTGGATACGTCCAACACAGAAATAATAAAAGACATGAATAGTAACTTATGTTTATGTGGTACGGTTGGATACTCCCGACACATAAACGGATAAATAACAGTAAAATACACCAATAATAATAGATAAGTAAAACAAAAAACTGTGCACGATGTTATATTGTATGTGTTTTACGTTTACACCATGTACTGAACTTTAGGCTCATAGCTAGGTCCCATTGATGTACGTAAGGAGCCGATAAATGGATAAAGTTGTTGATGGACATAGCTGATGGAGTATTGCCGGGTTGGGCGTTTGTGCTGTTGGTGACATTGACCTTGTGGTTTTGGCTCAAGGAAATAGAATAAATATTTTTAAATTGTTTTAAGTGTTTTAAGTGCTATTAGCTTTAAATGGAATTTAAATAAATGTTTTAACGATACTTGTTGAAATAGTTTTTAAAATTGTTGGTTTATGGTATTAAATTATAAAAGACTTTCGCTGTATGTTTACTTTATGTTTTATATGATTAAGACTTCCACTGTTTATTACTCTTGTGTTCTATTACCCAATGGTTTTAAAGAAAAGAAAATTTTTATATAGAAAAAAAGTTACGTTATGCTACAAATGGTATTAGAGCATAACCGAGTCAAAATAATTTCTATAGACTACAAACAGTGCAAACTCAACACGGGAATGCTTCATCAACTGTAAGTATTAAGTACAATGCTTTATTAAGAATAGTATTTTAATTCCTAGAATTAAATTTTAGGCAAATATAATGGTGAAAGGAAGAAGGGGCCGTGCTCGTAACAATGGTATTGGAAGAGGGGAACCTGCTAGTCAGGATAGTGATGTACCTGTTAATCTGGAAAATAACGGATTTGCCAATAATGTTGGAGGAAACAATGTACCAAATAATCTGGAGAATTATGTACCTGTTAACAATGTTGAAAGGGATGAACCTGCTGGTCGGGAGAATAATGACGAACCTGCTGATCAAGGAATTAATGGACCTGTTGGCCAAGGAATTGAGAAGAATCAGACTGGGCAAGGAGACTCAATAAGTCGCTTGACTGGTATAGTGGAGCGTCAGTTTTGCCATATTGAACGTCTTATGGAAAGAGAGGAGAATGGAAATCCTCGCCCATAGATGGCACGAGAGGAGCTAGATGGGAAAAGTTTAGACGATTAAAGCCACCAAACTTTGACGGGAAAGTATTGAATCCATCCCTGGTAGAAGAATGGGTTAGATCCCTTGAGGACATGTTCAAGTATGCAAGAATTAACGAAGCGGAGAAGGTTTCGTTCGCTGCCTACCTTTTGATTCACGATGCGTGATACTGATGGAACACTATTAACACAGCTCAGGACGTAAGAGAAATAAATTAGACATAATTTAAGGAGATTTTATTCGATAAGTATTTCAATTGAATAGTTTGGATTTAGAAGTTGGTTGAGTTTGTGAGTCTCCGCCAGACTACATCAGTTGCTGAGTACATAAGGAAGTTCGTGGCTCTTTCTCGATTTACAACTCACTTGGTGACAACTAATGATCTTAAGGTTTACCAGCTTGTTCAACGATTAAAGGCTGAAATATAGAGAGGAATTAAGATATATGGCACTGAAGATGCGCCACACTCTAAGATTGTAACAAAAGCTTTGGAAATTGAGGAGGTTGAGTGTAACGACCCAGATTTTCGTAAATCCTCAAAAAGGCGTGAAAACTTGAAATTTTCTTTTTTTTAAAAATTAGAGCGCGTCTAAACCGTATCGCTACTGACCATTCACAAAACTCGATATAAAATTTCATAGTAAAACTTATGCGGAAGCGTAATTAAAATCATCATTTATAAAACTTAGCGGAAGCATTATAAAAGGTACCTCTCATTTAAATCTTTGCAGAAGCGTAAATAAATAGTTTAAGAAAGGAATACTAGCCAATTGAAATACTACTTTTTGTACAACTTATTACTTACTTTATTTACAACTTTGAAAACTTAACTCATTTAAAACTGCTCTCTTTTAGCCACCCGAATTTGAACTATTGTCCGCATTTTTGTTCAGAAAGGGCCTCTTGGCTCTTGGAAGAGAGCTTGGCCAATGTGGTGGAGTGGATAGCTCCAATTATGGCGATGAGAGGAATGACGACTAGAGTGACCAAAGCTAGTTGCCAAGCAGCAGTAAAACCCAGCACAAAACCAGACACATAAGTTGTCATATAGTGAATAAAATTACCCAACTGCAAAAATCATTCAAAAAAATCTAATTACCAACATCATTTTTCTAAGCAAACTATTGTAAAATTCATTGATTTTTCCTTTTTTTGGCTTTACCTTCTCGCTAATGCCATCTTGGACCATCATTGCGTCAAGATGGTCTAGACGCTGCGGTCTGGACCATCTAGACGCTATTAGCTTCGTAACGGTGAACGTGACAACGATGTTGGCTTGATCATTTTCCCATACGTCAGTGTTTAATTTGTTAGAAAATAAAGCATAGTGGTTGACTTGTCATTGACCGCAAACCACGATGGTTAATTTGTCATGTTCCCTACTTTGAACCCTTAATCATTTTAAAAATTCATCCAAAAAAGAAATTTTGGTTGTTACAACTACAGTCCAAACTACAGCCAAACAATTCCTTGGACTATATCTCACCGAGCCAAAATCACGACCCAACTCATGGCTAAGCCACAGACGTCTTCATCTCTACTATGAATGATTGCACTCTTCGTCACAAACAGATTACATTTTGAGCGAGACTTCCTATCTCAGCCAGCCATCCAATTGACTGAGGTTCCACTTTTACACGCTGTGACTCAGCCTAAGCTGGGTCGCGTTTCAGCCTTTTGTTGCCGACAAGTTCCTCATGGCATACTCATCATCTTTGTCCAATGATGCACCACAAGATCCTATCACCCGAGCCTGAGCCAAAAGGCTAATCACTTATCTAACAAATTGCTATTTTGCAAGAAACACATTACTCGAAGACATGGAAGAGACACCTAAGCATGAAGATAAGGAGGCTCCAAATCATTTCCACATTTGGATTGATGAAACAACCCCTCAAATTATTGGGGATGCTCGGCTAGCATGTTAGCCGATTATCCATGCCCAAATTTTGACTCCTCATGGGCGTTTTTATAATTTTACTATAGGATTTCTTTGGAGGGATATTTAAACTCTCTAAGGTAGCCCTAATCTAGAATTTCAGTCAGTAAAAGAGCTGAATCTTCTTGTGTTTTCAGAGTTCTCTCCCAAACAGATTACATTATGAGCAAGACTTCTTATCTCAGCCAGCCATCCAATTGACTGAGGTTCCACTTTTACACGCTATGACTCAGCCTCAGCTGGGTCGCATTTCAGCCTTTCGTTGCCGACAAGTTCCTCATGGCATACTCATCATCTTTGTCCAATGATGCACCACAAGGTCCTATCACCCGAGCCTGAGCCAAAAGGCTCATCACTTATCTAACAAAATTGCTATTTTGCAGGAAACACATTACTCGAAGACATGGAAGTGACACCTAAGCATGAAGATAAGGAGGCTCCAAATCATCTCTACATTTGGATTGATGAAAAAGCCCCTCAAATTATTGGGGATGCTCGGCTAGCATGTTAGCTGCTTATCCATGCCCAAATTTTGTCTCTTCAGGGGCATTTTTTTAATTTTACTATAGGATTTCTTTGGAGGGATATTTAAACTCTCTAAGGTAGCCCTAATCTAGAATTTCAGTCAGTAAAAGAGCTGAATCCTCTTGTGTTTTCAAAGTTCTCTCCCAAACAGATTACATTATGAGCGAGACTTCCTATCTCAGCCAACCATCCAATTGACTGAGGTTCCACTTTTACACGCTGTGACTCAGCCTCAGCTGGGTCGCATTTCAGCCTTTCGTTGTCGACAAGTTCCTCATGGCATACTCATCATCTTTGTCCAATGATGCAACACAAGGTAGTATCACCTGAGCCTGAGCCAAAAGGCTCATCACTTATCTAACAAATTGCTATTTTGCAGGAAACACATTACTCAAAGACATGGAAGTGACCTAAGCATGA